>MU549132.1:1062465-1086500 GCA_024362625.1 Silurus asotus
GAGTCTATCTATCTATCTATCTATCTATCTATCTATCTATCTATCTATCTATCTATCTATCTATCTGTCTGTCTGTCTGTCTGTCTGTAATAATAATAATAATAATAATAATAATAATAATAATAATAATAATAATAATAATAAGGTAGGCTATAAATCGAAAATATTTTAAGAATTTTATCATTTCTTTTCATTTCTAACATCTCTCTCAGTATTCAGCAGGTTTAATATCCGATTTAAAAACTGAAATAGCCCTGATTTCGAGGGTATAATTTTATATTTCATAACGCGGACACGTCTGATAGTAAGATCAGTGGGAAAGTAACTGGCATGCAATGAAAAAGCACTTTATAAATATTAAAAAGGTGATTTTTCTACAGAGTTTATTTGCTGTCTTGGTGTCTTCAGGCTCGGGAATGAATCTAAAGAAACAATCAGTACTGCTTTCACAGCATAGTTTGTGCAAAAAGCTGAAAAACTGTTGAATTTTCAGAAATTTCAGATCAATTAAATACGGCCTGATATAGAAATATATATATATATATGTATGTATATGTATTTTTACATTTCAGAGGAAAGTGTGTGTATTTGAGAGTGCATTCTTCTCCATGTGTGTTGCAGAATTACGGGAATTTGCTCGATCTGGAAATCTTTAAATTCCTGGAGAGATCATTTGTGATGCGTAATGTTTTAAACTCCAGTTCTTCAAGACACAGGGGAACCTTACAGGAGATAAACCTACGAGAGTCAGAGAGGATCACACTCGCCTCAGTCGACCTGCTCGTTAAACAACAAAAGAGCTTCCTTTAATGGAAGCCTCAATGCTGCCCATTAAAACATCTGTATTTACACAAAAGCGGCGGCAGATTTGAAGTCGTGCCATTTGTGTAAAGGAACCCAGACTGGCAAATTTCTCTTTTGGGTCGATATACACATGACTAAATCAAATCCAGTGAACGCTTTCACTGCTAAATAAGACCAGGACTAATGGAAACGCGAAAAGGTCATGATAACAAACCATTACTGTTCCTGCTCCCAGTGTATCCTGGCAGTGATCCCGCTAATGCGTAAATCTTCAGCTCTCCATGCAAGTGCACCCCAGTGAGCTTTGCCCATGCGCAAAAACAGAAAAAAAGAAAAGAAAAGAAAAGCCCAGTTCTCGCTGTCCTGATTAGGCTGTGCGCTCTTCTGTGACTGCACCATGATTGATTGTGCACTTGTTTACTGAAGGCAATCACTGTTGAAGCAAACCAGAGTCTCTGGAGCTTTGGAGGATTAGCTTTTAGGGCGCATGGGCCTTATTAATTATCGTAATGGAAGTAAGCAACATAGACAAATGAAATAAAGATAGTAAACTAAAACACCACAACATTTTAGTGGAGATGTTTAAATTCCACCAGCGCGTGAATTAAAGCGATTCAATGGGTTTTATTTGCATGAATGAGATGTTTGGTTTTCTGTCCTTTTGATTTGTATTTCATCGTCATGCAGACTGTAGAGAAAGTGCAGATATCTAATCCTTCTTAAACATTTCTGTTGTTTTTGCTGTAAGAAATGAATTAGAATGAAATTGGTGTCTTGATGTAAAACATGTCGATATAAATAAATATCTAAATAATTGGATAAATTCTGTTTATTGAAATAATACAATAAATAACTTTGCTAAATACAGTATAATTACATTTTTTTTTTAAGAAGTAAAAACCTAAAGGGAAAATGCATCTCGTGTAAAAACATTAAAAGCAACACTTCTTCACATTATCTGTCCTGCATATAAAGATAGATAGATAGATAGATAGATAGATAGATAGATAGATAGATAGATAGATAGATAGATAGATAGATAGATATTTGCATTTAGTTTTTATTAACATTAAAACATTAATTATAACGGAAATCGGCATGTGTTTATTTTGGTCCAAAAAATATAATGTACAGAAAATATATAACAATTAATGGATATAAAAATAAACTCTTAAATACAGGTATTCTTTTCCGCATTCATTTTGCATCTTCTTCTACTCAACATGTTTTTGGGGGTTTTATTTTTTGTATTATTGAGTCTTCAAAATGTGGTGATGTTTTTTCTTGATTTCCGGACAGACTCGTGTAAATAAAGGTGTTTCTGAGAAACTCGACTGATAACCAGCATTAAAACGGTGCTGTAAAACAACAACCACGAAATGATTCTGTGAATAAAATGTACTGGATTCCACATAATCTGCTGAATGTCATTTTATCACCACTGAGTTCATTTCTGCTTTTTTTTACAAGTTTGTTTTAATACATCAGTTTTCCATAGAAATGTTTTATGAGTTTGTTCATTTCATCTCAATGAATTTATTATTTATATAAAACACAGGTTTCCTCAGTGAACTTAAAAGTGGGTAATTGTTCGTGTATGAGCAAAGAACAGAGCTTGATCTATCTATCTATCTATCTATCTATCTATCTATCTATCTATCTATCTATCTATCTATCTATCTATCTATCTATCTATCTATCTATCTATGTATCTATCTATCTATCTATCTATCTATCTATCTATCTATCTATCTATCTGACAGTTTTCATGATGAGTTTCCATTTGCTTTTCGTTTCCTGATGTTCCCCAGTCGCAGCTGTATGTAGCGTTCACACAGTTATTATTACACCTAAAAATTCGGTTTAGTGGAATGAAATTGTTCCTGACCTATTCTAGATTCTCAGTAGAAGAAGAGGAGGAGAAGAGGATGAGGAGGAGGATGAAGAGGAGGCAGTGAAGTTAATGACACGGGTGGTATTTAGGTTTATATGAAATAAACTCTCTGACTGACAAGATCGTGTTTTATAGCAAATAATCCGATTGATTTAAATCTAATTCCTTTCTGCATCTGTTTTTTTGTTTTTTTTTGCGTGTATATATTCCACAAAACATCTGCCCACAAGACAATTGCACACAGCTGCATTTTAATAGGAAATGAAACTACATGCTGCTGATGTGTGTAATATTATTATTTGTCTTTTTTTTTTTTTTACAATATTCTATACTGCAATTTAATTTTATTCTGCTGCACATTAGAATGTGTGTGTGTGTGTGTGTGTGTGTGTGTGTGTGTGTGTGTGTGTGTGTGTGTGTGTGTGTGTGTGTGTGTGTGTGTGTTATTATTAAGGTTGGCCTGTGCTTGTATCTGCTTTGGTTCTGACTTTGCTTTATCATGCTGGAACATTGCCTTGTTTACAGTATAAAAGATTTTCAGACTTTTTTTTTATAGTTTTATAAATGTTCTATAGTTATAAAAAAATACCACTGGCTCAACATTACAAAGATGCGATGCTGCCCTCTTGCGGACAATCCGAGAATTACTATAGTAACACCAACAACGCAGTCCGTGCGGAAACGTGTCATTCTTTACAATAAAAGCCCGAGTTCAGAAAAGAATTAAGTAAAAACGACTATTAATATTATATTTATTTATTAATTTAGTCATTAGCAAGGCTACAACACCAAAAAAAAAAAAAAACATTCAAAACGTGTTAAATCACGTGATAGTGAATCAAAACTCATCATTTGCTAAAAAACCTCTGTATTCTAAAGTATTCTAATTTGTAATTTTTTAAAGCAATAATATAAAGAAACTTTGCCGAATATTTTTTTTATGTAATCAATATTAAGTCACAGAAAAAAAAGCACACATCAAACGTACCCTTTGAGTAAAAACATCTAAAATCCCAGACAATAAAGACATTTTTGATCTTTACAGATACCGTCGGTTATTCAATATGCACTGAAATATTTGAAATAATACAAAACTTCTTTTAAACAATGAAACCTACCAAATGTGCTTGTGAAAAAAATCAGACTTATGTTTTAAAACACAAAAAAACTAACAGATTTTGATCTCATTGCTTTGTTAAAATGGATTTAGAGCAACAAATAAAAAACAGCTATAATTGAGATGTTCTGAATGCGTTATGAACACTGTGATCTGGAAAAAGTAGTAGTGTTTAGTTACAGAAATTTTACACCATTAATACTGTTAATTGTTGATGTTTAGTTTGGTGTTAAGTCTCAGTTTGGTTTTACAACAAAAAGGCAGACAGCACAAACATCAAGAACATCACAGCACATAGAAGAGTCATACACCAAACTGGATTCCTGGTTTCATCACCCTGAGTCATATAATAAAAGAAAAATCAGTTCCCTTTAAAACATTGGATGTTTAAAAGTCATAAATTTAAATTCCAGAACCTCTGAGACTCCTGGGTTTTTGAGCCTTAACCATCAACTGCTCACTTGTATAAACACATCGAATAATAAGATCACAGTGTCGATGAAAATAAAGGCATCTGTAGACAGAAGTACAGTGTGTAGGCATGCAGATCAGATCACAACTGGAAATGGACCATGTTTGTTGCCTTTTGAACCATCAAGTGTTCCACTATAATCAGGAGTCTGTGGAATAATACGATAAGAAACCCAAAACCCCAAACACCGGAATGGGTTTAAACAGAAATACACTCAAAAAGACCTGTTTTTAGACCATGTCAGTAATTTCTCCACCGAGAAACCCAAAAAAAAAAGAGTCTATTTGTTCATTGTTGATATTTTAAATATTTTAAAGGAAACAAACTCACGCTCTGATGTATGGATTATACGAGTTTCTATTAACACTAAACAATCTTGACGACAATTCAAGTATTCACAATACATTCACATTTGGATGATTGTTTTGTTTACAATCTTGTGCACAAACATGGTGATTAAACCCTACATTGTGAAAATGTTTTATTATTTTATTATTGATGGAATCTGATCATACAAACCAAATCCAGACTGAACACTGAAAACTTACCAAATACATGATACGTGACCTCCAGACATGAGATATGATGTAAAATATGTTTGGGTTCATATCAGCTATAAGAATGACTATGGTATACTGCTCCCTGGTGGTCTAGCAGAGCTACTGCACTTAAGTCTGGGTTCAGTTCTGGTCTAAAGCCTGGATAAAAATGAGTGGTGTGTTTCAGGAATAGCATCTGGAGTTTGTACTATATCACATACAGGAGGTGGTTTCAAAAAGTTTTAAATCTAGTTTTGTAACACACCAACAGATGGCAGCACAAGGACGCACGCACAGTCACAAGAAGCACAGACCTTCATAAGTCAGGTGTCTGAAGGGGGAGATTCGGCGAAAGCCACCGGATCTGTGGTGCGCGAGTCTCAAAACCTTTTGATACCACGGACAAGACCAAAAAAAAACCCTAACAAAAGCAGCTAAAGAAAAACAAGTAGTTCAAAATTCTAGTCTAATTTAGTCTAATGTAAAAAAAAAAATAAAAATATGAGGTCAGATATTCTTCTTGTTAGCGTGATCGTGTCGTTAGAAGAAAAATAAGGATATTCAACATCCATAAAACATACTTATGCACAGACAGATTGTTGCCCCTGTGCAAAGATGTGCAATAAAAACAGTCCCTGCTCATGATGAAGCTTTGAGGCTCAGGTGGAGAACAGGAGATCGTCATGTTAGCTGTTTCCTCTTCTCATGTCACGTACAAGAGAATGAATTTTCTCTGACACGGCCACCTGTGAGGGACAAATAGGGAAGATGTTCCACTAGATGTTTTGAAAATGTGTAAGATTTCATTAAACAACAAGGGTGTAGATGTAGGTGAGGATGTGTGGAGGCCTGAAGAAGGGGTCTGAGCGCTATAGCAGGAGATCTTCTACTACCAACAGGACCTAGAAACCTGGAACTGGTTTGGGTCTCCTAAGACGTCTTCTACATTTGTGTGCCTCCAGCTTTGTGTTAGCAGTTTTTGAGAAATAACCACATGTGGCTGAAAAGGTCAGTGTCCAATACTTTTGTTTTCATTGTATATAATAAAGACTCACCTTATAGGACTCCGGCTGCTCCAGCTTTTTGTGATGGACATGCAAGGACTGAATGGAGCACTGTGCATAGACTCGAATCTCATACGTAGTGCTCAGGGGAAGCATAATCTGGAAATGAAGCAGAGAAGAAACAGGTTCCTTTTTTTTTGGTTCAGACACGTTGTGATGTTGTGATGTTTAAGAAAGTGTTCAAATTGAGCGGAAATATTTATCTATCTGTACATTTAGTACATTCAATTTTGCTCTAAACTAGTCACTTATACTGGGAGGTTGTAGTATAGTGGTTAAGGTATTGGTCTTTGGATCAGATGGTTGTGAAGTCAAATCACATCTGCAACAATCTGCCAAACAAAGGAGCTGAGAAAGACCCATAATCCAATATCTGCTCGGTAGTATGAATGGACCAGTGGTTCTCAAAGTGTACCTCTGCCCTCTAGTGGAGAATAAAGACATGACAGGTTTGGCGCAATGATCGTCAGGATTTATATATTTCGTGTGTGTGTGTGTGTGTGTGTGTGTGTGTGTGTGTGTGTGTGTGTGTGTGTGTGTGTGTGTGTGAAAATAAATAAGAGTGAATGGGTGGACTGGGTGGAGAGTACCTCTCCATGTCTAAAGACATCTAATCCCAGGTTTATCACACGGGCAGGTGTGATCGACTGGACAGCTGATAAGATCTGCCCTAAAGGATGACAATTCAAAAGTTCTCCTGCCTTTGGGGCAGGCTCGTCTGATAGGCATAGCAGATCCATTTGAGGATGATCTGTGTGGGTGAAATCAAAATGTGAAGATAAAACAGACAATTTAGAAGAATTAAAGAAATATAATCCAATCCCTTAGCAGGCTGGAAAGGGTACCATCAGGGTCCAGCAGTCTGTAGATGGACTTTCTGCCTGGCAGTGTGCTTTTCTCCGGATCCTCAGTCAGCTTCATTCTAGGGCGACCTCCAACCTCTACCAACTAAAAAATTACAAATCGCATCTATATGATTTCACAGACGGCATCTGGATAAACAAAAACATTGTGACTGTGTAAAATCTGAATATAAAAAAATCTAAAAATATATCTCATAAATCAATATTCTCTAGTCTAAGCTAAATGTATAGTGTTATTTATGTCTGTACTTTTGAGATGATCACCAACAGTTGTAACCAAATTGCTTGTGTGTTTACACTTGGCCAATAAACCTGATTCTGATTTCATAATTTGAATGGTATGTTTCCCACTGTGTAGCATCACACCTTCTGTCCGTATACATCTGGTAACTGAGGAGAGCAGCTGCTGAACTTTTAGGAGAGGAATGTTGTCCCGTATGTGTATAATACAGGATTTTAGCTGCTCAACAGTTCTGGGGTTCCTTTGTTGGGTTTTTTGTTTCATGTTGCGCCAAATGATTTATAAATAGTGAAAGGTCTAGACTGCAGACAGGCAGTTCAGCACCCGGACTCTTCCACTACTGCAGTAAGCGCTGTCTTGCTCAAATACGCAAGACGTTTTCAATGTTCTATTACGAATAAAATTCGGGATTTGTAAATCATCACATTCTGTGTTTATTTACATTTTACACCTAAGTGTTTTTGAATTAGGTTTGTATTTGCTGGTATGCTCCAGAAACCTCATTGCGGTTACCTTATATACACAACCGAGTGAAGGTTGACTTGTGCACGTAACGAGATGAGTTCCAACTCCCACAACATCAATCTTATTATCCTGAGAAACCGGAAGGAAAACATGAACATAAACAGTCTGGGCTATAATGGATTATTTTGGCTAGAAGGGAACGCGCTTACTTTCTTGTTGAGCTCTGAAAGACTTTTTTCAGAAATGCTGTTCGACCCGACGATGATGAGCGACTCAAAAGCAGGAACTGAGAAACTAGTGGGAGAGAGATGAACTACTGAGTACCATACACAGCCATAATATTTGTAAAAATGCAGAAGCGCATTTGTACAACTTACTGTTTGCTGCACTGTTTGAAAACATTACACACTTCCAGAGATTGTCCACAAAGATCTCCACTGTCCAGCCTTACACCCAGAGGCTGATACTGCAGGTCGCAGAGCGCCAGGGCAACTGCACAGAAACAGGGCAAGCCGCTACTGCAATTATAGAAAAGTTGAGTCTGTCGTGTGCGTAACACAAAAGAAATCTGATTCTGAGATACAGGACATTGTGTTACCTGCTGACGCTGTAGCTGTCAATGACAGGGAGGAAGTTAGAAGGATAAGCAATGGAATAAGACAAGAAAGCAGCAAGTTCTCCTTCATGCACCTGCTGTGGGTGAGCTCCTAGTAACTCACATACACGTCCTAACCAGTCCTTCACCAAAGGGAGAAACTCCACAGGGTCGCCCCCTTTAGCCGGTGCCAGAGACTGCAGTGAGAATAAAAGTGAAAAGGAATGAAACACTGATTTTAGTATTAGTTCTTTCTACCAGTAAAAAGTGTGATTCAGGTAATACCTTCCAATTAAAAAGTCTCTGAAAGATTTACAATTAATTATATTTTCAGTCTCCTCCAAAAGTACTGGAACATCATGACCAATACAAAAAAAACCACTGGTGTACTAATAACCAGATATCAGAAGTTCACCAACGACCTCCATAACTGAAGAACTTCAGAAGCCTCTCATCAGCAGAAAGAATCCAAAATCCACAAAAAAATACAGAAAAGATCCTCACAACCAAGATTAAGTTCTACCCAAGAGATGGCAAAGCCAAAGTGTGGAGAAGGAAATGTGAAAGCTTATCAATCAGGATTCATTAATGATGGAACTCGTGATGGAGCAGCAGAATGATTTCAGAATTCAGTCTAATCAGGATGGACATCAAGCAGCAAAACAACTTTCCAAAACACACCTCCATCACAACAAAGACCACATCAGAATAAAGTTAATCGTTAACTAATCTGGGCAGCAGTTCACCGTCTGGAGATAAGACTGAAGAGAAAAACATTCAAAACACACATCATGTATCATGTGATGTCATCTCACGAGTATAGCAGCGAAAAAAGATTTGGCCGTGCTGTTTCAAAACTTTTGGAAGTTGTGGATTATTGTACAGTGCAAAAGTCTAGGGCATGTGCAGACATGCTATAAAAATCAAACCTCTTCTATGTTAATGTTCTTCCATGTTAAGACGCACCTGTGTACACACTTCCTCAAGCGAGGAGAAGGATGTGACGTAAGAATGTGCAATGGTGCCTGCTACTGGAATTCCAAAGAGACGGCCAGCCAGGGCATTGCTCGTTAAATCAAAACCTGAACACACAGAGAAACATGGAGAATCCATTTGAATCCTCAATCAAAGACGATATCAGATTTTACGAAATGGTGCATTATAGAGCCACAATTCTGTAGACATCTGACCCTCACACCCAGAAATGTCCTCTTTGTCTGGTGTAGATTACTTCACAAAAGAGCTTCAGTTTTTATTATATTTAGTATCTACTGCCTTTAGTACTGAAGAATATAATTTACACATATACATTACAGCATACTGACATTCTGTGCATATGTTAGAAATCTGGGGTCAGAGTTCAGGGTCAGCTGATACAGTACCACATGCTCCAATGCCCCTGGAGCACTAAGGGTCAAGGTCCTTGTTTAAAGGAGCCAGAAGTGGCAGCTTGGCAATACCAGGGCTTAACCCCCCCGATCTTCTGTAACCAGTAACCCAAAGCCTTAACTACTTAGCTATCAGAGTGGGTATTTGTGAAAATATACCTCCAATATATGTGTAGCGAGAAGCAGTCAGGCCTCCATCAGGCCCCTGAGCTCTCCTCAGACCCATCTCCATGAGTCTCCGTCTGGGACCTGCAGCTAGACGGAATCGTGCAGCGTTTGTGCACACGAGACTGAAAGGACGCAAAGATAGTTAGATATAATATAAACATTAAAAAACATGTTATTGGGCCGCTGAACTGAGCAGTATGTAATGTAAAATTGTCATTTTTTTCCAAAAACGTTCATCAAAGGTCCAGAAACGTTGCTGAGATTCCTCCAAGCAATTTAGAGTAGGACTGCAGTTATCAATTAATTTAAAAAACGAGTAAAATCCATCGATTAATCAGATAATAAGTAATTTTTTTTTAATAATGGTGCTTGTGCTTTGGCTGCACTTGGGCACATTTGGTCAAAAGGTTCCTTAAACCCTCAACATTGAGTCCTCTTCACTATGGGCTTGTTTCAGTATCCAGATGACGACGACAATGAAAAAAAAAAAAAGTATCAAATGTAAAATAATAATAACTGATAATACCTGGCATAATTGACCAGACAGAGAAGACTGGTTTCCAACAACTGCACAACAGCCAGAGGACCAGAAACCTCCAAAAGAGGAACCTAAATAATAACAGGTTACTATTATTTCCTCATTATTATACCATCAGAAGAAAAAGAGAATGTGTGTCATGTACCCGGGCAAAAACGGCGGTGCCTTCAGCTACTGCCCTCACAGACACAGCGGAGGAGTCCAACCCTTTCAGGTAGAGAAAGAAATCCGAGTGGGTGTCAGAGGGTAACACGGTGCGCAAGTATTCCACATCTGTATAACATAAACAAAGGGTCAACATCTGCTACAGAATCTTTACATAATGACTACGTGTTGGAATAAACTCAATATTGTATCATTACTTAATAATAATAATAATAATAATGATAGAAAGCAGAAGAATTAAGTATGTTGGTAATACATTTAAAACTAACATTTCTTTGTAACAGCACTGTAAAGTTTAAGAATAACATCTGCAGTTTGTCTGGAATGTGTGTTAAAATCTGTGTGACCTTTGTTTCATGAAGGAAAAATGAAGGTCACGTTTTTATGAATTAGGATCAGAATATAGATAAAAGGTGAAAAATTTGGTGTTTGGAAGTGGGTCGGGTTGTGTGTGTGTGTGTGTGTGTGTGTGTGTGTGTGTGTGTGTGTGTGTGTGTGTAGAAGGGGAGGGTGACATTACAATGTAAACTTAAGAAAGAGGACTTTTTGCGGATATTGCCCAATTTTTCATTTTCGCGCAAACACCCCGACCCTGAAAGCTCTTCCAGCACAAAGTCCAATCAGCGATAAAACCGTGCACACTGGACACTAACCTTCATCCGTAAAGCGAAAGTCCCGCAGGAACCGAAGGCAGTCCCCGAGTCCCGCAAACAGAGAGAAGCCGCCGCCGAACGGGTTGTCCCGGAAAAAAAGCTCGAACGCGGCGTGCTGGTTGTGCCTGCCCGCGCGCCAGTACGCGTACGCCATGGTGAACTGGTACACATCCGTGAGCAGAGCCGGCACTCTCTGGCGCACCGAGGGCTCCAGGGTGGCACATGGATCACCCAAAACCGTCGCCATGTTCACTGCTCACTGAACTTCTCACGGAACTTTACTCCACGCCTACGGCCGGAAGCGCGCACAGGGCGCCGCTCGGGAACGCGACTCCGTTACGCATGGCGGATTTACTCCGTTCTTAGGGTGAAAGGGCAACGCGGTACGGCGTGTTCCCCATTCAGAGAACACACACACACACACACACACACACACACACACACACACACACGCGTAAAGTGATACAGAGTAAATACCTTTAAAGACACACGTGCACGCGCATTCCTGAATTATTTGGAAATCTTTACATGAGTCATATACATTTTTTTTAAATACATCACACCATATTTTCACTGTGGAACATGATATTTGTAATCTGCTTTAAAGTTTTACAATCACACACACACACACACACACACACACACACACACGTAAAGTGATACAGAGTAAATACTTTCAGAGACACACGTGCACGCTTATTCCTGGAATTATTTGGAAATCTTTACATGGGTCATATACATTTTTTTAAAAATACATCACACCACATTTTCACTGTGGAACCTGATATTTGTAATCTGCTTTAAAGTTTTACAATCACACACACACCTACACACACACACACACACACACACACACAAACACTTCACGAAACTGAAAACATTTGAAATAAAAAAAAGCCTATTTATTGCATAGAAATTCTATAAAAAAAAAACCGATTTAATAGTCATAAATAAATGTCATGCAAACAAATTTTGCAATCGCCTGTTTGCACTTTACTTATGCACACTGATCTTTTTACGTTGTATTCACGTGACCCCATGACGTCATGCAAATTTGTCAGCGCTTTGAAACGAAACTTGATTCAATCATGATGGATAGCCAAAATAAACAGTTTTTCTGATATTCGTGTGTGTGGTTTTATCTCCAGGGGTCGCTATAGAGCCCCAAATTAATGTACTTCTTTAATGGTTTTATTGCTCAATCGAACAGCAGATATGAACTGTTAATGCACTGCGTGGAGATGGTGCTTTTGGTGCTTTCGTGCGTTTACAGATTAAAATGAACAGAAAACTAAATAAAGAAGAAAACAAGGGAAAAGAGACAGGGGACAGATTTAAATAATAAACTAACAAAGTGAATGTTTTTGCATTCTAGTGGTTATTTTGTAAATATCGTAATAAAGTTTATACTTAAGCATCAGTTGCATCTGAAGTTGTTATTATTATTACTGTAATTGGATTCCTGAAATACTTCATTATAATCAGAGAAATTACTGATTGTTCTTGGCGCTGTAATAGTTTATACCACGTGGGAACATCGCTGATGACGTCACTCAGCGTGTCCACTGCCAGCACAAGGTCACTTGGCATGCCCTGTGGCATGATTATGTAATTACACTTCCTGCAAAACACATGTTTTAGGTGTTGGTGGTATTGCATCAGGACTGCAGTTAAACACGTTTAAAGCTTTGTTTTCTCCAGACTTTTGGTAAACAGTCTCATTATATTGTTGTGAAGTTGTTGAAAGTGCAGTATACAAATCCAGTGCAAATAAATGCTTCATCATCAAACTATTAACTGACCAAAAGATGAAGCACAGCAGACCACAGTGAACAAGTTCTCAATGTTTTAGTGAACAAATGTGTGTGTTCTTTTAGAGATACACGATACTGCTCTAATATACCTAAAATAATTCAGTTTGTACTTTTTAATGATTTGATATTTTAATATTTGTTATTTTATTCATTCATTTATTGCAACAACCATGTTTATTGGATCTGATCAGTTTTTGTTTGTTTGTTTGTTTGTTTGTTTGTTTGTTTGTTTGTTTTATTACATAAATCTGATACAGATAATGTTTTGTTTTGAACATGCCTCAATATTTCTCAATTTTGTTCCAAAAATTGCATTGAATAGATTAAATTAAATGTAATAAATTAATAAGTTAAACTGGATTGGTCAAAGGTTTAGCTAATTTTATATGTAGACTTTATATGTAGATGTGTGGTGATGTTTTATTTAATGGATTTTCTTTAATACACACATTTTGAGATCTCAATATTATAATGCTTTAGATTAAACCTTATTTTTATACTAGAGACACAGTTCCAGTCAAAGATTTGGACACATTGTTTAATGTGTTATTTTTTATTTGTTTTTTATGTTTTAAATTGTACATAAACACTGAACACATCCAAACTACAAAGGAAAATAAATGGAATGATATAGTAATCAAAAAAATAATAATATGTATGAAGTCATCACCTGGAATGGATATCCAACAATCTTAAGGAATTCCCAGAGTTGTTAAGTACTTGTTGGCTGCTTTTCCTTCACTCTCCAGTTCAGCTCATCCCAACTGGATTTAGATGGGGTGATTGTGAAAACCAGGTTTCATCACTCTCCTTCTTAAACAAATGTTTCTTACATAAACCAGAGGTGTGTTTTGGGTCATTGTCCTGTTAGGAAACAAGTGTTGGTCCCACTACGTGTAAACCAGATGAGATTACATGAATCTGGTAAGAGAAAGCGAAGAGTGTGCAAAGCTGTCTTAAAAGCTAAATGGATTATCTAAAATATGAAACATATTTTGGTTTGTTTAACATGTATTTGTTAATACTGTACATTATTCCAGATGTGCTCTTTCATAGTATTTTTAACATTAATGTAAAATGTTGAAAATAATAAAAACAATAAACAAACCTCTGAAGGAAAAGTTGTGTCCAGAAAGTGGTAGAAACTACAGTAAGGATGGTAAATGTGTGAATCGCACTTGTGTAATTGTCTTTTTAAAGCCGGTCTCAGTAAGCGCTTATTAGTAGCTCACTCCGACACACTGAGCTTCTAAAAGCGTCATATGAGATCAGAGAGCAGGAATTCCGCCTTCAGCTCAGCGAGGAGCCACAATACAGGGCTACACACACACACACACACACACACATACACACACACACAAGCGCGCGCGCAGAGAGACGCGCACGGACGCACGGGCGGCTTTCGTTTCTCTGGTGACTTTGATCCACGTTTTAACGCGTCGGTCTCCAAAGAGAAAGAAGCCAGAAGGTATTGTAGAAGAAGTGCTGTAGACTGTGTAGTCTCTGTCCCACACCACGGACCGGTAGAAGGACGTGTCTCCACACTGCAGATCGTGTGTTGTAATCACACCGGCTTGACTGTTTGGACCTTTGGATTTTTTTTGGTTTGCTTTGGGACTTTTTTCTTTTTGTTTACTCCCTCCCTGAGATCACCACGGATTGTTCTTCCTCTCTCATGTCTGTGATCTTGTCCTCTCCTGACTTACACCATGTCACCCGGAGCGGAGAGAAGACTCGAGTCTCAGCTCAGAATGCTGGAGTCCATGATCAGAGACCCGAGATCGGATATCAGACTGGAGAGTTTGTTGGTAAGAGGAACAATGGTGTATCAGATGTTGTACAGATAGATTTAACAGTGTTGTTTTAGTGTGATTAGGTATGTAAAGACTGTCCTGTGTGGTAGAACATGTTTTATTTAAGAACTTCTTCTCAAAAGGAATGGAATAATGTCTGAAGGTTATCAGACACCCAGGTCACTGAAGTCAATGCAGCTGTGATTTTAAAGCTTCCAGCACCTCAAGAACAAGCAAATGTCCACATCTAGTGTTGCCTCTCAGACTGCAGGTCCAGACCTGTTGCTCTCTTGCCTGAGATGGCTTCATGACTTTTTTTAAACTGAGCTAAAAAAAAAAAAAAAAAGGGAAAGAGGGAAAAAAAAAAAAAAAGGACAGACGGGAAAAAGATTAAAATCCTCAAACCAGTCTAACAGGGCTGCCTGCTCCAGGCTTACCTCTGAAATATCCCAAAGAATTCCTCTTCTTATGTTACACCACTTTTAATAAACGTAAAATAGAATCTGAAAAAAACCCACATCACGGTTCATTCGTAGCTAACAATTAAGTAGAAATACCAAGTTATAAGGCCAAGCTGGTGGTTTCAGGTCTTATCTTCCTTTGTGTGATATGATCTCTGTGTGTAAAGGAACACACCCTTCTTCTCAAGAATGTGCCTCTATCGAAATGCTCTATTTTCAATCAGTGCTTGTTTGTGTTGTTTCTGTAGTACCCCTATTATACACGTATTATTATTATTACCCTCGCAAACACAAAGCGAGACGGAGAACATGCCTGGACTGAGCTTGGTTGTGAGTTGAAGCAGGGAAAAATGTAGACATTTGCAGGAATACTCTATTCCACTGTATTTGGATCGCAGAGCGTCGTTCTGTATTAATTATCCCTCCAGGTGTTGAATTAATAGCAGGCCTTTGGTGTGGTGCTGAAAGTGTGGAACTTGCAAAACAACTCTTTTTGATCCAGCAAAATGGTTTTGTTTGCAGCTAAAAAATCATCTGTAAAGAAATAAACTGTTCCACTAGTGTGAAAATATACACGTTTATAAATAGTGAAAAAAGTGATACCTTTACTTAAACATATTCCATTTCTTCCTCAATTGATACGAACCTCATTGTGATTTTTTATGAACGATAATAGCTGCCCGTAAGCAAGGGGTTATTGTGTGATATATTTTGGGGTTGTGTGTCACCAAAGGATGACAGCAGAGATTTAACCACTGGTGTTCCTCATACCTCATACCAGCTCCGGATTAATAAAACGCCAAGTGTCAACGTAAATATATAATATGTAAATATATTATAGGTATATACACATACACACATACAAATACAGAATAAAAACAATAAAGCGTGGTATTGGAATAAATACATCAGAATAAATACTGATGGTGAGTTACGGCTTATGGAAGGTTGTGGTAGAAGAAGCTTGGACCTGATCTTACTGGTTTCCTGTATCTTCACCTGGGTAGGTTCAACAGATAAAGAAGCTGCTAGTTTTTATTTTATCTTGGTATATAATTTTCGTATATTCATATGAAACACTGGAAAACAATTAACAATACTGAGCATTTGGTTCTGTTTTGGCACAGAGGAAGTCACTTGATGTAATTGTTTAGAAAAGAAAAAAAAAAATTGGCAGTTCCTCAACTCACGTGATCTGATTGGTCCAGGAAAAGTGTTTTGTAAATGCATTTATTTTTTTATTCGTTGTTGGATTTTCTTGACACGTAATTCAACTCCAGAAATCCTCTTAACCCCCTGCAGCCCCCAAATTCTCTTGTTCGAGAGTAAAGAACATTCAGGAAGCTGAGGTCACATCCTTGAATTCAGAAGAGAGATAACTGATTCCAGGCATGCAGAGAGGCGACCACTTCCTGCTTGTGTGTGTGTACATGTGTATCATGCTACCACTCATTTGCAATGGCGTGGGTGTGTACTTTTGGGAAAGATAGAAGTGTAAAGCAGTACAGAAAAGAAACAAACAAACATGGAAACATATCGTGAACTGTGTTCGATTTCCAAACTGTTACATCAGTCTAATGCAAAAGTGTACCTTCATTACAATCCTCATTTTCTTTGTTCATCAGGTTTGAGTTGTGTATTTAAACATTTAAATTTAAAGCCTCGTCGTGCCTCTTGATTTTATTCTTATAGTTTAAAATTGGTCTAACTGGCTTTCTTTTTCAATTTGTACAGGATTCTGTAAACGCCTTGGCTCTTGACCTGAATCACCCTGCACTGCGGAAGAACAAAAACATTGATGCCTTCCTGAACAGATGTGAGCACCTTTAATAAACAATACAAGCTTTAATAAAGTAAAAATGCAAGATTAAATCAAGCTACACCAGTAGATCACTACTGGCTGATCAACAGTATTCAAACAAGGGAAAAAAAGTCATTTATGGCCAAGTTGTCAACATTTGATCACTTTGATATTTGTGTAGCACCATTAACAATAGATATTGTCCCAAAGCAGATTTACAGAAATAAAGAGGTACAATTACCTTCATAAATATTCTCCAATGATTTCCAAACTTCTTCACTAATCTCCAATAATATTCAGTGATCTCCAATGATCTCAAAAAATTCAAATAATCTCTAATAATTTCCAGTAATCTCCAGTAATCTCCACTAATCTCAAATAATAAAAAAAAAAATCTCCAATAATCTCCAGTGATCTCTAAAAATCCCAATAATCTGCAGAAATCTCCAATAATCTCCAAAAATCTCCAATAATCTGCGAAAATCTCCAATAATCTCCAGTGATTTCTAAATATCCCAATCATTTGCAGAAATCTCCAATAATCTCCAATAATCTCAAAAAATTCATTAATCTCCAATAATCTCAAAAAATCTCCAATAATCTCCAGTGATCTCTAAATATCCCAATAATCTGCAGGATTATTTCCAGAATTCTTCTGTAATCTCCTTTGATTTCCACTAATTTTAAATAATCTCCAATAATTTCCATCCTGGAATGTTTGTGCAGTCACATGCAGAATAGTTATTGAATATTACAGAATTTTGAAGATTTAATGAAATACATTAAAGAACTTGTAGATGAAATTGTTGTGTAGATGAGATAGTGCTGAGTTTTGTGTTTTGTAGTGTAGATGAGATAGTGCTGAGTTTTGTGTTTTGTTGTGTAGATGATAAGTACTGAGTTTTGTGTATTCTAGATGAAAAGGCTGTAAATCGTCTGAGGGAACTGCAGGTACGACTGGATGATTTCGACCGAATCAAACTGATCGGCAAAGGAGCCTATGGAGCTGTGCAACTGGTAAGGGACCTCTGACCTCTGACCTCTTAGAGTGTGTGTGTGTGTGTGTGTGTGTGTGTGTGTGTGGGTGTGTGTGTGTGTGTTATATATATATATATATATTACTTTAAATCATCTTAATGAGTAACATTTGTCCAATGAGAAAAGTAATAGAAAAGTTTTTGCATTTCTTTCTGCATCAGATTTGGTTTTAAAGGTCCTCTGTTTATGATCTCTGTCGTTTCTATGTACATTTAATTGATCATTAGAGTCTAAATGAAATACGAAAAGTAAAATGTGTATTTTAGCAGTTATTAAACCATTTGTAATGTGTGCATTTGGTTATAATTTATTTTTGTTTTTACAGATATAAAAAATGCATTCATGTGAGTTTAATATTTGATTAGATGTAATTGATCATGTGATCATGCTCTTGAGTGGTGCAGATTACGCAACTTATTAACGTCATTATCTGAGTCCAAGTAAGGAGTATCGGTCCTTCTCCCTAAAGGGGGTGTAATGGAATTACCCTAATCACTCAATTTTACTTTATTTAATTTTTTATTTTTGAAAAAAAAAAAAAAAACGCATTTAATTGCTGGACACAAAAATACAGTAATAAAATACTACTACTAACAATAATAATAATAATAATAATAATAATAATAATAATAATAATAATATAATAATAATAATAATAATAATAATAATAATAATAATGAAGCACAATGTATGTAAATAATATAAACGAAAATAAGAGGAGGTGCCACCGTAGGTCTAAAATACAAACGTATAATTTCCTTGTTAGCCAATCATCTGGGAGAGCATGTATGGTATCTAAAAGAGAGCAGGAAGTACATTCCTCTCGGTGTGTGACGTGTTGCTCGATGACTTGGCGTAAACAACAGCTTTCAAAAATGCAATTGGTTCATTTCCTGTATCTGGTCTTCACCCTCCACTGTTAGTAAACTGTTCTATAAAACAAGGACGAGACCAAATGAGGGAGAATATAGTGATTTATGTGTCTCTGATTTAGCGTCAAAAATATATTTTTTACGTCTTACAAAATGTCATGAACTGTGGGTTTTTGCGTGTCTTCAAAATTGTTCTTTACATGGTTTGGAACGTCTCCTGCTATCAAGCTCCCTTTGAGTTCCTTCTCTTATTTAAAATCAGTAAATTGTTCAGGAGATTATTTGCTTTTATATTTCTGAGACTCTTTATTTTCTACACTTCACAGAATGAGTTCATGTTCTGACATTGCAAAAATTTAGCATGGAAGCTGTGGGATTAAAATGGATCATCTGCTGAATTTTGCAATAAAATTCTTCAATCCTTTTGAATATACTCAGATAATGCAGTTTTTTTTTTCACGCCCAAGTTCCTCCAGAATAGTACACGTGCAGCACGTCTTTGAATTTGTCACGGATTTCCTTTAAGTAAAACACGTATTGTTAATAATGACGATGCGTACATTTCTGCGTTTAGGTTCGGCACAAGGTCTCCAAGGAGGTTTACGCCATGAAGAAGCTCAGCAAGTTTGAGATGATCAAGCGCTCAGACTCTGCCTTCTTCTGGGAGGAACGCGACATCATGGCCTTCTCAAACAGCCCCTGGATAGTGCAGGTAGAGTGAAAGTATTGAAAATTTGCACGCTATGATTCATACTTGTTTCAAATGCATTAATTGAATATCCTCTTTAATCAATTGATTCATTTCTATTTCAATGTACCCAAGTTTTATTTTAAGCTGTATAGCTGCGTATGAGTCATTTTTTCTCTGTGTCTCAGAGGTTTTTCTTTTTGCATATTACACATAAACCACAAGATTTAAATAACGTCTGCGTTATTGAAACACTCCCTCATTTGGAATTTTTACAGCAGTGTTAATCTTTCAGTGCAGAATTTTTGCTTGTAATACTGTTAGTCTAGATTAAAGGATATAAAACTAAAATGTGGAACTATTGGTTCCATTTAAGTCCTGAAGCAGGACCAGATATTGTCACTGCAAAAAATAGGACATTAATGGCAAAACAGGAAATACATGGGGTGCCAATACTTTTGGTCGCATATTTGTCCTTCATAAGTATTGGGACAGTTCACAAGAATCCATGATTATATCATTGCAAATAAATTGCTGTTTTAAAAATCTTGCAGTTATATTTTGTACACTTTATGTGCTATAATATAAAGTCGTCTATAGACTGAGAAGGTCTTTATACAGTGCAGTCGAATTATGATGAAGGTTGTATAAAGACTCTCAATGTTTCTTCCTCATGTTGTCTTACAGGGTTTTTTCTCATCACAGTCAACTCTAACCCTAAACCAAAACCCTACGACAACCCTAAACCTAATCCTAATCCAGCTCTAAACCTAAACATAACCGTACCCTAACCCTGTCTAAACCCTAAATCTGACCCTAAAATTAACCCTAAACATAACTTTACCCCAACTCTAAACCTCATGCTAATACTAACGCTTACCCATAATGCTAGCCTTAACCCTAAACCTAACCCTAAACCTGACCACAAAATTAACACCAATCCTGAACATAACTTTACCCCAGCTCTAAACCTAACGCTAATACTAACGCTTACCCATAATTATAGAATTACCCCTAAACCTACCCCTGAACCTACCCCTAAACCCAACCAAAACCTGACCCTAAATTTAACACCAACTCTAAACCTAACCCTGCCTCTAAACCTAAACCTAACCCTACCCATAAAAATAACACTAACCATATGTCCCAAAGCTACGTCTAAATCTGACCATACCCCTAAACCTTAAACTAAACCTAAGTCTAAACCTAAATCCTAAATCTAACCCTAAACCAATCTCTTCCCCTAAACCTAACCCTTAAACTAGCCCTAAACCTAACCCTAAATTAAACTCTACCCCTAAACTTAATCCTTAACCTACTCTTACCTCTAAACCTAACCTTAATCCTAAACCTAACCCTAACCTCAGACCCAACTCTACCTTTAAACCTAACCCTTAAACTAACCCTAAGACTAAGCCTAAATCTAAAGTTAACCCTAAACCGAACTCTACCCCTAATCCCAACCCTACTCCTAAACCTAACCCTACTCTTAAACCTAATCCTACTCCTAAACCTAATCCTACTCCTAAACCTAATCCTACTCCTAAACCTAACCCAAACCTAAGTAACATACAGGGATTTGGGTTTTTTGCTTTTTATTAGATCCTTTTTGCTTCTTTGTTTGGCCTCGGCTTTATTTTACAGTCTGTGGAAGTTTGGTTTGTTTTGTTTTGCAGAATTAAGGTCCATGTGGTTCAGAAACTGGAGTTTACACATCAAATCAAATCAAATTGATCTTCAAAACATTGTTTTTTTGCACCTGTTTTGCTTTTACACTTTTTGAATCATTAAACCAGCAATTTTTTTTCTTGTATGTGTGTACTAATGATCTTTGGTTTCTCTGCATTTGCATAGCTGTGCTGTGCTTTCCAAGACGAGCGCTATCTTTACTTGGTGATGGAGTTCATGGCAGGTGGAGATCTGGTAACCCTCACCATGAATTACGACATGCCGGAGGATTGGGCGCGTTTCTACACTGCTGAAGTGGTGCTGGCACTGGACGCCATACACTCCATGGGCTTCATCCACAGAGACATCAAACCTGAGAACATGCTGCTGGACCGCAACGGTCACCTCAAACTCGCCGACTTTGGCACATGCATGAAGATGGACAAGGTGAGGGGGTCGGATGGAGGGTATTTAGTTTCCGTTTAGAGTGTCCTGTAATTTTGTAACTTGAATTTGCCTCGTAAATTTATGTACAAACATTTGCACAATTGTTAAAGCTGTACACTGAATTATTGTTTTTTTCATTTGTAAAAATAATGTTTCAATATTACATACTTTTTCATAGTCTACTTGTTCGGCTGTACATGTCTGCCACCTGGTGGCAAGCTGATTTATTGCACTCTGAATTAATAATTTTTAAAAACCTTGTCCTGAATTTGGACATTAAAGATGGATTCAAAATGTAAAAGACAATAAGGGAATGTTGAATATGGGTTCACAAATGACCAGTAATATCAATATAATGATATATTGTACCCTGATAGATGACCAAAATGGAAATTGACAAACAAGATGTTTTTAGTTTGTTGCACCACCCTGTACAGTCTCTACAGACAATGTGTGAACATCTCCAAGGAGATCAGAGATCAGTGTGTGTGTGTGTGTGTGTGTGTGTGCCCAGTCTGGGATGGTTCGCTGTGACACAGCTGTCGGAACTCCAGATTACATTTCTCCAGAGGTTCTAAAGTCACAAGGTGGAACTGGGTATTATGGACGCGAGTGTGATTGGTGGTCTGCGGGGGTGTTTATTTACGAGTTGCTGATCGGTGAGTAGCTTCTCTTCTCTTCTCTTCTCTTCTCTTCTCTTCTCTTCTCTTCTCTTCTCTTTATAAACTCAATTGTGTTTTGCTGTAGGTGAAACTCCATTTTATGCCGAGTCGTTGGTGGGAACTTATGGCAAGATCATGGACCACAAAAATAGTCTGAAGTTCCCAGATGATTCAGAGATGTCTAAAGAGGCCAAAGACCTCATCTGTGCCTTTCTGACTGACAGGTGGGAAAGATTTTGTCTGATGTCTGATCTGATGTCTGATTATACAGATCCAATGCTGCCCATTTTTTTTACATTCATATTATCCAGGATGTATGTATGTGTATTTCACCTGAAGCCTTCAGTGATGTTCTACATGAACCAGTCCACCTCGTAGAGATGTGATCAAATCACCCTGTGTTTCTGGACATGTTTTCTGTGTATTACGGTTTTCCTGGGGATTTGAAACGAAGACAAATTGTGCGTTTTTGTGCAAATTCTACTGGTAAACACTTCATGAAAAAGCTTCACAACCGTTTTGTACCGTTTTGGCGACTTTTCCTCACGACGTCCAGCTTTTCGTAAAAAGTCCGTCTTGTAAACGTTTGATACAGATGCGATTTGCGAGCTCTGATTATTGAGGCTTTCTGATCAGCCAATCAGAGGACATGAAAACGCTGACATTATTGTTCGCCTGCTAGAGGACCTCAGAGTCAGCAAGTAGCAATCTGATAGTTACAGCAACAACCTTCAAGTAACTTGGAGTGGAATCAATAAAACGCCTGCGTTAAACTTATGGCTTTTCTCGGTTCAGTCACCCCGAGAATGCGTGAAGGCTGAAATCTGATTGGTAGAAACTCAAAACAAAACTTACACTCAGCACAAATGAGAGAAATGTGATGAACTGAACAGAATGGACTATTGAGAATAATGTAACGACCCTGATGGCCTTCCAGTAATTATATATAACACACACACACACACACACACACACACACACACACACACTCACACACACACACACGTGCCACAGCCCTCTCTTTGGGTTTTGGCTTCAGTTAGAATAAACCACACGTGGCAGCTTGGTTTGCTGTACCCCTCAGTGCAAGGGAGGGCAGCTGTGTGTGTGTGTGTGTGTGTGTGTGTGTGTGTGTGTGTGTGTGTGTGTGTGTGTGTGTGTGTTCATCTCTCACTGTATTGCTGCCTCTTGATTTCATTGCACTAGCAGCTGGATATCAATGCGACAATGTAGGACCCTCTGTGTGTGTGTGTGTGTGTGTGTGTGTGTGTGTGTGTGTGTGTGTGTGTGTGTGTGTGTGTGTGTGTGTGTTTAAAATCTGTTCTTTGCTCTTTTAAGGGAAGTGAGGCTCGGACGGACAGGAGTACAAGATATCAAGCGTCACCCCTTCTTTAAAAATGACCAATGGACCTTCGAAACCATCCGAGACAGTAAGTGTCCATCTCTCAGGAGGGGATTTAGATCAGATCTCTCAGGAGTGGAATGAGATCAGATCTCTCAGGAGGGGATTTAGATCAGATCTCTCAGGAGGGGATTTAGATCAGATCTCTTAGGAGGGGATTTAGATCAGATCACTCTAGTGAATTTTATCTTCATGTGTTGTTCATATCAGATCTTCACAATAATGCAGTGTTCACTGGTGATGTTATTTCCTGTTTCCTGTTGTACCTTTTTATTCTGAAATAGAAACTTGGTAGTTGTTTATTATTTGTGGAGAGAAGAAGAAGATGATGATGATGATGATGATGATGATGATGATGATAGTGATATTGTGTGTAAACTTTATTTTTAGTGTATAATAATAATAATAATAATAATAATAATA
>MU549132.1:1087815-1107003 GCA_024362625.1 Silurus asotus
GTGTGTGTGTGTGTGTGTGTGTGTGTGTTTGTGTGTGTGTGTTTGTGTACATATTAGGCTGAATCCATCTATTAAAAGTAGAATCTATATTTACTTTAGTTTAGTGTTTGGGTGACATATGTCTTGTAGCTTTCATGAAAAACGTCAACACCGAAACCAATATTTTGGAAAACTCTGTAACTTATTGTGGAATTTTTGTAAAGGTAAAAAGGTATGTGTGTGTGTGTGTGTGTGTGTGTGTGTGTGTGTGTGTGTGTGTGTGTGTGTGTGTGTGTGTGTGTGTGAGTGTGTATGTGTGTGGTGTGCTACTGTAGAGTGTAGAGAGGTGGATAGGGAGCAGGGCCAACAGCAGACACCACTCCTTCCTGCATACTACAGTGTCTGCTTTGTGTGTACACACTGAGTCTTTCAGAGACGTACACACACACACACACACACTCACACACACACCTACGAGAAAGGGGGTGATATTCTCTCTCTCTCTCTCTCTCTCTCTCTCTCTTTCTCTCTCTCTCGCTCTCTCTCTCTCACACACACACTCTGTCTCTCTCTCTTCCTCAGCCATGGCTCCAGTGGTGCCTGAGTTGAGAAGTGACATTGACACGAGCAATTTCGATGATATCGAGGATGAGAAAGGAGACGTTGAAACGTTCCCGACTCCTCGTGCCTATGCAGGAAACCAGCTACCTTTTGTAGGATTTACCTTCTTCCAGGAAGACAAGTAAGTCTCTCTCAATCTAATATTATCTGAGATATTAAACCGAAATGTATTTTACATTTTACATTATAATGTTATAAAAACAGAAATAGAGCACTTCAGCAGACTTCTGATAATCACTTACATTGGTTATTTCCCTTCGTTTCCAATTTGAAGATTTTACATCTTTATTATATCCCAGCGTATATTCCAAAAAATGCAATACTGTGCTTTATACAGACTGTTTTTAATGGATTTTATAGTCAATAATAAAATGTTGGGATTAATTACTGTATAAACACAGAAATTAACAAACATCAAACATGTGCCTTGAGTTGGAACAAGCAGGATGCTTTCTTGTTATTCGTTGATATTTTGGCAATTTTTGGTAGATATCCAGACGGATGTTTGTAGATCAGTTGCAGTCATAAAACATTATTTTTCTACCTTGAAATATTGACTTTTTTTTTGTCTTGTATGTTTTCACTGTTTGCTCAAGTTCAAGTTACTATACTACTTTATATCCACTATATTACACCACAACTTATTCTATTATACTACAGTCTCTGTCCATGGTCCTAAAAATGTAATGTTAGTTTGATATAATTAAATTTCCTTCGTATGGAACTGGTTTGAGCATCAGGACCTTATACACTTCTAAAATGTCTATATCTCCCTCTCTCTCACACACACACACACACACACACACACACACACACACACACACACACACACACACACACAGCAGGACCAGTGAACTCTTGTATTACATAAGTGATCGAAGCAGGAGACAGGAAGTGCAGTGTTTGTTTTTACAAGTGGAAGACTGCTGCATTCATTCCTTCCCTGTTCGGTTTTCTCAAACCCACTCCCTATTTCGGATTTTCTTTTCTCTCAGGTCGATGAGCAAAAATCAAGACGTGTATGTCGATGGATTCGAAGAAAAAGAGGACAGTTCAGAGAGATCTGAGGTGTGCATGAACATATGGTTCCTGCTTATAACATACATTTTACGTTTCCGTGTTATGAAAGTAAAAAAGTAATAGAGCACTTCAGCATATTTCAGATGATCACATACTGTTTTTTCCTTTTGCTTTCCACCTTGAACTTGTTACACCTCCATTATATATCAGTGCATTTTTAAAAATATGGGGCATTGTGCTCTTTTAGACTCGCTTTTAATGGATTTTATGGTTGATAAGAAATGTAGGGAATGAATAAATAACTATAGAGACTCCATACTTCCTCCAACATCAGCACCTGATCTCAATATTGTTCTTGTAGAAGAATGATTAATGGACCATTGTGTGTGTGTGTGTGTGTGTGTGTGTGTGTGTGTGTGTGTGTGTGTGTGTGTGTGTGTGTGTGCGCTTGTCTTTCTGTTGCTATTCAGAATGATGATGTGAAAAAGAAACTTATTAAGATTGAAGAGAAGTTGAAAAATGAGATGCAAGCTAAAGATGAACTGGAAGGTAGATGCAGGTACTGCTCATCACGTGCTGTACACACACACACACACACACACACACACACACACACACACACACACACACACAAACACAGGTTTACACTGTGAAAGCAATCATAAAAAACAACACATATTCCGGAAATGTTGGGATGTTTTTTACCTTTTAATAAAATGAAAACTAAAAGACATTAAAATCGCATGAGCCAATATTTTATTCACAAAAGACCTGATTTCAATGGACTTGATTAGTCGCTGGATGTTCCTCCAGCTGAATATTTTTTAAATTTCTGACTTTTATAGCCATTTGTTGCCGCTGTGCCAACTTTTTTTTGAGACCTGTAGCAGGTATCACATGTGAAATGATCACATTTTGTGCATAAATTATTTTTATTGAATTTTAAATGTAACCATTTAAACATTTGTTAAACATTTAAACATTTCTGAAATTCAGGTTGTAATCTCCTGCTTTGTTTTTCCAATTTAACCTCAACAGGAGTGCAAATGAGCGACTAGATAAACTCACCAAGGAGATTGAAGAGGAGGTGAGACATACTGGAATTTCACCAGTGCATGGTAACACCACTGTAGGAGAGTCTTGAGGCGCTTTGCAGTTTTTTAGTACACATTCCACAGCATGTATATATACACTGATAAAAAAATATGTTGTCACATCTTTAATAAATAAAGGAGTAAAAGAATGAGAGTGAAAGTTTGTGTTGGAAAATATAGGAGTTTGCTCTGGATGTTAGCTGAGACCGATGCGATTCCCCCTTATTACTGTGCAGTGAGATCTGATTTCAATTTGTTCAACACGATGCAGTGAAAAAAATCTGATGCTCTGCAATTCAATATTATAAAGAAAGTTTATTTCTTTGGTTCAGACAGACAGAAAATCATCAGACGTTCTTTTCCTGTTGTGTCTGAAGGAAGTTACAGCTCTACCTCTGCCATGTGAATCTGTTTTCTATGTGACTCTCAGGACACGCCTCCGTCTCCGTAGTGTTGTGATACGTCATATTCGCATCGGCGATCCACATATCAAATATTGGTCGTTTTTTTAATAATAAAAGTATAGCGCATTTACTACGAACAACAATTATATATGAATAAATGTTTTATTGATGCAAATTTGTTCAAAAACGATACAAATGCACACTTTTATCCGGTGCCCTTTTTTTTTAAATCAATGCACCCGAATTTGTGTATCCCTCTGACCGTCCAATTTTCCCGGGTTGCATAGATGAGTGCAAGGAACAGAGCGGAGGACTCCCTGAGGAAACTGGAAAGAGAGAACGCTCTGCTTCAGCACCAGAACACCGAGAGCCTGAGGAAAGCCGACCTCGAGACGGAGCGAAAGCGCTGCTTTGAAAACGAGGGTAAATCAGAAAGGAGCTCTGCACCTTCTCTGCGGAACGTCTGACTACAATTTCACGCTCATTACTGCCACTTTAGCATTAAAAACCCGGTGCACCAAACGCTGCTTGTGATATATACGTTAGTGAACAATGACCAAGCTGTGGACACACTGTTCTGATTACTTAATCGCTCGCTGTCGCCCAGTCATGGTGGGCATCACCATGTTTCATGAATTAGCAGAGCTCAACACTTTTGGGGTTTTGTTTGCAGTGAGCAGCTTGAAGGAGCAGCTGGCAGAGCTGAAGAAGAAGTCACAGAACTCGCAGATCTCTGCTGAGAAAAACATCCATCTAGAGAGGCAGGTCAGTGTGTGCTGAAGGATTTTTGTAGAATTAAACATCATCTATTATTACACACACACACACACACACACACACACACACACACACACACACACACACACACACACACACAGGGCTCTGTGTTTGTGTAGATATAAGTGTAGCCTGTAAAAGCAATTCCCATATGTTTGGGTGAACGTCTAGACGTCTGCTTCGTGATCTAAAATGTGTATGTCTGTGCTACGTTTTCACCAGTTTCCACCAAAACAAGGTTTAATTCTTGATTCTGATTGGTCAGAAGGTATTGATGGCTAATGTTTACAGTGCACTCTGTTTTTTGAATGTTTGAGGATTATGAGTGCTGAAGTGTGTATGCGGTCTGGAGATCGAATTCCAAGGCGGCCATGTTTGAAGGCATTAATGACTGCTGGGAGTTGGAGTTTGGAATACTCAGAGACCTGACATCAGCACTCCTGTAAACACTGATTCCCTTGTTTTTTCCCTCTGCCTCTGCAGCTGGAGGAAGTGAGTGCTAAGCTGCAGGCCGAACTGGAGGAGTCAGGCCGAGTGAAGAAAGCTCAGGCCGAGGCAGCGAGGCAGGCGCAGCAGCTGGAGCTGTTACTCAGGGAGCTGCAGGAGAGACTGGCACAGCTAGAGAGCAGCCGAGTCGTTCTGGAGCAGGACAACCTCAGCCTGCAGAACGCCCTGGAGACTGAGAAGAGGGAGCGCAGTCTCAGCTCTGAGAACATCACTGACCTGCAAGGTGAGGGAGTGCAGGAGGGAGGGAGAGGGTGAGTGGGTAGGAAAAGAGGAAGTGAGGAAGATAAAGGTGGTGTGAAGCCTTTGGGGGGGTTATACGTATAGAGGCAGGAAGTAGAGGCAAAAAGTGAGGGAGAAGGTAGAGTTGTTGTGCAGGCAGCTGAGGAGTGAAAATCCGGGCACTGAGCCTGGAAAAAGGAGGGTAGAAAAAAGTTGGAAAAAGTATGAAACAGGAAGTGGGGTTGAGATCGATAGAGTGATAGAATGAAGGAGTTTGTGAGAAAGGGAATGGAGTGAGGAGGTGAGAAGATTAAATAATAGACTGGGGTCGGAGGAGAATAAAGCCCACGGCTGTAAGAGTGTGTTAGTGTTGGTGTGTAGAAATGAGTGTGTGTTTCCGTGACACACACTGGACCCTTGTTTTTGGTGTGTTTGGGTGGAGTTTTTCCTGTGGAGAGTGAACTGCTATTTTGGGTGCTGGGTCCACTGACAGGTATCTGACGTTACGTTGCTTTTCAGGAGGACGGATGATTACTTCATTTCGTCTTTTTTTTTTCTCTCTTTCCCTCTCAGTGCGCATCTCGGGTCTGGAGGAAGAGCTGAAGCAAAGCAAGAATTTTCTCTCCAAAGCCGAGGGGGAGAAGAGACAGCTCCAGGAGGAACTGACTGATCTGGAGAAGGTCTGTGTGTCTGTGTATTTGTGTGTGTGTATTTGTGTGTGTGTGTGTGTGTGTGTGTGTGTGTGTGTGTGTGTGTGTGTGTGTGTGTGTGTGTGTGCATATGCGTAACCCATGTTGGTCTGTGTATACAGGTGAGGAGTCAGCAGGAGATCGATCTTACCTTCAAGCTGAAATCTGTTCAGCAGCGGTTGGAGCGAGAGGAAGAGGAGCACAAAGCCACGAAAACCCGACTCGCCGACAACAGCAAACTCAACCAGTCCATCAAGTCTGAGGAGCTGAAAGGTAACAATGTGGACGCAATCACACTGACGTGAACATCATCGCCATTCACTGCTGCATAGATAAGGGAAAGGTAGTGTTAGCCTTGTATCTCCATCCTGTGTTGGTGTGGAGTTTGCATGTTCTTCTCAGTTCTTTATCAGGTTTCCTGCAACCAGTCCTCCAACCATGTATTGTAGGTTGGTTTTTATTTTCAAAATTTTGCATAGAAGGTTGGAACCCAATCCATCCTTTTTGTTGTCCTCTGAGTTCCTTCCTGAACTCCAGACTTCAACCCATTGTAGGACAATCAATACACAATCCATAAAGTTGTGCTCTAGGATGTGTAGTGTTTAGATATAGCTGGTGTCAGATTCTGTTATTTGATTGGTGTTTTAGACATGGAGCGGAAGCTGCAAGACGAACGTTCAGCTAAGCAGCAGCTAGAGAGTAAGCTGATGCAGTTGGAGAAACATCACTCGGACCTGGACTGGGATTATAAACAAGCACAGAACGAGCTCCAAGAGCTGCGTTTACACAAAAACAAGCTCACAGAGGAGGTCTGTCTGTCTAATTTCTGTCTGCCTGTCCATCTGTTTCTGTCTGTCTCTGTCTATTTATATTGTCTGTCTGTCCACCTATCTGACTGTCTGCTGTCATTCTGTATGTCTGTGTACGAGGTGGTATAAAAAAGGTTCAAATCTAGTTCTCTAACACGCCAATAGATGGCAGCACAAGGCTGCATGCACAGTCACAGGGAGCACAAGCCAAAAGAAATCGTCCTGTACACATCGGGAGCTGACTCAACGGCATGGAGATTTACTTTTTTGTAAACAAAGCGAGTCTCTGAACCACCTTGTGTCTGTCTGTCTGTCTGTCTGTCTGTCTGTTGACTGTGATCTACAGAATCAATCAGCCACACCCTACTTTAACCATTTTGTATATACAATCGGTGTTCCTGTTGTGCTCAGATCCACAAAAATCCCTCCTAATGCATTCATTCACATGAAATGATCTGCTAAAAATACCACGAATACCAAAAATGTAAAAACCGGTCAAGCCAAGCCATAATAAATGTGTGTGTGTGTGTGTGTGTGTGTGTGTGTGTGTGTGTGTGTGTGTGTGTGTGTGTGTGAATGCAGGTTGATTTACTGACCGTGAAAGTGGAACAGGAAACGCAGCGGAGGAATCTGTCCCAGGCTGATCTGAAGGCTCATAGACACGAAGTCAGCACTCTGCAGTCCTCTGAGAAACATCTCAAACAGGATCTCAACCACCTGCTGGAGCTGAAACTCAGCATGGAGAAACACAACCAGGAGCTATGCAGGTGTGTGTGTGTGTGTGTGTGTGTGTGTGTGTGTGTATGGACATTGTGAATATAAATGTATATATTTTTATACACATTTTATTAACGAGCACTTCGCCTCATTAGCTACAATCATCCTGTACTTTTGGACCAGTTTAGAACTAAGGAAGAAAATTTCCGCAGCCTGGAGTAAAATAAAGTCTTTGTACTTTGTCCAATCAGGGAGAGGGAACTTGCGGGCGCACATCTGAAGGAGTTGAAGGACCAGCTGGAGGCGGAACAGTATTTCACAGTAGGTTTGGTGTTCTCTTAAATGCTGATTGTATTTCTATGTTGTACACGTGATGTTTACGTATGCAGTGTTTGGTGTGTTCCAATCGAATCCCGGTGCTTTTTCTTCTTCTGATCTTTCAATCGCAATCACAATGGAGAAGCCATTATGTACTCCATGTCAGAAAGCTCTCAGCTTTACCCCTGACACTGGAGACTCCTTCTTAAATGCTAGTGCACATGCATATGCAAATCCATGTCCCTGAAACACTAGTGTTGTAGGCTGTTACAGTCAATCTGTATCATATACCATTTGTTTTTTTTATCTTTCTCTCGCAGAAACTCTATAAGACTCAGATTCTTGAACTGAAGGAAGAGTGTGATGAGAAGAACAAACTCTACCAGGATGCACAGAGGAGGCTGGAGGACCTTCAGGAGGAAAGGTGCATCCATGTGTATTTGTATTAGTCATGTGCAGTGTGCAGTTCAGGTTGTTCTGTGCTCTCCATCTTTAGAATCCCTATCGTCAATTCTACTGCAAGATGGATTATTCCTATTAGATTCACGCATTAAAACTCCATGTTAGTTCACTGTAGATGAACGTGTATACTGATGTTGGTATGAAACAGTGTGGACTCCATCTAGTGGCACTCACTATTCATCTGGATACTACTGAATCTGATCTACTGCCAAATAAAACTGTTCAAGCCATAATTAAATGTGTGTGTGTGTGTGTGTGTGTGTGTGTGTGTGTGTGTGTGTGTGTGTGTGTGTGTGTGTGTGTAGGGACTCCCTGGCCGCACAGCTGGAGACAAGCCTGACAAAGGCTGACTCTGAGCAGTTGGCACGTTCCATTGCTGAGGAACAGTATTCAGACCTTGAGAAAGAGAAGATTATAAAAGAGCTGGAGATCAAAGACATGGTGGCCAGACACCGGCAGGAGCTCATCGACAAGGACAGCACCATCAACTCGGTGAGATGAAAACACAGATAATTCTGACTACTGAACATGTGCTCCAATAAAACTGTAGTTATGGAACCTCATTCTAATTACAAGAGTTTGAAGATTTGAAGATATCTCGATCCGACAAAAGTGTAGCAGTCTTTTTTTTTGGAGTACAAAGCTATGTGTGTGTTCTGTTTCTCATGTTCTGGTTCAGATACTTTAGAATGTTTATTAGAATAAAGCACTTGTTCTAATAAATTACATGGTTAGGCTCAGAGTTAGGAGGAAACATCCACAAAAACAATACTGATCGCTCCTCTCACATCAAAATCGTAGTGAAACACAGTTCAAGTTCTTAAATAACAGGAGAGGTTTTTTTGTTTTTGTTTTTTTTATGTTGCAATGCTAAAGCTATTTTTTTTAGTTTAGGGTTGAGATTAGGGTTAGGGTTAGGGTTGAGGTTAGTTTTAGGGTTAGGATTGAGGTTAGGGTTAGGGTTGTGGTTAGGGTAAGGGTAAGGATTAGGGTTGGGGTTAGGGTTGAGGTTAGGGTTGGGGTTGAGGTTAGGGTTGAGGTTGGGGTTAGGGTTGAGGTTAGGGTTAGGGTTAGGGTTGAGGTTATGGTTAGGGTTGGGGTTAGGGTTGAGGTTAGGGTTAGGGTTGAGGTTAGGGTTAGGTTTGAGGTTGGGGTTAAGGTTGAGTTTAGGGTTGAGGTTAGGGTTGAGGTTAGGGTTAGGGTTGAGGTTAGGGTTAGGTTTGAGGTTGGGGTTAGGGTTGAGGTTGGGGTTAGGGTTGAGGTTGGGGTTAAGGTTGAGTTTAGGGTTGAGGTTAGGGTTAGGGTTAGGGTTAGGGTTGAGGTTAAGGTAAGGGTTGAGGTTGAGGTTAGGGTTAAGGTTAGGGTTAGGGTTAGGGTTGAGGTTAGGGTTGAGGCTGGGGTTAGGGTTGAGGTTGAGGATAGGGTTGAGGTTAGGGTTAGGTTTGAGGTTGGGGTTAGGGTTGAGGTTAGGGTTGAGGTTAAATTTAGGGTTGAAGTTGAGGTTAGGGTTGAGGTTGGGGTTCGGGTTGAGTTTAGGGTTAAGGTTGAGGTTAGGGTTGAGGTTAGGGTTGAGGTTTAGGTTAGGGTTGGGGTTGAGGTTGGGGTTAGGGTTAGGGTTGAGGTTAGGGTTGAGGTTGAGGTTAGTGTTGAGGTTGGGGTTGAGGTTGGGGTTAGTGTTGAGGTTGGGGTTGAGGTTGGGGTTAGGGTTGAGGTTAGGGTTAGGGTTGAGGTTGGGGTTAGGGTTGCTTGGAACTAGAGTTTCTTGGATGGCTTGTTTTCTCTGCTACAAATATGCTTCACGATTCCCAGAACAGTAAAGATTTTGGGATAAACATCACTCTGCTTTCTGTCTCACGAACACGAGCTCAACATAAAATCCTATTATCTTCATTTTATCCACTCTTTAAGACCAGAGACTGACATTTTATAGACATTCAGCTACAGTAGCTGAATCACTGAACAGTTCAGCAGACCGGTGTTTTCTTTTAATAATAAATGTTCTTGTGTGTGTGTGTGTGTGTGTGTGTGTGTGTGTGTGTGTGTGTGTGTGTGTGTGTGTGAGCAGCTAGAGGAGTCTAATCGCACTCTGACTGTAGATGTAGCCAACCTAGCCAATGAGAAAGAGGAGCTCAATAACCAAATCAAGGACCTTCAACAGCGTGAGTGCATCAATGTTTCCACAATGTTCTCTTAATGTTCTGTTTTCAATGCTCTACATTTGTGTATATAAACTTTAAGGATAATAATTTAATCTAAATTACCTTCACTGTAAAGAACACCATGTGCTCTTAAAGATGCCAACTAAGGTGGTGATTATGAAAAGTTTTTTTTTTTTTTTGCTCAGAGCTGCAAGCGAATAAAGAAGTAGAAAAGCAGATCAGCATCATGAAGATGTCATTTGAGAAGCAGCTTCACTCTGAGCGAACGCTGAAGATCCAGGTGGGTGTGGTTTTACTCCCCTGACTTTCTCACCACAGAAATTGATCACGGTTCTGGATGTGACTCTTTGGATTTCAAAAGTCCTCGGAGTCATCCCATTCCACATTCAGTTCTCATTTGCTTTAATAATGAGCTTCACCTTTCTGGGAAGATGTTCTTTTGGAGATTTCTGAGATTTCTATCAGCCACACAATCAGGTACTGATGTAGGTGAGGTCTGGAGTGGTGTTCACCTTCATCCCTAAGGTGTTCAATAGGGTAGGAGCTATATAGCAGGCCACTAGAGATCTTCCACACAGCATTTTCCAACTTATGGAAAGCAGATCTTCATGGAGCTGTGCACAGAAGAGAACCAGTGTAGTTAACAGTAAACCTGCAAAAATTAAGCTCAAGCTTTTCATGTTTGATGTTCACAAGAATCAATTTACGTGTTATTCAATCTCCATTTAGGCTGTGAACAAGCTAGCTGAGATCATGAACAAGAAGGATTTGGTGCGTGGCGTTCACCGTGCAGATGACAGCACTCTGAGGAGGAAGGAGAAGGAAAACCGGAAGTTGCAGCTGGAGCTGCGTTCCGAGAGGGAGAAGCTCAACAGCACCATCATCAAATACCAGAAAGAGATCAGTGAGATGCAGGCTGTGAGTATCGATCCATCAGAAATCCAAAAACAGTTTCAGTATATTGTATAAGAGCAAGGTGGAAGCTGGATTGTGATCGGCTGGAAGGAATTCCAGATGTTCAGAAACCGTAGCACCATCCAGTTCCAGGTACAAATTGTACACATTTCCTAATAAATGAGCTTCATGGAGGAGTTTATGGATGGAATTTTACCAGAACACTGCACAAGGAGTGTAACTCCAACAGTTTTATTATCAGTTTCATGGGGCAGACACACACTCGTGCTCAATTGCTCTTCAAACTCCACTGACATCTTAAACTTCTCAGTGGTAAAAGGTGAGAATCCACGGCTAGGTGAAAGATCTCACACCATTCTGATGCTTCGCCTCTGGCCGTTCTTCACCTTCACATCATACACCGACATCCTGTACTACGTCACCCCTACATGACAGGCTATAACCTGCAAACCTTCACAAGATCCCACCATTTCCTGTGTGCATATTGTTTTATTTATGTTCATGTTGTAGACGATTACAGACGAGTCGCAGACACGTTTGGAGCTTCAGATGGCTTTGGACAGTAAAGACAGCGACATCGAGCGTCTGCGCTGTCAACTAACTTCACTTAGCATCCATTCCTTAGACACAACTAGCATCAGCAGTATAGGCAATGAGCAGGAGAATGATGAGCCTTATCCAGGTATACACACACACACACACACACACACACACACACACACACTAAAGACTCATAATCTCTAATTTCACCTTCCTTTTTTTTTTCACTTTCTTGGACTTCTACCTTTCTCAAACTCTAACATGTTTCCTGTTTGGTCTTTGTTTTTTTTTTGACACCTTCTCCACCACTTCCTCTGTCCTCATGGTTACACATCAGTGCGCATCACACAAACACAAACCTCAGAGTCCATGTCGTTTTCATACCAGCGAAGCTCCAAGAGGGTGTGTATCGACACCCGGCCCAACCTCGTCTGCCCTCTCTTCCCTTCCGATCCCGAGGACGAGGACGAGTATGGAGAGAGGGAAAGACCTCACGTGTCTTTGGCTTGCGAAAGACCAGGAGACGTTGTTCCTGCAGGTGAACCTGCATGATAGAGATGTTCACGTGTGCAGACAAAAGGCTTTAAAATTGCACTGCAAGTCCAGTCACCGTGACTAACAAGCACTAGCACTAGAAACAGATCTGTGTGTGTGTGTGTGTGTGTGTGTGTGTGTGTGTGTGTGTGTGTGTGTGTGTGTGTGTGGGGGGGTCAAAAGAATCGGGACACCCAATTTCCCCCCTCCAGACAGATACAATATACCAGAAAAGGTTTGCGGACACCTGGTCATTCAAGTCGCATTCCACATTTAGTCCCAATTTGCACTTTGTGGGTCAAAAGAATCGGGACACCCAATTTCCCCCCTCCAGACAGATACAATATACCAGAAAAGGTTTGCGGACACCTGGTCATTCAAGTCGCATTCCACATTTAGTCCCAATTTGCACTTAAAATTCCCTCCACTCTTCGGGGAAGATGTTCCACTAGATTTTGTGATTTGTGGAGATTCATTTATTCATATGGGTTTTGTAAATTCAGGTACTGATGTAGGTGAGAAGGTGATGAGGTTCCCTGGGGTGCATCCAGTGTTCACATTCATCCCAAAGGTGTTCAATAGTGTCTGAGCTCTAACAGCAGGAGATCTTTCATATTTCCCAAAGCAGATGTTCATGGAGCTGGGCTTTGTGCACAAATTGTCATGTCGGAACAGGTTCAGGTCTCCTGGTTCAAGTGAAGGGAAAATTTCATTGTCCTGATACAACTGTGTACCTTTAGCATTGTGATAACAGTTTGAGAAAATATCACATATATTTCTACGCTAAGGTTCTTTCCAGCGCTGATTGTAGATTTGTCACAGTCATGTCAAGTGAAACACAACCTGGATGTGATGAACATCATTTTAATAATATTTCTGTGTGTAATATTATTGTATTGTGTATAAAACACACACACACACACAGCAGGATTTTGCTAACCTGAAACGCTTGGGTGCATTAAAAGTGCATGTGTGTGAATATATTATTATTATTATTATTATTATTATTATTATTATTATTATTAATATTATTGGATCATACCGTATGTTATATTGATAAATAGTTTCATTATTGAGCTTTGGAACTTCAGACTCTTTGTCTAAACTCCTCCCTGATTCCAAAACACATTCTTTTTTACTACAGATACAAGTCTGGAAGGTTGGCTTTCTCTTCCAAGCAAGAACACCAAGAGGTTCGGATGGGATAAGAAGGTAAACAGTCAACTCCAAACACTTATTTACATCCCCAAGAGCTTTTCTGACTGTGTGGTATGGATGTGTATGCAGTATGTCATCTGTGTTTTATAGTATGTGGTGATGAGCAGCAGGAAGATCCTGTTCTATGACTCAGAAGAAGAACGTGATCAGGCAAAACCCTTCATGATCCTGGACATCGAGTGAGTCGAGATGCAGCTTTTTTTTTCTGTAATACTATTACAGTATTACACCATGATTTTGTATATAAGTATTGTTATATTACTATTATAAATAGTGGTTTATCTAATGTTTACCTTTTGTCTTCCATCAGTAAACTTTTCCACGTCCGGCCCGTGACTCAAACCGATGTGTATCGCGCAGACGTTAAAGAGATCCCTCGCATTTTCCAGGTATTGTGTCACAAGGCATGTTCGAATTATTTTTGTGTCACATCGCAGTAATACGACTTCTCGCTGAAATCGGTTACGTCACACGACTGTTTCGCACCCCGTGTGGTTCATTAATGTTCCGCACAATCCAGGTTCTGTTGATCTTGTCCCATGTTGCTTCTTGTTGAGCCCCATGAACCTTTTCTACAGAATTGGGACAATTTATAAAGTGTAAAGTGATTTACATTTTTTTATCGAATTAATTACTTGAAGTGTCGATTAAGGAAACTAATTAGCGTATTTAATCACATATATATATATATATATATATATACACATATATACACATATAAATACTGGCATGTAAATTGAGAAATTACCCTAAAAAAATCGTTTCAAATAATTGCGTTAGATAAATATTGAACAGACATAAACTTTCGGGTAGTTTGGTGCTGCTGGGATTTTAACTCATGACCATCTGATTCAAGGTCCACTGAGCCACCAGCTCAAACCTCTAACATATTTGCCATACAACTGGATAATTGCATTTGCAAGCAGAAGTACAAGTGGCTGAGGACAGTATTATGTGTATATGTGATTGATGTTTTTCTCTCTCGTCTCTTGTCCTGTTCTGTCTAGATCCTCTACGCCAATGAGGGTGAGAGTAAGAATCAGGAAGCAGCCATGGAGCTTTCAGTGGGTGAGAGATCAGCCTACATCTCTTACAAAGGCCACGAGCTTGTGCCCACACTCTACCACTTCCCTTCTAACTGTGATGCGTGCGCTCGGCCGCTCTGGAACGTCTTCAAACCCCCTCCGGCATTGGAGTGCCGCTGCTGCCATGTCAAATGCCACAAAGACCACCTAGACCTCAAGGAGGAAGTTTTCGCACCATGCAAAGGTCAGTAGATCGTGGTGGGTGTGGATTATGGTGTAGAAAGGTAGTACCAAGTAGCTCAGAATTAAATTAAAGTCACTTGTACATAGTGGTACTGGAATTCTAGCTGAGTTAGCATAAGTATGTGATTAGCATGTTGCTTTGCAGGCTGTATAGATGTGCGAGTTGTGTTGGTGAGGCTTGTAAAGGAAACAGCTTTGGTACTGTAGAGCCTCACTACCAAAGAAAGTAGGATGAAAAGTTCATGAATAGGGTGAACATGGTTCTTTATCTTGCCCCTGTGCTTCTTCTGTTAGAACCTCTATTGTTGGATCAGCAGAACACCTGGCAAATAAGCTTGTTTGGGTGTTTGGCTATGTATCTGCAGTAGCTCATTACAGCTGTTAGAACTTTGTGGCATCCAGTTTTAATGATAGTCAGATGGGAAAGTGACAGGGCTAAAGTCTGTCTGCATGACTGCTGTAAATGTTTGAATGCATTCTGATGAATATCCACGTGGTCGGTAGTCTTTCAAGTCTAAAACCGTAGAGGACTTTGGAACAGGGATGATGTTTGATTTGAAACATGAAGCTCCTTTGGAATGGGTCAAAGATATCCATCAGGATGTCTGCGCTGGAATGCACATTCTCAGAGTACCTGGCCTGGTATTTCCAGCGGCTTTGCACTGTTTGCATCTATGCAGTCCTCATTACATCTACTTCTGTCAACAGGTAGGGACTAAGCCTAAACCCTAACCCTGGTAAAGGGGAAGCCTTGGTAGCTGATTAGTCCAAAACAATATAAAGGTTGTGAAGAATCTTTAGTTCCAGGTCAGGAATGTGTTTACTTGGACGGTTTTTTTAATATGCCTTGATGCCTAGATCAGGTGGTCTTCTGTGCAAAGGTCTAATGTGCAGACTTGATCCTATAGATAGGACTACATCTGACCTGTCTAAGGGCGGGTATCTCAGTGTCTCAGGTCTTCATCAGAAAGTGCACCTCGGTATTCTTGAGGGTTTGTAGTTGGTATGTGTTGATGGGCTTAACGTAGATAGCATCGCTCACACATGCATGTGAGGAAAGGAGTGTACTTCTCCAGATCATTGAGGTGTCTGTGTTCTGTGTCCAGGTGTGAACAGTCCTGGATCACAGGCAGAGCCTCGTTACACCACTATTTCATCAACCTGTTGGGACATTTTTCACAGAAAAGTTTTGACAGAATAGCTTGAGATTTAACCGGGATCAATTTTCCTGTTTGACTTTCTTTTTATGAACTTTCTTTTAGTTTAGTCTCAAACTGGGACTCCACCAAGAATCATTGATAGCTCAGGCAGTACCGTCAGATACATCTAGATTTGTAAAGATACGTAACTCCTGTTTATTGTCTGTTTCAGTACACTACGACACGGCTAAAGAGCTGCTTCTGCTGGCAAGTTCTTCATCTGAGCAGCAGAAATGGATTGGTCGACTTCTCAAGAGAATCCCACGTAAAGCTCCTACTCAGAGTGTGATGGTCCATCAAGAGCCTGCAATGGGGTCACTTCCCTCCCCGCTCCTCTCGCCTCGACTCTCTCCACGGAACTCACCCAAACTCAGCTCCAGAGGAGCCATCCGGGTGCAAAGCAGAGGCCCACCACCTTCCAGCAAGCCCAGGTGAGTCTTCAGTCTGCATTAGATATCCAATTCAGCCAAACCTGTACATAATTAGCAACTTTATTTATTTGATTGATGTTTACACGATTTAGAAAAATAGTCTGGTATTTCTGTATATATTTATGAAGGGTGTAACGGTACAGGGTTTTCCGCTCGGTGCTCATGTATACCGAATGCAGTCCTTTTTACGTGTGGAACACAGGTCAGATCTGAGCTTCCTCAGGAACGTATTAAGTGGTGGACCACAAGTTTCAGCAGTTTAATTCGTGTTAATTTAACGGATTTGACAATTTAATCAGTATAATAAAAGTGATTTATTCCATTTTATTTGTATATATTTCATTTTTCATAAAATATTATTTTATTAAATATTTAACCATCAGTCATTTTATTCTAAATTGTTTTAAAAATGTAAACTGTTGATGTTAAAATGTTAATAATTATAATAAACTTTAGTGTGTCCTTACACCCATTATATTTATACGTTATTATTTGTTTGCATATTATTATGTATTATTTTAATTAATTTTGGTTTTCCATAAATGTGTATTTGTTTGTGCTGATGATTTCCTCCGAGCCACTCTTTCGGACCCACTAGAACCAGGTTTTAACAATATTAACATTAAGCTCTAATTAAAGTAAGTCAGATTTTGAGGTTATGGAGTCACCAGTTTTTGAACATACAGAACATCTGATAACGAACAATAACGAATCAGCTTCAGTTGCATGGATCCCAAAGCTTCACATTAATCCATTATGAAAGTCAGATGCACACGACATGCCCCAGTGCACCCTCATAGATATCTCACCTGCATAAAACGCATTCATTTCAACTGTAAACCAATGGATAACCTGAAACAATTCATCAGGTTCTGCTTTGGAAAAGTTGTTTTTTTGTTGTTTAGTTCTAAAAGCTCCCTCAACCCTTCATGTCTTGTTCTTGTCCAAACATGAAGCCCAAAGGATTGTGAACATATCTCTATCAGCTTTAAGATGCTTTAAGATTTTTTGGTGTGTCTGTTAAGGACAATTAAAAAGTCTGTGACATGAACCCGAGGTGCACTGCTTTCTTCTCGGACATGTATCATCTGACCATGTATTAGCTCCTAATTCCACGCATCTGCTTTATAACACTTGGCTGGAAGCTCCATCTTTACAAAATAAAGCCAGATCCTTTTCACCTTTCATTTTATTTTATTCCTTAAAATTCACCAAAATGTGCATTAAATTGCTGTGTTCTGGAAAATCCTATTCCACATTTAGTCCCCATTTGCTTTTCTGAGAAGATGTTCCACTACATAATCAGTAAGTGAGATATCGAAGAAACTTTACATATAATATTCACTGTCAAAAGTTTGTGGACACCTGATAGTTAGATTGCTGTGTGCTTCTTCTGGAACATCCCATTCCACTTTTAGCCTTTATTTCTTATTATATTGACCTCCATTCTTCTGGGAAGATGTTCCACTTGATTTTGTGTAGAATTGTGATATATAATTCAGCAACAAACTCAGGTTCTGATGTGGGTAAGCTTGTAAAAAGGCCTGGGGTGACGTCCACGTTCATCCCAAAGGTGCTCAGTAGGGATAGAGCAGCTCTATAGCAGATTAACCGTTCAAGATCTTCCACACACATCCAACGTATGGAAAGCAGATGTTATATGGATCTTTTTGTGCACTTGTGCGTCATGCTGGAACAGGTTTGGATCTCCAAGTTCCAAAGTGAAGGGAAGATTTCATTTAAAATCCAAAGATGTCCTGTACAACTTGGTAGGATCCGTTTGGAGAAGAAGCACGAAGGGATGGAGAAGTCGGGTGTCCAAAATACATTAGGCCAGACTTTGTACATTTGAAATGAAACTACTTATGCTGTCGTTATAAACAGTCTGTTTTTCTAAATCATCTGATTTGCTCTTTGTGCTGCAAACCTCCTTATAGCTCTGGTCCCATGCTCCGAATCATTCTCCATTGACCTTCACCTTCACCCTGCGGTGTGTGTGTGTGTGTGTGTGTGTGTGTGTGTGTGTGTGTGTGTGTGTGTGTGTGTGTACATTGATTATGGAATGCCGATACTGCAGCACTGTTTGGCTGAAATGAAACCTGAATGAATGAAAATGTGCTTCATGAATTAACTCACTAACATCACATTTAATTCCATCTGAATTTATATAAAATGGCATGAAACAGAAAAACCTCATGCGGTCAGCAAAATGTAAATCTTAGCAAAAGCGAAAGATATGTGAGAAAACATGAAGGACCTTTTTCTATAACCCACCTGCCCCTTACTCCTGTTGCAGTGTAATAGAGTTTGACCTGAAGGCCTGGGGTTGGGCTGTTCATGATGAGGATGAGGATGATGATGATGATGATGATGATGATGATGATGATGATGTGTTTGACTTCTGAAGATGTGGGACACTGCCGGGTAACCGTTGTGTCTGGTTAACACGCGTGTTGCTTGGTGTGTTTGATCTAACACTTTCAGATGTGTGGACCTGAGACCTGGTCCATGTTGAGCACATATTAAATACTTTAAGTTAAAGTCGACCGATTCATCATTTTATACAATTAATCAGCAGCGATATTTGATTGCTGGAACTTACGTAAAAAATGAATCCATACCGATAGTTTTTTTTTATTTAGTGTTACTTTTTGTTTCAGTTTGAAAGCATGTCTTTGATTTTCCTAAATATTTTATTATATAATTAATATATTCATATTTATTTCAATTAGCACATTTTCATGATTCAGTACTGTTTATTTATTTATTTATTTATTTGTATTTATTTATCAGTCGATTAATCGGTTATCGGCAAATATGATTAGATTAGTATCTGTTACATATAGGGTTTGTAGAGACCTTGAGAATTCCTTTAATTTGTTTTAATGTTTGCAAGCAAATGTGTATCTTGTGTGTGTGTGTGTGTGTGTGTGTGTTATTTAAGACTGCATCTGATGCATGTATTTAAACAGCATGCTAGCAGTTAATACTAGCCATAAACCAAATCCTAAATTTTTCTGCTCCTGCTTTCACAGCTAACCTCCTCGAAATTCCCGACTGAACACGTAACGGACGCTGCAGTACAACAGAAAATACGTGACGCAAAGGACACGCCTGCTAATCCACGCTCTGTTCATTAGCACACCTGAAGACGTGCCTTTATACAAAACATTTTACATCGATATTATTACAGTGTAAAAGTATTAAGACGTTACGTTCGGCTATACAGGATGGCTGCTTGTGTGTGTGTGTGTGTGTGTGTGTGTGTGTGTGTGTGTGTGTGTGTGTGTGTGTGTGGGTGTGTGTGT
>MU549132.1:1117854-1152854 GCA_024362625.1 Silurus asotus
AATAAATAAATAAATAAATAAATAAATAAATAAATAAATAAATAAATAAATAAATAAATAAATAAATAAATAAATAAATAAATAAATAAATAAATAAATAAATAAATAAATAAATAAATAAATAAATAAATAAATAAATAAATAAATAAATAAATAAATAAATAAATAAATAAATAAATAAATAAATAAATAAATAAATAAATAAATAAATAAATAAATAAATAAATAAATAAATAAATAAATAAATAAATAAATAAATAAATAAATAAATAAATAAATAAATAAATAAATAAATAAATAAATAAATAAATAAATAAATAAATAAATAAATAAATAAATAAATAAATAAATAAATAAATAAATAAATAAATAAATAAATAAATAAATAAATAAATAAATAAATAAATAAATAAATAAATAAATAAATAAATAAATAAATAAATAAATAAATAAATAAATAAATAAATAAATAAATAAATAAATAAATAAATAAATAAATAAATAAATAAATAAATAAATAAATAAATAAATAAATAAATAAATAAATAAATAGCAATTTCATAATGAAACTAAAAATAATGTTCATGTATCTATTTTACACAAATATATAAAGAAACTATCTCTAATAATTAGTGATGAGAAGATTGGCTCATTTTACTGACTCGGTTCTTTGAATCAAAATGAATGAATCTTTTTTTATTATTAATCATTTAATTGTTTTTGTTCCTTTGATCAGAAATAAAAGAAAATGTTTCACGTCTACACACGTGAATTCTGACCGTATTTCCAATAATGAAAATATGAAAATGAACAGAATAAGTAGCTTCTCCTCTCATGTCACGTTAAAGACTCGTTGAAATGAACGAATCACTCTTTGAGACGACTCGTTCTTATGAGTCACATTCATGAACGACTCATCGCTACTAATTACACTGTCTGGTGTCTCTCACCACCATCACCTCTTGTTTGTAACTGAATTGAATACGTACATCAGGAACAAACCCTTATGTTGGAAAGCACATAAGTGTGAACAGGAAATGGATGATGACCTTGTAGAACCTCTGGTTTAAGTTCTGGATCCTGGAACATATGTCATTGTGTGATAATCCTGCAGATCCAGGGGGAGTCTGATCTAGTGTCAACCCCAGTTCTGATTCATGTGCAATTCAAAGAGAGGAAAAGATTTTTGTCTGAGCGTCCAATGCATGAGGCATGTTCTCGTTTTAGATCAAGTGAGCAGTGGGTTTGATCTGCTGAAGCATGTGGGTCTGCATGAAGAGCTCTGTGAAGGGTTTCTGTGTGGAGAGTGAACGTGTGCATGCAAATGTCTTAATGAATACTTTAATCAAGTATTTGTTGTACAGAGTGTATTTGTGTGTATATGTGTGTGTGTGTGTAAACACACACATATATATATATATATGTATATATATATAGATGTGTGTGTGTGTGTGTGTGTGTGTGTGTGTGTGTGTGTGTGTGTGTGTGTGTGTGTGTGTGTGTGTGTGTGTGTGCACAAGACTAAAGGGTGTAGGCTGATTGCAGGCTATTAAGAGTGTCTGCTCTTCTGTCCACCCACGTGCCAGCTCTGTGCCATATCTCAGACTCCAGGCATGAACGAACAACACACACACACACACACACACACACAAACACACACACACACACACAAACACACATACACATCCATACCATACAGACCTAATCTAACATGCATCACCCTCACTTAAGCCTTTTTTTTTCGTTTACCCACACACACACTCCCACACACACACACACACACACACACACACACACACACACACACACACACGCACAAACACACACACACACACACGCCTTCTCTTTCTCTTGTCTCACAGCACATGACGAATGGCTTACACACTGAGACACTCAAAGCACTGCTGCAGAATTTAAACCCCCTCTCTCTCAAATAACACACACACACACACACACACACACACACACACACACACACACACACACACAGGTCACACATTAAAAAAACAAAACGCTTATAAAAGCCTGGCTTTAAACTCAGGGACACAAAGAACCGCGCAGGAACCTGCATTATGTGCATTCAATCACGTGGAGTGTAGGTTCAGCATTCATGCTACTATTTCTATTATTTCTGATTATTACTATTATTTTGATTCATTTCTATTACAGCAATTGAACATGTTAAAGTGCTTGGCTGCGGGTCAAAAATAGAACAAACGCTGACTAGAAAATCAATTCCATTTCCTCCTTGGGGGAACGAACAGCCAAGGATGAAGATGATGATGATGATGATGATGATGATGATGATGATGATGATGATGATGATGAAAAAAAAAGACTTGATCGCATGTTCGGCAAAATGTTCTTTACTAAATGCATTCAGGGTTGAGCATGCATGCGTTTCAGAAGTTCACAAGCTGGTAGATAAACATTTGCAGAACATTATGTAAAAAAAAGGTAGCATATGTTGATTATTCCACGTTATACAGCACATACACGGTACTGTGATTTGACCTTTGCACATTTTCTAGCATGAAAACATGGAAAAATTTGGATTTTCCTTACACATGGATACTGGAATATGTACGAGGTGGTATCAGAAAGTTTCGAGACTAGCTCTGTTTACGAGAAAGTACTTTATTTATCTACATTTCCAAGTCAAGTCACACCGTCGCCTTCAAAATAATTCCCTTGCCCAGTAATACAGTCCCATCGTTCTTCTGAAAAGTGTCCTGGAAGTCCTCTTTTCGAAACGTGTCAATCACCATCTGCAATTCTGGAAGTGGGCGAATTCTCGGGTGAGCAGGGTGAGTCGTGTTAGATCGTGTTGTTTCACGTGTGAGGAGAGTTTAGTGACAGGGTGTGCACGTGGTCAGATAGCACCAGCTGCACCGCTCTCGATGGCAAACTGACTTATGAAGGTTGGTGCTCCCTGTGACTGTGTGTTCAGCCTTGGGCGTGTTACAAAACTAGCCTCGAAGCTTTATAATACCGGTTTGTATGAAACCACGCGGAAAGCTGAGAGACGCGTTTCTGCGTGTTACACATCACGATAATTAAACACTATATTTGACTTTGGCTTGATGAAGATTTCATTGTGATGGGAAATTCCACGCTCTGTCCAGCGTCCTCGAGTAAAGGAACATGGCCATCGCTGTGTCCTGTAAGACTGGAACAGTCCCATGGCAATCGATCACCCATAAATTGACTTGACTGCTGGAATTCCAAACCAGCAGCATCCACAGGATCTCCTTCCTTGGAGCGTAGTGCCATAAGCTCTATCTCATGCTTAGCTGCGGTTTCGAGCACACGCTGCTTGCTGTAGAAGATGACGAAGTTGTTGATGATGGGGTGGATGGGTAAGGCGATGGCGATCACACCACACAGGAAGCTGACGGCTGCGTTGCACCGGCCCAGAGTGGTCTTGGGGTAGATATCTCCATAACCCACTGTGGTCATGGTAATGATGGCCCACCAGAAGGACTGAGGGATACTGGTGAACATGGTCTCTGGGTGGCTCTGCTCCACCGTGTAGCCCAGTGCTGAGAACAGGAAGATGCCGATCCCCATGTACATGAGAAGCAGGCCAAGCTCCTTGCAGCTGCTCCTGAGGGCGTAGGTGAGGGTCTGCAGGCCTGAGGAGTGGCGTGCCAGCTTGAAGACGCGTGCCACACGCATCACACGGAGCGCCTGCACCGCCTGCTGCACGGTGGCCAGCTGCAACACAGCGGTGCCCAGGTAGGACAGCAGCAGGAGCACGTAGAAAGGCGCAATAGCCAGAAAGTCCACCACGTTCATAAAGGAGAAGGCGAAATGCAACTTGCTGGGCGCCGCAGCTAAGCGCAGAAGGTATTCCAGCGTGAACCAGATGATGCAGGCTGTCTCAATGGCTTCCAGGCTTGGATTTTCAATCCGATTTCCATCCTCATCCTGCTCGTGAAGCTCAGGCACAGTGCCCACGCACATCACCACAGACGACAGGAGCACGAAGAGAAACGAGAGAAGTGCAATGGTGCGTGCCGCCCAGGACGACTCCGGTTTCTCCATGAGCCTCCACAGAAATGTCCTGCACTTTCCGCTCGTAGGGCTTCCCTCCATGTCGTCCAGGATAGCTCGGACCTTCTCTGCGATCTCCGACAGCTCGTCCTCGGCTTCCTTTAGGTTGCTCTTGCAGCACTCGTCCAGCAGGTCCATGTCGACTCCCCAGAACTCCATCTCCTTGCTGAAGCGCACAGGGCACGTGCCCCTGGCCATGTGCACTTCACCGTACTGGTACACCTCGGCGATGCACCGGAACGCGTCTGGGTCGCGGTCAAAGAAGAACTCTCGTGTCGCCGCGTCGTAGTCGTCGCAGAGCCGCTCGAGGTCGCGCGAGCCGTCGGCGGCGGCGGCGCGCGTGGTGAGGCGCGCGAGGCGCGTCTCCGGGTAGCGCTCGAGCAGGCTGGCGCACAGGACGTGCCGCGCACCGCCCACGTTCACCGCGATCTCCGCGTCGTCGCTCGTCTCCGACCGCGTCCTTCTCGAGGTCGCCCACATCGCCAACGACAGCTGGGGAACGAGTGGCTTTTAGTTTCGGCTGGTGCGCATCTGGTTTGGGTTCGGAACAAAGAATCAGACTGGCATGATGAGTTACAGCATCTGGAGCGCGCGGAGATCAGAAGTGTTCAGAAGAAAGTGAACTGCAAGCAACCAGTGATGTGGACTAACAGATGAGTGTCAGAGAGAGAGAGAGAGAGAGAGAGAGAGAGAGAGAGAGAGAGAGAGAGAGAGAGAGCGCCATAGAGAGAGAGAGAGAGAGCGTTCCAATTTAATCCCCTATGTTTGTGCTGTAAAATTAATATTAATATCCAAAACACTTGTTTTTGCTTATTTCTATATTCTTATTTCTATTTTAATCAACCCACTAACCAGCAGAAGAAGCTGGTCCACCACTAGAATCACCTTCTGTGAAGTTACTCGGAGATCCTGTGCGAAATTACGCACGCGGCACAACATCATCATTACAGGAGAAACGTCTCCCTCTGCTGACACACATCTGGTTTAGAAAAAGTGAAATTTTTTTGAGGATATGACGGTGACATTGACAAATAAATAAACACAATATCACATAAAAAAAAAAAAAAAACATAAAATACGCAATAAAACCTCACATGGACTTTCAGTGTTTATTACAGCAGCTGTTTATTTCTGGATTTCCTTCATCCTTTTCTAAATCGCAGTTATTTTCTATTTAGTTCTGTATGTTATATATATATATATATATATATATAAGCTTTTATATCATTTTTCTAAATGTAAGAAATGCTACTGTGTTTACTGTGTACATATGAGTACAACCATGTTAATATGTTGAGTTCTAAGAGCTGAGGAGGCGATTACGCTGAGGAGATGATCATTAAATAGGAATTTCAAGTAGAGAGTGTTTCTTTTTATGGTCGGAGTTTGGGAATTGCATGTTACAACTTGTAGCATTGCATGCAGCTTGAAGGCAGCATTACCCAAGCTGTTCCAAACAGCAATGCCAATTTTGACTTCAACTGAATGAATAGCTATAGCATATCTGGGGATTAATCCATAAGGAGAACCCTCTACTCTTGTGCTATTTAAATGTGTGTGTGTGTGTGTGTGTGTGTGTGTGTGTGTATATAAAACCAGAATACAATATTTTTTTACATACAATACCAAAATTATTGTTTCTATAAAATAAAACAGTAATAGCATATTCATTTCATGGTTCGAAAATTTTCATAAAAATGTTGAAGTGGTAAAATTGACAGTACAATCTTCAATTTTGAAGTTGATTGACTTTTATTTTGTAAAAACCGCCGTGCCCGGTTGTCGGCGGAAGTGGACTTTTATTTTGTAAATGCCTTCGCAGCTGTTATACCGCAGAAAGAGCTGCAGGCCACAGTGAGCGTCTCCACTGCGTTCCGGGTTAAACATGGTGAGTAGAGCGGCGGTGTGTGTGGATGTACTCTCGGTCCTGGAGCGCGTTTAGGTGCGTTTTAATGATCTGCTGATGAAGTTGGTTTAGTTTTAATGTTCATTAGTTTACTACCGTGTCATGTGTTAGCATTGTGTGCCGCGGCAAAATCACGAACCCCGAGCTGGAACAGTGTACTGATCGGAGAAGAAAGTAGGACCTCACGGAGGTTCATATTTTTAATGGAATATTTTCCATTATATGAGGAGTACAGAGAATTCTGTACTACCGAGTTATACTGGTCAAGTTATTAAAACGCGTTCTATCTTTGAAACAAACAGTCTAGATCCAAAATGGCGTCCTGGTCACTTCCTGTGCGCCATACTTCCTGATTCCGGTTTAACATTTATTGTGATTAATTAACATAAATATGAAGTGACCTGAATGTTTCGACTGTAATGCAATTAAATAACTCAAATTCTTCTTTATTACATTGTTCTATAAAAAAAAAAATTATCTATAAAAAATGTGATCTGCATTGTTTTTATAACGTTAAACTAATGGATTTTTAACCGGGGGTTTGCGAACCCTAGAGGGTCCGCGGTGGTACTGCAGGGGGTCCGCTAGTTCATTAAAATGATACTGAACTTATGTATGCATTATTGTCCACCTGATAGTAAAAGAAACGTGTATAAACCTGCAAATCTGTTAAAAGAGTAAAGCTGTAAACAACTTGAAAAGGTGTTTTCAAAGGTCAGACTCAGAATGTACACAATGGCAGTTTGGTTTTATTTATAGTGTTTTTCACATGAAGTGTAAAACAAAGTCCCTTTTTCTCTCTCCGTAGTCTCACACAATTCTGCTGGTTCAGCCGACCAAAAGACCGGAGGGAAGGACGTATGCCGATTACGAGTCGGTAAACGAGTGCATGGAGGGTAAGAAAAACAGCTGACGTGAATCCATTCCTGTGTGAGTTTCCATGGCTCTATATAAAGGGAGGGAAAATCTTCTCGTCCTGTTTTCCAGGCGTGTGTAAGATGTACGAGGAGCATTTGAAGAGAATGAACCCCAACAGCCCGTCCATCACGTACGACATCAGCCAGCTGTTTGATTTCATCGACGACCTGGCCGACCTCAGCTGTTTAGTGTAAGTGTGTGCGTGTAGAAGAAAGCAGGATGGAGATCGTGGGCTTCTTATTGGAGGTCCTTGTTAAACATCATTTTACATGTTTACTCTCTTTATTTCACCCTTCACAAGAGTGCGATCAGGTAAAGATGCTGGAGGAGGTAAGGAGTCTCCTGTTCCAGTCTCTCCAGGATGCTCAAGATCTCCTTTGTGTGCAGAGGATGGAAAACCATGTGGAATATTGTAATGCTACAGTCTACCAGGACGTTCTTTACCCTTTTTGTGGCAGTAGTTTGGGGAGGAACCATGTATATAAGTTGGATGGTCAGGGGTGTAGTAATCTTTTTAGAGTTTAAGGTTCATTTAGGTTCCATAACAGTCACCTCTCAGTATTAGTGTGTGAATTCTGATCTGGTCTTTTGATTCTAAGTCATGTTGAGAGGTTTGTGTCTTGTTGCGTGGCGTCTGTATTTCTGTTCTGCTTGATCTTCTGTCTGGTTGTTGGTTTTCTCCCATAAACATCTCGCTGTTCGTTATAGTGGTTTGTCCCTTTTTTGTTTTGTTTTCAGAAGAAACGTCCAATGTCTCATATTTATTATTAATTTATATTCACTATTGTTGTTCTAATACTTTTGGAGATCTTGTACCCACCACCACTACTTTTAAAAGATTGATTGATTATTCAACCTTTGTTTTAATCATAATAAAGAATGGAACAGGTGAAACGACTCCGCCCGAGACGTAATCCGTGTGTTCTGTCCAGGTACCGAGCCGACACGCAGACCTACCAGCCTTACAACAAAGACTGGATCAAAGAGAAGATCTACGTCCTGCTCAGACGCCAGGCCCAGCAGGCAGGGAAATAGAGTGAGACCTTCTCGGACACCTGTTCAGCATCGGTTCAGAGTTCACCACGGCATCGCTGGACGGACGTGCCGACAGGAGACGACTCCGCGATCGGACTGCGCTCGTCTGTACCCGTTACACAATGTGTACATTTCTCTTTCCTTCCTGTGTGTTTGTTTAGTTTTTGTTTTTAAATGAAATGTTTATTGTGTTCTCGGGAGGATGTTCTGTTTTCTTGCTTGTTTCGTCTGTTGTGACGTCGTTTCATTTTATAAAATGGTAGGGAATTGTAGTTCTGATGATGGTTTTTTTTTTTTTTTTTGGGGGGGGGGGGGATTTGGTAAAAAAAAATGACTTGATTTAAATTTTGTGGGGAGTGTGTTTGTTTAGTTTTTGTTTTTAAATGAAATGTTTATTGTGTTCTCGGGAGGATGTTCTGTTTTCTTGCTTGTTTCGTCTGTTGTGACGTCGTTTCATTTTATAAAATGGTAGGGAATTGTAGTTCTGATGATGATTTTTTTTTTTTTTTGAGGGGGGTGGGGATTTAGTAAAATAAAATGACTTGATTTAAAATTGTGTGTGAAGTTTATTCCATGCACATTTGTTATTTGGAATTGTTTATCCGTGTTGTTGATTGTTTTTCCTACTTTTTTTAAAAATATTTTTTGATGGAATTGAAGGTTTATTGTTTTGTTCTCTTTGCATTTTATTTTGGTTAAAATGCAGGAAAATTGAGTTAGAGGGACTGGGTAGTGTAGGACGTTTTGGGGATGAGGTGAGGGTGGTTTGGACATGTGCAGAGGAGGGACATGGGGGTATCTGATGAGGTAGGAGAATGCTGAGGATAAGGACACCACGAAGGAGGAAAAAAGGAAGACCAGGAGGAGGTTTATGGATGTGGTGAGATGGTTTAGATGCTGTAGATGGATGATCCGCTCTGGCGACCCCTAGTGGGAGAAGAAAGTATATTATTTTTACTGTTTAAATGAATCGAGTGTTTTTGTTTGCAGTATATTTAATTATTTTTTTTTTTTGTTGTTAAATGTACCTTGTTTTTTTTATTTTTTTTAGTTGTGATTAAAAAGCATCACTTTTATAGTGTTTTTATTATTATTTTTTGTGTACTTTGTCTTTAAATGACGGCCCCTGCGCTTTCGCCGAGGGAAACCCTGTAGCGGCTTTTTTTCTGAGGGGGGACCCAAGATGGCCGACCACGTACAGCGGGGCTAGTCGCTGCTCTCTTTCCCGACGTCGTGACTCCGGTGGCGCTTCACAACCCTCACAACACCGCGGGGTGGAGAAAAAAAGGGAAGAGGAAAAAAAGTCGTACGAGCTCCGTCCTCCATTTGACCCGCCGCGTCTCGGGAAAAAAAAGATGTCCGCCTGCGTGTGAGGAACGAGAGCGCGCGCGCGCGAGAGAGAGGCTGCTCCTTGTACCGAACATGGCGGAACACTTGAATGGGAATATAATCTAAATGTTTCGCGTTAGACCACTTTAAATCAACGCGGAATGGTTATAACGCGTCATTAGAAGGTATTCCGTGCTCTCTGTGAGGTGTAATAAATGTTAGTCCGGTGGATGTTTGTTAGCATGCTAGCGGAGTCGCTCGGACAGCTAGCTAACTAGCCGGGTCTTTGAGGCGGCTGTTTGTTTGTATACAGTGAATAAATATATATTTATATATAAACCTCATTCTCCTGGTTGGTTATCGGATTATCAGTAACTCGAATTCGACTTGATTTCGGGGCAGTTCCGCTGGGGGGGAGCCGCTAATTGATTTGGAGCACTATGCCGTGGCGAAGTGCGAGCGTTACGTCATAGGCGTGACAACAGGTAGCGCGTGTGGATGTCCGGTGTGTGGACGGAAGTGTGAAGGGACAAAATTCGTTGTGTCTCAGAAACTCCAAACACACACACACCTCTCCATCTTCACCATCTCCTCCCTCCAAGAAGACATGACTGACACTCGGAGACGGGTGAAGGTTTACACGCTGAACGAAGACCGGCAGTGGGATGACCGGGGCACGGGACACGTGTCCTCCGGATACGTGGAAAGACTCAAAGGCATGTCTCTGCTGGTGCGCGCGGAGAGCGACGGTAAGAACCCAATTACCTTCTTTCCTCCTGGATCAATTGATCCATCAGTTTGTGTTTCATCGTTTGCACGCTTTTTTTTTTAAACACGTTTCAACACGTGTTCTCCTACAGGGTCTTTGCTGCTGGAGTCTAAAATCAACCCCAATACAGCATATCAGAAGCAGCAGGTGAGTTCCAGGTCTAAGAGCTCACACTTTGTTTTTGGTAGCTGTTTGGAAGAACTTCTCCTGATCATGTGGAGGTACTCGTGATGTCAACAGGTTTGGTTTTTTTTTTGTACATTTTTTTTAAGGACACGTTGATTGTCTGGTCTGAAGCTGAGAACTATGACCTGGCCCTCAGTTTCCAGGAGAAAGCTGGTTGTGATGAGATCTGGGAGAAGATCTGTCAGGTAAGATCTCCTTCTATGTGTTATTGGTGTTTTTCCACGATGGTTTTAAATGTTCATGGTGTGTCTGTGGTGTGCAGGTTCAGGGTAAGGACCCGTCGGTGGACATCACCCAGGAGCTGATTGACGAGTCCGAGGAGGAGCGTTTCGAGGACATGTCTTCTCCTGGGTTGGAATTGCCGCCGTGCGAACTCTCGCGATTGGAGGAGGTGGCCGAGCTGGTGGCGTCTTCTCTGCCGTCTCCACTCCGGCGGGAGAAGCTGGCGCTGGCCCTGGAGAACGAGGGCTACATCCGTAAGATCCTGGAGCTGTTCCGAGTTTGTGAGGACTTGGAGAACCGTGAAGGCCTGCACCATTTGTACGACATTGTCAAGGGGATTTTCCTGCTGAACCGCACCGCTCTGTTCGAGGTCATGTTCTCCGACGAGTGCATCATGGACGTGATCGGGTGCCTGGAGTTCGACCCGGCGCTGCCTCAGCCTCGCCGCCACCGCGAGTTCCTCACCACCACGGCTCGCTTTAAGGAGGTCATTCCCATTACGGACCCTGAGCTGCGTCAGAAGATCCACCAGACATATCGGGTGCAGTACATCCAGGACATGGTGCTGCCCACACCCTCTGTGTTCGAGGAGAACATGCTCTCCACTCTGCACTCGTTCATCTTTTTCAACAAGGTCGAGATTGTCGGGATGCTCCAGGTGGGTCTCGCCAACACACACACAGGTTCTTCTTGGGTTCTTCATGGATTCACATATCAACTAGTTAGTTTTGATGTTCTCAACACGCCCATATGAAAAGCCTGAAGTTTACTGCTCTAGACGTGTTTTTGGGGGCTGTTCAGAAATGAAGAATGTTTACGAATACGGGGAAAACGTTTGTTTCTGGAACACTGATTGCAATCAGGGAATAAAATTTTTTTTTTAAAGTAGACGAGATGTTCGTTTTCGCTTCCTGCCCTTTAATTTTGTATTTTTAAAAACATACAACCAGAGCGCACAAACTGAACTAAATCCATATAGTGTGTGTGTGTGTGTGTGTGTGTGTGTGTTTTGGGTCTGGTCCTCACGGTTAGTCAGATGATCTAAATAAAACCTGAGTGTGGTATTTGTGCTGTCATTAGGCCCGTATGCTGATTAAAACAAAACAGAAGGTTAATGGAAAGTCCAGTGGTTTCTCTTTTTTGGTTGTTGTTTAGAGCAGGTTCTTGTGGTGGAGTTGTAATGTGTAAGGTTTCAGACAGGAAGGGGTTGGTTTCCATGGAAACCCAGGGAGCTTTTCACCAAGCTTTTTTATTCACTTGTAATGAGCGAGCTGCGATCAGACTGCACCGTCCCCGTCTCGGTTTGTTTCCTCGGCAGGCTGTTTTTGCAAAAGCGCCACGTTTTATTCAGTGGAAATATCAGAGCTTTTTTTTTTATTGCTATTAAAATATACATTAGTACAGGTGCAAAAATAAAAAAGGACGTGAGTGAGGGATGTGCAAGAATGCTTTTTTTTTTTTTTTTTTTTTTTTGGAGGTGGACGACAAACATAATTCTTCTGATTAACTTAATTTTGTATTTGGATTTAAATTACATTTCTTTACATACATTTAAAGTTCTGTATTTATTTTTAAAAGTTTATATGTGATGTCTTGCAATATTTTCTGTGTTCTGATGTGTATAGTGGTGTACAGAGTTATACAAAGGTGTATAGAGGTGTACAGAGATATATAGAGGTGTACAGATATATACAGACGTGTATAGTGGTGTACAGAGATATACAGTGGTGTATAGTGGTGTACAGAGATATACAGTGGTGTATAGTGGTGTACAGAGATATACAGTGGTGTATAGTGGTGTACAGAGATATACAGTGGTGTATAGTGGTGTACAGAGATATACAGTGGTGTATAGTGGTGTACAGAGATATACAGTGGTGTATAGTGGTGTACAGAGATATACAGTGGTGTATAGTGGTGTACAGAGATATACAGTGGTGTATAGTGGTGTACAGAGATATACAGTGGTGTATAGTGGTGTACAGAGATATACAGTGGTGTATAGTGGTGTACAGAGATATACAGTGGTGTATAGTGGTGTACAGAGATATACAGTGGTGTATAGTGGTGTACAGAGATATACAGTGGTGTATAGTGGTGTACAGAGATATACAGTGGTGTATAGTGGTGTACAGAGATATACAGTGGTGTATAGTGGTGTACAGAGATATACAGTGGTGTATAGTGGTGTACAGAGATATACAGTGGTGTATAGTGGTGTACAGAGATATACAGTGGTGTATAGTGGTGTACAGAGATATACAGTGGTGTATAGTGGTGTACAGAGATATACAGTGGTGTATAGTGGTGTACAGAGATATACAGTGGTGTATAGTGGTGTACAGAGATATACAGTGGTGTATAGTGGTGTACAGAGATATACAGTGGTGTATAGTGGTGTACAGAGATATACAGTGGTGTATAGTGGTGTACAGAGATATACAGTGGTGTATAGTGGTGTACAGAGATATACAGTGGTGTATAGTGGTGTACAGAGATATACAGTGGTGTATAGTGGTGTACAGAGATATACAGTGGTGTATAGTGGTGTACAGAGATATACAGTGGTGTATAGTGGTGTACAGAGATATACAGTGGTGTATAGTGGTGTACAGAGATATACAGTGGTGTATAGTGGTGTACAGAGATATACAGTGGTGTATAGTGGTGTACAGAGATATACAGTGGTGTATAGTGGTGTACAGAGATATACAGTGGTGTATAGTGGTGTACAGAGATATACAGTGGTGTATAGTGGTGTACAGAGATATACAGTGGTGTATAGTGGTGTACAGAGATATACAGTGGTGTATAGTGGTGTACAGAGATATACAGTGGTGTATAGTGGTGTACAGAGATATACAGTGGTGTATAGTGGTGTACAGAGATATACAGTGGTGTATAGTGGTGTACAGAGATATACAGTGGTGTATAGTGGTGTACAGAGATATACAGTGGTGTATAGTGGTGTACAGAGATATACAGTGGTGTATAGTGGTGTACAGAGATATACAGTGGTGTATAGTGGTGTACAGAGATATACAGAGGTGTACAGAGGTGTACAGAGATATACAGAGGTGTACAGAGATATACAGAGGTGTATAGTGGTGTACAGAGATATACAGAGGTGTATAGTGGTGTACAGAGGTGTATAGTGGTGTACAGAGGTGTATAGTGGTGTACAGAGATACACAGAGGTGTACAGTGGTGTACAGAGATATACAGAGGTGTACAGAGATATACAGAGGTGTACAGAGATATACAGTGGTGTATAGTGGTGTACAGAGATATACAGAGGTGTATAGTGGTGTACAGAGGTGTACAGAGATACACAGAGGTGTATAGTGGTGTACAGAGTTATACAGAGATGTACAGAGGTGTATAGAGGTGTACAGAGATATACGTAGGTGTATAGTGGTGTACAGAGGTGTCTAGAGGTTTACAGATGTATTCAGAAGTGTATTGTAGTGCTGGAGGTATTTATAGGTTACCTGAGGTTGATATGGTGTACAGAGATGTATAGATGTGTATAGAGGGGTGTGTGTGTGCGTGTATATATAGGTGTTCCAGATGCCTATATGGTGTACATGGCAATAAAGGTATATAGAATAGAACCAGAGGTGTATGGGAGGTATACAGGGGTGTACGCGGGGTATGCAGAGGTGTATGGGGGGTATGCAGGGGTGTCCCAGGGGTATGCAGAGGTGTATGGGGGTATACAGGGGTGTACGGGGGGGTATGCAGGGGTGTACGGGGGTATACAGAGGTGTATGGGGGTATGCAGGGGTGTCCCAGGGGTATGCAGAGGTGTCCCAGGGGTTATGCAGAGGTGTCCCAGGGGTTATGCAGAGGTGTCCCAGGGGTTATGCAGAGGTGTCCCAGGGGTTATGCAGAGGTGTCCCAGGGGTTATGCAGAGGTGTCCCAGGGGTTATGCAGAGGTGTCCCAGGGGTTATGCAGAGGTGTCCCAGGGGTTATGCAGAGGTGTCCCAGGGGTTATGCAGAGGTGTCCCAGGGGTTATGCAGAGGTGTCCCAGGGGTTATGCAGAGGTGTATGGGGTATGCAGAGGTGTATGGGGGTATGCAGGGGTGTCCCAGGGGTATGCAGAGGTGTATGGGGAATACAGGGGTGTCCCGGGGGTATGCAGAGGTGTATGGGGGTATGCAGGGGTGTCCCAGGGGTATGCAGAGGTGTCCCAGGGGTTATGCAGAGGTGTCCCAGGGGTTAATGGAGGGGTATATGGGGTATGCAGAGGTGTATGGGGGTATGCAGGGGTGTATGGGGGTATGCAGAGGTGTATGGGGGGTATGCAGAGGTGTATGGGGGGTATGCAGGGGTGTACGGGGGTATACAGAGGTGTATGGGGGTATGCAGAGGTGTATGCAGGGGTGTATAGGGGTATGCAGAGGTGTATGGTGGGTAATCAGGTTTGTACGGGCGGTATGCAGAGGTGTATAGGGGTAAACAGAGGTGTATTTAGGGGTGTGTAAGTGGTATGCAGGGGTGTATAAGGGGTATGCAGAGGTGTGTAGAGGGTATACAGGGGTGTATAGTAGTGCTAGAGGTTTACAGAGATGTATGGAGGTGTATAGAGACGTGTGTATATAAGTGTTCCAGATGTGTACAGAAGTGTACATGAATAAAATGGTGTGTAGTGCAGTATAGAGGGGTTCCAGATGTGTATAGATGTGTTCAAGTGGTTTATAGAAGTGTACAAAGATGTATTGTGTACAGAGTCATGAAGGTGTGTTCGGTTGTGTACCTGGAAAAGGTATAACGAGACACTTGGCACTTATTCACCGTGTTTGCGCAACCCATTCAGACTACTTTTCTTTGTTCTCTCTCTCTCTCTCTCTCTCTCTCTCTCTTTTATTGTTACCCAGGATGACGAGAAGTTTCTAACTGAGCTCTTTGCACAACTAACAGACGAAGCAACGGACGACGATAAACGGCAAGAACTGGTAATGAACAGATCTTCACCTATGCACATTCGACCTGCTGTAACCTCTGTTTTACTGACTTAATACCTTCTTTTTTCTTTCTTTTTTTTTTTTTTTTTTTGTAACTTGTAGGTCAATTTCCTGAAGGAGTTTTGCGCCTTCTCTCAGACTCTACAGCCACAAAACAGAGACGCCTTCTTCAAAACCCTCTCCAACATGGGAATCCTGCCAGCCTTGGAAGTCATACTGGTGAGGATCTGTTGCTCGTCTAACTTTCATACGGACTACAGAATCAGAGAAGATTAGTTTTCAATGTGAACTGGTTTATTTAAAAGTAAACATTTCAAACTTTCTAGTCATATTTCTATTGTGTCTGTGAGGCAAATATCCACTGATATTCAGGTTGTTTTAGCAAGGTGTCTGTGAAAGAGCGCCACCCGTCTGTCTAATTTATTGTTACAAAAACACAGCATTTTTTGTTATTATCAGTGTTCAAATAAAAGTATTAAATGTGTATTATTTAGATTATTGCTGTTAAAATGGATTTGACTTCTGGACACTCAAAGAGAAAAAATGTTTGAGTTTGTGCTTATTTGCTGATCATCAGGGGATGGACGATGTGCAAGTGCGGGGCGCGGCCACAGATATCTTCTCGTACCTGGTGGAGTACAACCCATCTATGGTGCGCGAGTTCGTCATGCAGGAGTCCCAGCAGAACGATGACGTGAGTGACACGCACATATACACGCACCTCGTGGCTGAATGATCTCCACTAAATGTGGAATGTGAATTATATATTTGTGAATTATAATTCTAATATAAATAGTTTTTAATTGCTCCCCCCCCTGCAGGATATTTTATTGATTAATCTGATCATTGAGCACATGATCTGTGATACGGACCCTGAACTGGGTGGAGCTGTTCAGCTCATGGGCTTACTGAGGACCCTGGTGGATCCTGAAAACATGCTGGCAACTGCTAATGTGAGCCTTTTTATATATAAATTATCAGTAAGATCATACACACACACACACACACACACACACACACGCACGTGTTCTTCACTGTGATTTCATATATAATCAATTGCATTTCTAAAATTAGATCTTTTTTGGTTCCTCTGCAGAAAACGGAAAAGACTGAGTTTTTAAGTTTCTTCTATAAGCACTGTATGCACGTGCTCTCGGCTCCGTTACTGGCAAATACCACTGAGGAGAAACCCAGCAAAGGTGTGTGTGTGTGTGTGTGTGTGTGTGTGTGTGTGTGTGTGTGTGTGTGTGTGTGTGTGTGTGTGTGTGTAGTCTGTAGTCTGTAGTCTGTACATGTGTAACGTAAGCAGGAACGTTATAAAGGTGTTCTGTAGGACACTGACACGTCTCTGCCTCTGCTTTCGTTTCCACAGATGATTTTCAGACGTGCCAGTTGTTGGCTCTGATTGTGGAGCTCCTCACCTTCTGTGTAGAACATCACACGTATCACATAAAGAACTACATCATCAACAAGGACATTCTGCGCAGAGTCCTGGTGCTCACCGCATCCCAGCATGCATTTCTAGCTCTCTGTGAGTAATCAGTCTCAGTGTGTGTGTGCGTGTATGTAATCTTCTTTTCCCTTTTTCTCTATCTCTCCCCATCTTCCTTTCCCTCTCTTTCTCTCTCTCTCTCTCTCTCTCTCTTCCTTTCCCTCGCTCATTCTATCCCTCTATTTTCCTCTCCCCCTCTATATCTTCTCTCACTTTCTCTCTCTCTCTCTCTTCCTCCCTCTTATTCTCCTTCGCTTTTTCTCTTTTCTCTCTCTCTCTCTCTCTCTCTCTCTCTCTCTCTCTCTCTCTCTCTCTCGGTCTGTCTCTCTTTTCCTCACTATCTTTCGCTCTTTTTTTCTCTCCCTCTATTTTTCTGTCTTCTCTGTCTCTCCACCGTGTCCTCTTTCTCCTATTACCCCTTACACTCTCACGTGTTCTTATTTTTTCTCTCAATCTCCCTCTTTCTAGTCCTCTCTACTTCTATCGCTTTCTCTCGCTTTTCCTCTTTTTTTCTGCATTTACTAATTTTAAAATAAACGAATGAATCCAGGTGACTGTTACTCCATCAGGGCTTTGGTTGAGTTTAAAGGTCACGCTAGATTCATGGAAACGGGTTGGTGTTCGTACTCAGGGTGGAGATGTGATTTGTGGAAGTAGATGAATGCTGAGAAAAAAGATAAATATTGTGATTTATAACGATGGTGAGTTTGGATTAATTGGGTTCAGGTGGATGGAGATTCATTAACCGATGTCCTCTCTGCCCCCAGGTTCTTTACGCTTTATGAGGAAAATAGTCGGCCTGAAGGACGAGTTCTACAACCGCTATATCATGAGGAACTTCCTGTTTGAGCCCGTTGTAAAAGCTTTCCTCAACAACGGCTCTCGATACAACCTCATTAACTCGGCCATCATAGAGATGTTCGAATACGTCCGCGTGGTGAGTACGCTCTGCTTCGTCTTGCTCCTGGAGGTTTATTAACTCCATGTTTTTGCAGATTTGACTGTCTTTCACCTTCCTGTAGGAGGATGTGAAGTCTCTGACAGCTCACATCATCGAGAACTACTGGAAGGCCCTGGAGGACGTAAACTACGTCCAGACGTTTAAGGGCCTCAAACTCCGATATGAGCAGCAGAGGGAAAGGCAGGACAACCCCAAACTCGACAGGTCAGTCTGAGCTATGAGTGCCCGACTTTCCAGATCTCAGGGGTCAATACAGATTTTTATATTCCTGCTTTTTGTGTTATTTTCCCCACCATACGTTTTAGCAGCATGCGATCCATTCTGCGGAACCACCGTTTCAGGCGGGACGCCCGGACGTTAGAAGACGAGGAAGAGATGTGGTTTAATGATGAAGAAGACTTGGAGGATGGAGAGGCGGTGGTGCCCCCCTCAGACAAAATGAAGAATGACGAGGACCTGATGGATCCCATTAGCAAGTTCATGGAAAGAAAGAAATGTAGGTTCTATTGGCCAGAGTCTATCTGGTGTATTGGTTATAAATATGGTCTCGTGCGCGCGTGTGTGTAAAAATGTATATATAACTAAAGGCCTTTTGTGCAGCACGCCATCTCACGTGTAAACACAAACAGCATGTGGTGTCAGTAAGTCGCCTCTAGAGGCCGCTCTTGTAATGACAGAAGACTGGAAGCCGGAAAAACTATTGATAATGACTATTGATACTGATAAATACTTTCTCTTTCTTTATATATATATATATATATATAAGAATAAGATGTAGTATCTTTCTTAAAAAAAAAAGGAGTTCAGACTAAGAGACACGTAGCCCTGGTTTCATTGTCCGTTTCTCTGATCTGTCTATCTCCAGTAAAAGAAGCGGAGGACAAAGAGATTTTGTCGGGGAAATCCAGCTTGTCTGGAAAACAGAGCCCCAGTTTTAAGTTGTCCTTTTCCAGCTCGGCCAAGCCCAGTCTGTCTTCACCTCCCACAGCCTCACTACATCCTGGTTCTCCTGGATCACCGGGTTCCCCTGGCACAGGGACCAGGAACTCTCCGCCCATGGCAGCTGTCACCACAAAGGTAAATCCATGACTTGTGTCATTTGTTTAATGTATCATAAAGTGGGAAGACTTCTTACTACATGTTTTTCCCAGTGTTTTTATTCAAGTTGCTCATTTCTGTGTGACTTTACCGTAGGGTGGTTTGGTGGGACTCGTGGACTATCCAGACGACGACGACGAAGATGACGAGGACGACGAAGATTCAGACAATAAAGAAGAAAGCCCTCCTCTTTCCAAGAAATCAAAGCTGAGCTCCTAAAACACTCCCAACCATCCACCTCCCCCAAACACCCCCCCCCACCCCCCCTCAACAGACTCGTTTCGGCGAGAACTCAACCAGTACGAATAAATAAACTAATTAAGAAACGAATGCCGCCCCTAGACCCCCTCTCCCCCTCGTAACCCCCATCAGGAGTCTCCAAGCAGGGGTTTGCCACATAGAGCAAGAAAGAGAAGAACGGGACATTTTGGAGCAACGAGGAGAACATCTCCACAGTGCCAATCGGAGAAAGAGAGCGATAAAACTGTGGACAGATCGTTGAAAAGGATTTAATAATTTCAACAAAACTAAAAGTACCGGGGGGTCAAAAAAAAAACGCCACACACTCTAACGGAGACTGGTGCCCTATAAAGCGTCCCCGGTTCGGACCAGGACACACTGCCCCCCCCCTTCTCAGGGAAGGACGTCACATGACCCAAACGGGCCAGCCAATCCTGAACCACCGCTCACCTTCGCCGATTCATTCTCCGTTTCTTTCTCTCCTTCCTCTATCCCTTCTTTTTTTGGATCGTGATTTTTTTTTTTTTTTTTTTTTTTTTTTTTGAATATTCCTCTTGGTTTTTGTTCCTGGAGCGGGAGAGAAACCCCAGGGGCAGATCAGTCCGGGTCGTCGTCATCGTCGTCGTCATGGCTCAGCGGAATTTCTTCCCTCTTTCGAAGCCAGCGGTTTCTTCGTCTTTTTTATTTTATTTCCCTCCCTCCTTCCCCCGTCTCTTACCGTCGTTCTGGTTTTTTTTTTTTTTTTTTTCCTTTTTTTTTTTTCTTCCTTTTTTTTTTAAAAAAGAAAATGGAAAAAAAAGAGACCTGCCTTTAAATGTTCAGGACGTTTTCATTCGCACTTGAACAGGTTTTTAAAACCTCGTTAGGGGGAAGAGTTCGTTTTACCTGTTTGTTTGTTTGTTTTTGTTTTTTTGCCCTTTGAAACTGCAGATTTTTTTGAAAAAATTTGTAAACCCGTCTTGATTAAAGATTGAGTGGAACTCTAGATGTGATTGTTTTTTGTTGTTTTTTTTTTCTTCCCTTTTTCCCCCCTCTTTTTTTGTTGTTGTCGTATCTTCATTTATTATTTTTTCTTTCTTCTACATGAGTGTACTCTTAGTTGGTGGGTATGTTTGGGACCATTAAAAAGATCATTGCTGTAATATATCTCATGCCTTTGCTGGTTCCCTGAATGTTCTTCTGTACAGAAAATAATAAACACGAGCAGATCTTTCCTCAGAACACCACTACTCAGAGCTACCACCTGATGGCACTACCGCACCACGTACTGCAGCTGGGAGTGTAGAACAGGCTCTGGGTTACAGCAGCTCGTTTTGGAGCTAACAGTGATGTTATTAGTAGATAAAGCCAAGAACATATACATGTGGTCTGGTCAGGGTCATGAAAGGTTAAACCAAGAACTTTGATGGTCTGGTGTCCCAATACTTTTGGCATTATATTGTGTGTGTGTATATTTCTCACCGTAAGATTGCTATCTGCTTTTTCTTCACATCGCATTCCACATTTATTCCCCATTCACTCATAATATCTTCCACTGTCCTGTGAAGATGTTCCACTAGATTTTGTGGAGAGATTTTGAAGGAAGAAGTGTGGAGGCCTTTTGTTCCACACATTCATCCCAAAGATGTTTAATAAGGTTGGAGTTCTATAAATGAAGATCTTCCATTAAAACCCATATAGGTCTGATCTTCATGGAGCTGGCTTTGTGCACCAAAGGAACCCAATGCAATCCAACAGGTGGAGCTTGGGAGGAGTGGTAGCTTGGTAGCTTTGGTTTTGAAGGTCAAGAGTGCAAATCCCAGCTGCACCAAGCTTGCCACCCCTGGGCCCCTGAGCAAGGCCCTCAACCTGCTCAGTTGTACGAATGATATAAATGTAAGTTGCTCTGGATGAGGAATGATGTAGACACACGGTGAGGAAATGTGGGCGTCTGGATGTTCATCTAAACCCTGGGAGTAACGATTCCACCAGCACTTCGATCGCTACGCAGATGATTAGAGTAGTCCCCGAGGTTGTCTGTAGAACGCTCGTGGCAGTGAGGAAGAGCTGATGGTGTAAACCCTCGGTGAAGAAATTAATGGAGGGTCACGTTTCACGTTCGCTGACCCAGATTTCCGTCACGGTTATTATCCAGGAATATAAAGTCGAATACGGAGTAATTAGCTGTCAGTTACAGACGGGGATTATTTTAATCGGATCGCTTAATTACTCCCTTTCTCAAGAACATCCAGACACCCAGAGATGATCGTCTGACTTCTCCAGCCGTACACGGTTCTTCCTCAAACCATCGGAGGAACGCAATTGTACAAGACGTCTACGCCGTGGAATTTTCCCTCCACTTGAACCAAACCATGAAGATTCGCTTTCCATGGGTTGGATGTGTGTGGAAGAACTCGGGGCCTCCTTTCGAGCTCCAACCCTATTTGGGAATGAATATTTAACACCACCCCAGGCCTCCTTACCTACATCAGTACCTGACTTTTGGCTGGAAGAAATGTAGTAGAACATCTTCCTTTCAGAGTGGAGCTTAAAACCCTGGATAAACAAAATTCAGGAATTAAGAGAAAGTTGTATATGAGATCTTCCTGAGAAGTCCAAACCCTTTTGCGCATGAATGCTTTCGTCCTTTCTGGAGGCAATATGGTCCTTTTTTTTGGACAGCTTCACGTCCCTGAGTCTGCAGGAGCTCGTTCGCTCCGATGGTTTAATCCTGTTTCATTTGGTGCATGACCGGTTGTGCTGCTTGAACCCTGCGTGATAGACTCATCACCCTGAGATGCCATTCAAACCCTGCACGGCGAGTGGGAGCGAAGCGGCGCGCCGGACTTGGCTGATCCTCAAAGCCAAGGCGCTCGTCCTGCAGGGTTCCTGGCTCTTCGTGTGTGGCTGAGGGATGTGAAGCTGATGGGAAGCAAGCTGCTCGCTTTCATCACTGAATTGAAGATCTTTCTTCTGGTTGGCAAATCTGTAAAATTTCCTTCTGCCAGGTTTCATCATGTGTACTCGGTGTCCCGGTCCGTTTCAGACCTCAGTGTGTGGTTTATGGAGAAACCTGTGTGATTGAGTTCATAGTGTTGATGTACAGATGGTGTGCAGATCATCACCAGCAGGTGGCGTGAGTGCTCGGGCTGAGACGGGTCAGCGGCGAGGTGTTCGCGTGTCGACTCGCGCACTGAAGGTCTGCTGAACCGGAAATCCGAGGAACTCCTTCGTCCAAACAGCGGCACAATGTGCGCCTTTCACGCGCAACCCAGCGGCGCGCGCTCCGACACAAAGCGCTCGGTGTGTGTGTGTGTGTGTGTGTGTGTGTGTGTGTGTGTGTGTGTGTGTGTGGGTTCAGGGTGATTAATCACCGTGTTTAAAGCCCTGCGGATCCCCAGAGCCCCGGTAAAGAGAGAGACGTTCACACACCACCATGTGGAGCATCAGGGGTCAGTAACGACTCGTGGCGGAGAGAGAGAGAGGTAAAGGGGGAGAAAGGGAAGAAAAGAGGGGTACAGGGAGAAGGAGAGGGAGAGAAGGAATAAAAGGGAATAAGAGATAGGGAGAGAGGGAAGAAGTGAGAGAGCAGGAGAGTTAGGTAGAAAAGGGGAGAGTAGAAAGGAAAGAGTGATAGAGACAGAGGGAAGGAGAGAATGAAGGAAAATATATAGGGGAGAAAGGGAAGCCAAGAGAGGGGGGTGGAGAGAGACAGACGGGGGGAGAGAAGGAGAGGAGAGACAGAAAGAATGAGAGACAGAGGGGGTGAGAGAAGAAGAGGAGAGACAGAAAGAATGAGAGACAGAGGGGGTGAGAGAAGGAGAGGAGAGACAGAAAGAATGAGAGACAGAGGGGGTGAGAGAAGGAGAGGAGAGACAGAAAGAATGAGAGACAGAGGGGGTGAGAGAAGGAGAGGAGAGACAGAAAGAATGAGAGAGAGGGGGGTAAGACAGCGAGAGAGAGAGAAGAAAAGAGATGAAGAGAATGAAGGAAAAGAGAGGGAGAGAGGTGAAGGGAGAGAAAGGGAAGAAGAGACAGAATGAGAGCAGGGAGGGAAAGAGGGCGTGAGCTGCATGTGGTTGAAATTAAGAGATGAGCGACGTGTGGGTTCTGATACACAGAGAAGAAACAAGCTGAAGTCACACTAAAATCCAGAGGAACATCTTCCCAGAAAAGTGGAGTTTAAAAGGAGACACTGTGAGAAGTTTGGATAAAATCGTGCTATTTTATATAATATATCAAATATTTGATCGAATGAACTTCAGAAGTTCAGAAGCTTCCTGAAGTGTTTCCTTGTCCACTAGATTTAGCTACGATAATGGAATCAAGGTGGCCACAGAACACAATCGCTCCACTGTATCCAGACCTCGTGCTAACGTTCTCGGTCGAGACGAGGAGGTCCGCCAGCCTCCCACTTACAGCGAGATGTTTTTTTTTTACCTCCTCCGGGTCATGATGCAACATCTGGAAACGTGCATTTCTCACGTCTACCTGTGAATAGACATCAGACCTGGATCATCCGAGATCTTCTCTGTTTTTCTTCTTGTATTCCCCCGGCTCCTCCCCATGTTCCTCCCCAGGCTCCTCCCCCAGACAGACTAACGAGGAGTCGTGACCCCGACACTATTAAACTCCAGAAAGAGCCATATGGAAGGTCTGACATCTATTTCAGCTTTCGGAAGCTTTAACATCAAAACAGTGTGTGTGTGTGTGTGTGTGTGTGTGTGTGTGTGTGTGTGTGTGTGTGTGTGTGAACTTTAATGATGATGTTGTAACATTTAAACCCCTGAAACCTGCTGCCAAAGAAAGCAAGCGAGGCGCAGGAGTTATATTTATACACGAACACATGAACTCCAGGAATTCTGTGTGTGTGTGTGTGTGTGTGTGTGTGTGTGTGTGTAAGTGTAAGGAGGCGAAATCATTCCTCTTATTCCATTTGCCCATTTATCGATCGCAGCAGATACCTTCATGGCTTCAGCCTTCGTTCCTGTAACACGAAACCCAGTGAGAACATTTCCAGCTCAGATCCACCAACATCCAGGAAATCTCATCCGTCCTCCTAACACACACACCATCAACGTATTCACTCGCTCTGCAATAAACACAACCTGAGCTCCACCAGACCATGTTCTCAGGACTTGAAGTCTTCACGAAGATAACAGGGCTCCTCGATGCAAGAACAGTTGAAGGCCTGCTCCAGGAACTATATCACAGATAATGGTAGAGACCCAGAACCTGAAACATGAGCAAGCACCTATAAGAAGCATCTTCAGAGATTTGAGGAAGTTCAGGAGGGTTTTTGAGGACACCCACAAATAAGATTGCAATATGCTTAATTTTAAACATCCAATTTTCACAGCTTGTCTCCTTCGCTTTTATAATGAGCTCCAGGCTTCTGGGAAGATGTTCCACTAGATTTTGTGGAGATTTGATATAGGTGAGGAAATGAGGCGACCTGGTGTGCTGGGGAAAAAACAAGGGTTGTCCCAATCCTTTTGTCCATAGTTCACAGGTTCCTTGTCTTTGTCTGATCATCAGGGTCTGGTTTCTTCATGGATTTAGGTCTTGACTTCTCTCCAACAGTTTATTTCTTTGGTGCATCGGAAGCCTTTCTGGAGGTTCCAAGTGGTGCTTGTGAGAGCAGTGGGCTATTATTAGAGTGTCGTGTTGATGGAAACGAAGTCCTCCTGGGCCCCAGAGCGAGAAACTCTTGTTAGCATTAATGATATGTTCTGGCAGGGGTTCAAACAGCTGGACACCTGGGTCAGGACCTGCGAGAGTGCGAGCTATGATGGATATTTTCTCACCCACACATGTCATATGGTAACACAGGAGCAAGTTTTCTTCACAAGGCTGCCATCTTCACTCTGAAGGTCTGAAATCTTCATTAGTTGGGACGCAACTAAAGCTGGGGCAACCTAGAGATCCCTCGGGATACTTGCAGGGTCGGCATCTACTTTTTGAAGATCTGAAATCCTCATGAGGTGACCAACCTCTAGATGGTTTGGAAACATTGTGGGTTCTACATCTTCCTTATTGAAGGTCTGAAATGTTCATGAACACAATGGCTGGCTTAATCTCTGGATGCCTTTTGTTAATTCAGATCTCAGTTGCACCACAAATCTCAAGGGTCACTATAGATCAGTCCATAAATCATCTCAGTGAACCTTGTGAACGTCTAATCTGCACTGCTTCTATATGCATGAGTCTGGAGAATCCAGGGTAGAACTTCCATAAAGGTTCTCCTGGCCCTCATTAAAATAACCAGACCTGCTCCACCTACCTGCCTGTTTATTCTGGATAAAGTGGCTTTGCTCTTAGCAGGTCAGACTGACCTCCATCCTGGTGCTAATGACATGCTCCTCTCACTCACACCTGCACCTCGTCACCTTAATTAGCACCTCGAAATCTTGCCTTGAAATGCACCTGTTTGTCTCACGTCTGTCGTTTGCACGCTCTACACGGCTCCATGTTCTGGATTTCTTTTTTGTTTTCACTTCTTCTCTTTGAACTTCTGCAGCTTTTAAATGAATATAATTTCTCCACTTTTCGCTCGTGACAAATGAGGCGTGACGTGAGAAAGAAAGGCATCAGGATCGATTTCGATCTTTTCAATGGACATTCCTAAAAAGCACTTTGTACATCTGATGATGTGAGGAACCATGAGAGGAACCAAGGAGGCTCCCGCTCTCTTCGGGATCAGGTAGGACCAGAAATTTAAGCTTTGGATCTGCTCATTGTGGAACGTGAGAGTACGAAAAAGGCACTTTGACCTTAAACTTTGGTGGCGTTTCTCCAAAAATCAAAACTGGTTGGGTATCTGATGGTTTAATTATTATTATCTGCTACTTCCTCAAACGAATTAAAGTTCATGGATATTGTTCTTCATGCCGGATAGAGAGCTGTCCTGCCCCTCGATCCTTCATCCTGCTGCTCTCAGAGTGTTTATTCTGCTGCAAAATCCTTCTTTGCATGAACATAGCTCCATCAGCCACACCACAAATCAAGCCCATTCATCCAAAAACTCAGGAGCTCTGACCTGAGGACCGAAGCTTCAGCTCCTGGTTCCCACAGGAGCGCTTACATGATTTATCCAATCTCACTGTAGCTCATTTAGCATCCATGCTTTGCAGAAGAACAAGCAACCTGGTGTGTCTTCCTACAGAGTAATGAGCCAAGAGTAGGTCTGAGGATCATTGTGAGGTCTTCATCTTTTTTTCTTTACTGTAGAAGGAATCTGTTGGAGGAGTTTTACTTCTTTTGTAAAGCAGGTGATTGATTTTTTTCATCCAACTTTTCATCTACCATAACAACATTAAAAACTATCAGAGATGCAAACCTGCTCATCCCAGGACTCGTTTAACATAGAAGGATCAGATCAAATGTTAACTATCACCTCAATTGGTTCCTTCAAGGTTCCTGTTCCTTCCTGTCACCTCTGGGAGATTTTCCTTTGTCTCCATCTGGGATCTACAGAACCTCAAAAAAGTGTTTTATGGTTTTTGAGGGACACGTACATGTTCCGTTTGTTTCTATGCAACAAACTTGGTAAATGTAACACTATGAAGACCAAACAAATCTACAAATGTCCTACTTCCAGTGAAAAAGCATGAAGACCAGGTTTTTCAGATGAAACATCTTTTCCATGCCTCTTGTAAAACTCTCCAAAGATGTTCCTCACTAGTTGGAGGTTTCTTCCTCCTCCCAGAGCAGTTCAATAGGATTTAGGTGTGACAACTGGGCAAGATGTTCCCTGATAGATATCACTCCAGACATCGGTTCCATTGAGTCGCAGTCCAGACGGAACTGCGTGGTATTGAAGTATGGAACGGGAGCCGTGTTGGATGGAATAATTCTCCATAACAACCCCAAACTTCTACCTCCATGTTTGACTGTGGGGGTGAGGAACATCTGATCACATCTACCATCCTGGAAGTTCTCAAGAACTTTCTTCCACTTATTAACAGTTTAATTTTTGTGCCTTTTGTCAAGTTTGTTTGGTGCATAGAAGGAAAAGGAACATCTCCCACACACACACACACACGTTAGAATAATAGACTCGATGATCAATGTAAAGCGTCAAAAAGGATCACTGGCTTTCCTTGAACTTCATTGACAGAAATGTTCATGACCGAAGACGTGCTTTTGACGTGAACGGGTGCCCACATATAACTGGATACTCAGGGGCAGAAGAAAGAGGGGAAAAACGTCTCAGTAATGGGTCTGGGTCAAAGGTGAGTGAAGTACCACATGCTTCCAGGTCTGTCATGTGTAAAGTGTAGAACGTCTGGTTTCAGGTTTTCAAAGAATCTCCATTCATCCGTGGGTTCTAGTGTTACCGTGATGCTTCGAGCCAACGCACTCCTTCAGGGAGATGAATCAGATGTTTGTTTGGAGACGGATTCTTGAATACGCAGCTCTTTGAGTGAATACATCCAGGAAGAAACATCATGCAGTTCTAGAAATAAGAATCAAACACTATAGATTTTTCAGCTGTGAATGGAAGTGGGGTTTTTTGGAGACATGGATGATCTGAGATGATCGATGCTGTAAAAGAGCTGAGGACGGGTCCAGAAGAGGACCAGATGTCTTCTGGGTTGTAGAGGTCAATGTGAACAGACGGATAGATCTCAGACCCTTCCCGTGTTAAATAAGCGGAATCGGTTTCACTCATCGATCGCTTTCACTCCGACCCGTATACAGTTACACACACACACACACACACACACACACACACACACACACACACACACACACACACACACACACACACACAGACACACACACACACACTTACTTGTGTGTGTGTGTGTGTGTATATATAATGTATGTATATAATGTGCACATGTGTATAGTGAAATAAAATCAGGCCTGAGGGTGGACACGCCTAGTCTCCTGAGTCAGGAACAAAGCAATAAAACATCCTAAACATCTCTGTTGCCTGTAGAAACAGTGTGTGTGTGTGTGTGTGTGTGTGTGTGTGTGTGTGTTTCACAAATGCAGCCCCACCAATACATTCACATTTATTGCATTTGGGAAACTTATCCAATAAATAACATCTATGGGATTCAAACCGATGACCTTCCGATGCACAATGCCGTCACCAAAGCAACCAGGATACAGTGAAAGCAGTCCGGCGATTATCTTTGGTGTATTTGTTTTTTCTGGAGGGTTTCAGGACCTACAGTAGGTGCAGTGATGGGATTCGATCGCTGGTTTGTTTGCTCTGGTGTTCACTTTAGTGTTGGAGATGTCAGGTGTGTGTTCCAAGAGTTTACATATTTAATGGTGGGATGTACTGAAATAAATAGTGTAAAATCATCTATGCAGAAGGACATCAATCTGTCAATTTATGATCACAAGTTTGTGGGCAACGACCATTAGATTATGTGCTTCCATAGGAAAATGTTTCCTTTTCAATCAGTGGTAAATATGAAGGTATTAGAGGCAGGATTGTGGGTTCTTTCATGGTTTCTTGGTTAAAAGCCAAGTTTACACTATGTTGCCAAAAGCCCATAAGATTGCTTTGTTTCTGAACATCTTATTTCCACAATATCAGGACAAGAACCTTTAGAGGAACCAGACTTTGAGTGACAATGAACAATCCAGATTTGTGCATTTATGGCTGAAAGTTTGCAGACAAACAAATATTCCTTCTCTTTGAACGTCGCATTTCACATTTACTCCACATTTGCACTTATAATGAGCTTCACTCCTCTGGGGAAGATGTTCCATTACATTTTATGGATTCTTATCAGACACAAAGTCAGGTACTGATGGAGGTGAGGAGGCCTGGAGTGGCGCTCCATTTTATCCCAAAGGTGTTCAATAGAGTTTCAGCTCTATAGCAGGCCCCTCGAGATCTTCCACACATCCAATCCATGGACAGCAGATCTCTGAGGAGATGCTATTTATATACTATCCTTCATTCATTTATCCCTGAATCTTTGAGTCTGGTTCCTTCTAAGGTTTCTTCCTCATGCCGTCTCAGGGAGTTTTTCTGAGATTTATTTGAGACTCCGTATTCCTTCAGATTTTCTCAGAACAGTTCTCCAGATGATTTGCATCAGTCCTGGTCTTTTTGTTCTTCAAATATCAGTGCCACTGAGGTTAAAAAAAAGTAATAACATCAACAAGGCAGTTTTCCACGGTCGGCCTTCGAGAAGAATATAAAGTCACACTCTGATGTGGAGAAAGTTCAAAAAAGCAATAAATAAAGCTCTGCGTGATTGTCCTCATGTGTGTGAGTTTACACCCCGTTCCTGAAGAAAAAAAGGGAGGAGAAGTGACCGATGTAAAAAGATCTCCTAGTCGTTCCGGTTCCATCAATCCTGCTAAAGGAGGCACCTGGATATTTTTCAGTGCTGTGGTGTGTTTGTACTCGGTCAGGACATTAATCATGGTGCCTCCTCAAAAAAAAAGAGAAGAGAAAAGACCTGTTTTTGGAGGTGTTGCTGTGAGTCGCTGTCCGTTGTACCTGCTACTGTTTTCCAAACTCAGTAATCAGGATCCTAAATTCCCAGGGCGCTTGTTTAGTACCTTCATGTCCACCTCCTCTGTTTCACACCGTTGGATCATCTACTCAGGATATTTTTTATCTTCCTCTTTCCTTGTAGCTCAGCGCTCAGGAATCCCCCCCCCCGACCACCACCACAGGCACGGTACCGACTCGGTCTGCTTAGCATTACTTTTATTTGAAATTCTGATCTTTATTCGCTTATCAGAAGCACATGTCGAGATGGAGGACGGCTACAAACACACACACACACACACAACCACAGAAGATCCTTCCAAGGTGCTCCAACGTGTGTGTGTTCATTACAGAAGCACAGGAAATACCTGTCAGTATACAGGAAGCTCGCCGTCACGAATCGACCGTTGCACCAAGCAAAGCCGAGTCGTCTTCCAACCCTGACTTTAGAAATCTCCAGGGTTCAGATCCAGGTCGGGATTAGATCTGAAAGGGCCGAGCTCACAATCATTTCTCTGTGATGCCGACGTGTGCGTTCACATCTGTGGAAAAAAGGGGAGTGCTGATATATGGGGCATGTGGCGGCAGCGGTCTCGAGTCTTCACAACGGACAGCGATGGTGTTGTTCTTTAACCGGGAAGTGCCTTTTTTTTTTTTCCGCCCTAATCGCTCCCGGGGGTGGGGGTGTGGGGGTTGGGGGGACACAAGGGTTTTTCCGACGAGGTGAAAATACTCTGGAGGTAACGCGTCATTTCTACACCAAACATTCTCGATGAGGAACGCAAAGTTAAAGATATACATCCCTTGCTCTCGTTTGCATACGTAACATTTTCAAAAATACACGTTTTTTTTCTTCTTCTTCCCCCCGTTGGGAATCGGGTTCGTGCGGAAATGTTCTGCCGATCGAAAGATTGAAAAAATATTCGAGGCTGGAGATTTCCTAGAAATGTGTTCCTGTTTAAAGCACACGCCGGTCAGCGCTCCTCTGTGCTTCTGTGTTCTTTAGGATCCACCTGAGGGGAGACCCTTGAGTTTTTGTGGTTATGCTAAATTCCAGTGTGCAGCCATGCCAGTTTCGGGTGGTCTCCCTCCCTCTCTCTCTCTCTCTCTCTCTCTCTCTCTCTCTCTCTCTCTCTCTCTCTCTCTCTTTCTCTCTCTCTCTCTCTTTCTCTCCTTTCTCCCTCTCTCTCTCTCTCTCTCTCTCTCTCTCTTTCTCTTCTCTCTCTCTCGCTCCCTCTCTCTCTCTCTTTCTCCGGCTGTATGTGTTTCATAGGCCCCTTGTTGAATCTCGGGCCGTCCTTTCTGACAGAATGAACCCCATTCACCACGGCAGAGCGCAAACCTGATTCATTTCCCGAAAAAAAAAAAACCCACAATGGTATAAAGATCACCAAAAAAAAAGCGCGATTTCCGATTTTCCGGAAAAAAAAGTGATTGGAAACGAATTCCGTGTTACAGTTCCTTCTTCTGCGTTCTACAACTAGAAGCTTCATCCTGAAAAGCTATTAAGGTTTTTTTTCTGCAATCAGAGGTAAATACGCGCAGGTCTTAAACGCAGAAGATTTGGGGGGGGGGGGCCCCTTGCCATAACACTGCTTCTTATTTTAAACATCCAGTTTCCACATTTCATCCCAAAGGTGATCAGTAAGGTTTGAGCTCCATAGCAGGCCACTCAGGACCTCAAGACCTTCCACACACACACATCTAACCTATGGAAAGCAGATTTGCATTTGGCAGATGTTTTCATCCCGAGAAACACCTAAGCAGTTATGGTGTTATTTGCCTTGCTCAGGGGACTGGGATTTAAACTCATAACCTTCAAATCAAAAGCCCAAAGCCTTAACCACTAAGCTACTACGCCCAAAGTATATCTTCATGGAGCTGGCTTTGGGTCTTCTAGTTTTAGGAACAAATTCATGCTACTATATTTATATATTATAATAAATGCATCATAAGTCATTCAATACAGTTTTTAGAAGCAGCACAAATGTGTCCCAATACTTAATATTCATGTATTAATGCTAATCGAAGATCATACTGTCATTTTTTTATAAAGTAACCTGTGAAATCTGAGATGTTTACTCCAGAAAGTTCTAATCAGTTCATGGTGTTATAGCAGGTCCTTTTCCAAAAACTCGTCAGATTTCAGTGTGTCACTGAGACTAGGGCTTTGATTGGTTGACGTTTCGCAGCACTAATTAGGATCGATTTAACAAACTGACCCCCCCATTTACTCCTCCCCCTGTTTTACATATGCGATCTTTATTCAGATTGGTCCTCTCATATGCAAATGAGCTGCTGCATTGTTGTTTGGAAGAGAAGGCACGTTAAGCGCGTGTGTGTGTGTGTGTGTATGTGTTGAAGCAGATGAAGCCTCGCATTGCGACTGCACAAAGACAAAACGCATTAGCCAATGGGCGGAGCAAAGTGCCAATTAAAATCTACGGCCGTGTTCCAGCGTGCGAGCTGATTCGCCGATTGAGACCCAGAACAGCATGAAGGCTGCAAATCTCTGCTTTAGCTCCCCTCTTTCTCTTTCTCTTTCTCTGCCTTTGCCGCTAGCAAGGGATTCTTTTTTTTTTTTTTTTGTTTGCTTTGGGGATTAGAAATGTATGAGGCTGCTTCGCCCCTCCTTCGCTTCACTCATTCCTTCTCTCTTTCTCTCTTTTACACACCCTCTATATCAGATCTGTTCTGAGGAGGTGATGTCACTGCGCTGGTGCAGCCTGTAATAGGGGTCGGGATGGATGCTGATGTTTGTAACAATGTCAGGTTTTGCATTATTATAGTTATTTCATGTATTATTATTATTATTATTATTATTATTATTATTATTATTATTATTATTATTATTATTATTATTATTATTATTATTATTATTATTATTATTATTATTCCTCCTTCTGTCGCTCTCTCTGTATTTCTGTCTCTTTTCCACTCACCTTTTCTGAATTTCTGTCTCTTTCCCTGCAGACAGCATGCACTTGTTCACCCCTACTATAAATAATATATCCACACACACACACACACACACACACACACACACACACACACACACACACACACACACATATTCCAATACATAATACATCACATTGTTTCTAATACTCATACCTGCTCTGTGTGTGTGTTACATATCTGATCAATACACACACACACACACACACACAGACGCATATTCCAATGCATAATGCATCACATTGTTTCTAATACTCATACCTGCTCTGTGTGTGTGTTACATATCTGATCAATACACACACACACACACACACACACACACACACTTAAAATAAAATGATGTCTGAATGACAGCCGACTTGTTTGAGGTAAAGCGAGGCATATTTTTCTGTGATTTTTTTTCTTCCTTTGAATCACTTATCGTGAATGCAGTGTGTGTGTGTGTGTGTGTGTGTGTGTGTGTGTATGTGTGTGTTTGTGTATATGTGCATGTGTGTATTTCCTTCTATGTAGGTATCGATAAAGTGTCTGGAAAGTGGGGCATACCAGAAAAGAATCAGAAGAATGTAAAAAACCTCAACAATTAAAAAAGAAAGAAAGAAAGAAGGAAAGAAAGAAAAGGCTTCACTCTTCTGTAAAGGATTTCGCTTCAGCACATTGAGATCTGATAGCTTCTGACAATACGCCGCCACCCCCCCCACACACACACACAGCCCCTTGCATATACTGTGGAAAGGAGGGAGGGAGGGAGGGAGTGGAGTAGTATTTTGGGGGGAGGTGGGGTAATTCTTGGGGGGCCTCTCGGCTTCTGGGAATTTCCAGCATGTAGGCGGACCCGGAGTAGCCACCTATAGTAGCTTCATCCGTGCACTGTGTGTGAGGTCGTGCCGGCCGAGGGCGACCCCGGGGCCCCTCACAAACGCCACCGGGGCTCATTAAGCAGCGAGAGGGAGTGAAATGAGAAGTGACAATGGTGAAGAACGCTTCCATCCTGCACCTTCAAGTAGGAGTCATTAATAACTCCAGTTGGATCCTTGGATAGGGAGATATTTCTGGCTTCGTTACATCGTCAACTCGGAGTCCATCTGCCACCCAACCTGTTTTTTGTTTTGTGTGCCCCCCCCCCTCCGTTCTGCTCCCCACCATTCATCTACGGCCCCTTTCTGCCCCCTCGTCACTGCCCATTCAGGGTAAAAGCTGCAACATTTCTCCATGCACAAAGGCTTCAATCAAGGCCGTGTCCCACAAGGTTTTTTTTATATATATATCTTGTTTTATTCCGTCTCTTTCATCAACGTTCTTCTGCATCTTCATCTTTGTGTCTTTCGGAAATGAATATCTCCTCGAAGCTCGTCTTCAATCTCCAACCCGATGACCGTGATGTGTCACATGACTAACGACGCTCTCCTCTTTGATATCAGATACAACGGAAATCGCCTTTGTTTTGGTTACGCTCTAACACGCCGTAACGTTCCTGTGAACTCTGTGAACCCACCCCCTTATTTTTCTTTTTTCCTCAAGGTCAGTGTGTGTGTGTGTGTGTGTGGTGCTGATGTACGTGAAGACTTTTCAGGCCAGCGTAGGAGACAGTAATGAGATGGAGATATGTATGGAGTGTTTTGCTGGGATTTGATTCGGTATAACGTATACGTGAGCTTCCTTTTGTTCACTTGTTTACATTCAAGAAGTGAATTAAACAGAAATTTAGGCCAAACACACACACACACACACACACACACAGGTCATCATTACAAGAAGTGATTAAAATCTTTTTAATTTTTTTTTAAATCTTGTTTTTCTTGTTTTCATATTTCTTTAAAAAACCCAACCCAGGGTCTTTGTTCTGGAGCTCTGTGAGGGAGGGACTCACAACCTATTCATCATTTTCTGCAATAGGGAACGAGGGCTAATGTAAACATGGAGGACGGAGGAATGTTCCATATAGACCACATCTCCACGTGTCCTTATAAAACCGTCTGCTCCCTCTCCGTTCCTTTCTTCCTCTCCTCCTTCTCCCCCCCACCCCCATCCCCATCCCTTTCTCTCCTCTCCCTGAGCGCAGGATGTATAGAAAGCGATGATCTCACTGAGAGGTTTCTGAAAAAATGTTCATGATTTCATCATCTCCTCAAACTCCTCCTTCACTCTTACTGTCTGCCTCATGGGGGCAGCACGGCTCTGCGGTATCGCCTCGAGCGCCTCGCCGCACTGAAGTTCTCTCTCTCTCTTTCTCTCTGTCTCCTGAAAGAGCCAGACAAAGAGCTGAGATGGTCAGAGAGGTGGAGGTGTGAGAGCTGGAAGCTTGAGGCTGAAGAACATCAGGAGGTTCAGGATGAGGAACATCAGGCCAGCTGTCTTGACCAACAGCTGGTGCTCAAATACTGTTCAGTAGTGGGGGGGGGTGCTTGGT
>MU549132.1:1157854-1170354 GCA_024362625.1 Silurus asotus
AGCCTTATCTCTGTTCACACACACACACACACACACACACACACACACACACCAAGGTCCCTACATGTCAAGGTCATACATTTCATCTTTGATCTTTCCCTAATCCTTTGTTACAGCGTAATGAGTGTGTGTAAAAAGGGAGTCGGGGAAGAATCGAGGGAAAAGGAGGCGCCGGGTGCAAACTTTTTCTTTTTTTTTGTTCTTTCAGGATGCTTTGGAATTGGACATTTGAGGTCAAAGGTCTTTAGGCAGCAACTGCTGGTGACATTCCCATTCGTTCCAGTTGAATGTTTGTTGACACCCGACTATAAGAAAACCTTCCTGTTCCACGCTCCATTTTCTCTCATAATTACCTCCACTTCTTCTGGGAAGATGTTTCACTAAATTTGTAAGATTTCATTCAGACGCTTAGTAAAGTCAGGCACTGATGTAGGTGAGGTAGTGAGAAGTCCTGGAGTGGTGTTTACATTCATCCTAAATAAGATGCCTCCTAAATGCAGAGCAGATCTTCGCCAAGCTGAGCTGAGCTGGCTTCATGCACGGGGCGTTGCCTTGCTGGAACAGGTTTGGGTCTTCTAGTTCAATTGGAGGTAACATTTCACACCACAGCATCCAAAGACATGTTTATTGTGTGCTTCTAAATCTGTGGGAACCTTTTTGTGGAGGAACCACATCTGGCTGGAAAAACCGTGTCCCAAATAACATTTTTGTTTGTAGTGTAGTTTTAACAGTGGACATCGTCTCAAAACAGCTTCACAGAAATAATAATAAAGATAATTCCACAAACATATAAAATAAAACTCACATAAAAATGTCTACAGAAAAACAAGATTTGATTTGATTTGTTCGTTATCCAAACCCTGGGCGTTCCGATCTTCTAATATGTATTTATTTTTATCCAGTTGGAATTTTGTGATCCTCATGTATATGAGACAGGATTTACGGACTGTACGTTCATTCACCATTCTATCCACACCCTCATTACAATTTTCTCATATCAAGGACACTGGGGCTGTTTTCATTTTCTTGTCATGAGACCCCAGCAGTGGAGACCCAGTTCCAAACTGGGACACATGCGACAGTGTGTAATCTCTATGGGAAAGTGTAGCATATGTCAGCGTTGGTCAGAGGTGGCTAAATTTAGGCCTGGCTGGTAAGTAGGTCTCAAAGTCTATCTCGCTCTCTAGCTCGCTCTCCCTCCTGTGGATCAACAAGGATTGAGGGGTTTCATGGTAATCATTAAGAGAATGTGCAGCTGGGAAAGTTCTCTTGTTGGCTTGGGTGAAAAGGCCAAGGGCACGAGAGGAGCCCAGTCAACTGTTTCAGGAGTGTTCCAGACTCAGACCAGTAGCTTCAGGTGCATCAGGTTTGTTACAGTAATCACGATTCTTCACTTTTCCTTTATATTTTAGAGAGAGAGAGAGAATCTATGAGAAGTTGAAGGTTGTGAATGAACATTCAGGGTTGACCATCCATCCATTCTCTGGCGCTCTGTGTTTGAGTGTTCGCAGAGGTTCATGGAGAAAGTCACCTTGTGTTGACCAAAATAACATGAAGAGGAGAAACACACACACACCAGACGGCGTGACCTCTATATATTCTGTGCAGTATAGATTGTAGAGACGTGACGTAGCTTAGAGCTCAGTTCTCCTCCTCAGTGATTAATCACACGTTCAGTAACGAGGGAAAAGTGTTAATGAGAGCAGCGTCGCCGCCGCCGCCTAAATTATACCCTCCACAGGAGATGTGACGTGGGTGTCAGAGCTCTCCCTGTTAAACCAGGTCATCAGAATGTACTTTCCATTTCTGACTGCAGAAAGCAGGCTGTTGCTCGGGTATGAGAAAAAGAGAGAGAGAGAGAGAGAGAGAGAGAGAGAGAGAGAGAGAGAGAGAGAGAGAGGAATAAATCATTTAGAGCTGTATGAATGGTGTATATCAGGTGTGTGGTTTTGAAAAGGTGTCAACCAAGAACTGGAAAGGTCTTCCCGTCAAACATCTCTACTGAATAGTAAAGTCCCGAGGCGGAGCTGGGTATTACGGAGATTGACACACTATAGGCTGGAGTCTGGGGTCAATGGGGATGTGCAGATAAGAGCTGATTGGAGGGAACAGCTTGGGGGGCGGAGCCCGGCAGCTCGCACACAAAGGACGCTGTCCGATCGCTATAATACGTGGAAGCTCAAAGTCAGTGGCAGAAAATGGACTTGAAGCTCACAAAAGCATTGAAAATGCAATGCCTGCTTTAGTGCACTCAGGGTGGTGGTAAGTGCTGTATTTGTTACCCTGCATGTTGAGCAGATCGGGGCGAAAAAAAAAAGCACTGTAGAAACCTGTACATTCCCCTGTTTTTCTCTTTTTATTTATTAAAATAAAATGAAAACAAATTAAATAAAAAAAAAGGAAAAAGCTGCTTAATGCTTAACAGCACAGTGAAATTCTTTTTTTAAATATTACAGTGATGTAAGTAGACGGGGGGCAGAGCATCTTTGGTAGCAATAAGGGTTAAGGGCCTTGCTCAGGGGCCCCTAGGGTGTCAGCTTGGCGATAGCAGGGCTTGAACACCCGGCCTGCTGGTCAGTAACCCAAAGCCTCAACCACCGAACTACTACCTTGATTTCACCAGTCACACAAACATTCACATCCAGATCTACTGTTCCTCATTAGATAAAATCGACCACCAGCTACACGCCAATCAGAATCCAGGATCTGTTTTTTATGTTGTTGTTGTTTTTATATATAGAAAAGCATTTGCTCCTAATGTAACAGTTTGTATACAATCAAAAACTATCGAGAATAGTTTTAAAACACGCCAGCAGATGGCAGCACAAGGCAGCTTACACAGTCACAGGGAGCACCGACATTCATACATCAGTATGCCAAACTCACAATGCCTTATTACGAAGTTGTTCAACAGTAGAATTTCGAAATGAAGTTATAAATGAAGGCGTTTTGGCAGCATTTAGGTTCTTAATGTCGCGCTCGTACCCAGGCAGGAAGGAGGAATTTGAATATATGAACTGAAAGTGCAGACAAAATGAAAGGTGTTGGTATTTGGGATTGAATATGCAAATCAGGGGTGTCTTCTTCATGTTTGATTGACAGTGAGATTCTGACACCCTTTACCTGAGGCAACACATTTCTGATGGTGGTGAAAATGCAGCTTAGTGATTGAGGCATTAGTCTTTGGATTGACAGGTTGTGAGTTTAAATCTTATCCACACCAAGCCAGTCCCATGAACAACGGCTGCTCAGTTGTATGAATGAGATAAATGCAAGTTGCTCTGGATAAAGTTGTCTGCCAAATGATTCAAATGTAAATGATTTGCATTCAGACCTCACAGTTTTATTTGGAATGTATCCTAATTTGTAACTATGTACGATGTATGTTAAACGTCCAAGATCTTAGCCATTTAGCGTGTACCAACATTCAGCCGGTCCTTACTAATCTGTTTGCACCTTAACGGGCCTAACGAGTGAACCAAGAGGGGCCTTTCTACAACATCTGGTGTCATAATTGGACAGCCGACTGTGACCCCCCATTGGATCAAAACAAGCCTTGATTTTTTTTTTTTTTTGCCCATGCTAACAGAATCCAGACCCAGGACTCTCACTCCATTTTCCAGCTCTGTGAGAACGACCAGTTTCGCTAACGACACTGCCGGCGAGCAGGTCAGCTCTAAAATAATGACCTCGGCAGCCTCACACTTTGTCCAATTAAAGTGCAGAACACTTCAAAAGGTCAGACCTTCATCCCAGCGAGGAACACTAGAATGGGAAGAAAGGCACAGAGGAACTGAAGAGCCCCCGTCTTTAATAGTTTAGGACTGTGCAGGGGGTATTTAGGTTGCTAATAATGGGGCGATGGCGTGTGTGGCTGGTGTGCGTATAAAGGGTTTTTTTTATAGGGGGCATAAAGAGGGTAATAGGGCTTTGAGGGTTGGAATTTATCAGTAGTAGGGTCTAGTCTAATGACGCTCTCTCTTAACTCTATAGGAATTCCTTGTCGAACTCCAATCTGTCAGGATTAACAATTCTGCCGCAGGACATTCGAGAGGTTTCACAAGCGAGAACTTGAGAGGCTACGAGGGAAAAATGTTGCAGTGAGGTTGACCGTAATTAAATGAGATGTCGAACACAGCAGCTTGACTTGCTCGAGATGCTGCGAGTGTCTTTTTAATGTTTTTTATTTTTTATTATATATCCTTAAAATGTGTCTGTGGCAGATAGCTGCGGGTACGAGGCGAGATCAAAAAGTTTCAAGACCAGTTTTCTAACACGCCAACAGGTGGCAGCACAAGGCTGCGCACACAGTCACATGGAGCACCGAACTTCATAAGTCAGTGTGCCAAAAGACATTGTCCCGTGTATCAGGACCACGTGTGTTACCACGTTCATGTGCAGAGGACAGCATGTCTCAGATGTTCAGAGTTATGCAATATTTGAGAATATTTGGAACTTCTCCTGTAGCATATGGACCAAGTCTTACCACTGTCATCAAATAGAGAAAATTTTGTCTAATATCATACATATTTACATTTATGATATTTGGCAGATACCCTTATCAAGAGTGACTTTTTTTCTCATTTATACACCTGAGCAGATATAGAGTTAAGGGCCTTGCTCAGGGGCCCATTAGAGCAGCTGGGAGTGGCTGAGATATGAACTCACAAACTTTGGATTCAAGTTTTAACCTGAGTTTTTCCACCCATATGTAGATCTTCCCCAAAATGTTCCCATGAACTTAGAGGCACACAATTGTATTGGATGTCTTTGGAAGTAGAAGAATGAAAAGCTCTCTTCACTTGAACTAGGAGACCCAAACCTGTTCCAGCAGCTCTATGAAGAACTGATTTACATGGTTTGGAGATCTTGTGTGGGGAAGATCTTCACTGGCCTGCTATGGAGCTCAAGCCCTATTGAACACCTTGGGATGAATGTGAAGGCCACCCTAGGCCTCCTCACCTACATGTGGACTGAATGAGGAATCATAGAACAGTTAATACAGAAGACTGTCATAAATATTCGTACACCATAATAATGGAATTTTTACCTTTATAAATTTTTTTTGTGGCTCATTTCCAGAATGTTTTTTTCCTTGCAAATACAAACAATGTACAGTGTACATCCTCCAAACCCCATCAGGGCTTGGCATGGTCTCATTCCTTCCAGCGTCGTTTTCCTCACACTGTGGGGCACAGGCATGACGTCAGACTTCACAACTGCACATTGATGAAGAAACAAAGCAAATGAAATGTACACTAAGCATCGTAAATTTCACCTTAGACAGATTCCTGAGACTGTCTGCAGTTCCCTCATGAATAGATCAAATGGTAAACAATTAATTATATGAAAAGGTCAGTGGAACTCCAGTGGATTCTCCAGCATGTATGGAGAAATACATTTCTCACCTGAGTAAAAAAGGGTTGGGGGAGTCATGAAGTATGTCTCCTGCATAGACAAGTTGAACAGAATGGAAACAACATTAGCATTTCTTCTTTCATCAATCTTCATTTGGTATTTTAATCAGTCTGCCTCCATTCATGTAAAGAGACAGTGGATGGAAACTGGAGAACTTGGAAAAAACCTTATTGCCCAAAGAACCTGTAGACCCAGAACCCGGCTTCTGTGTGAAACATAGAAACTCGTTGTTCACCAAAATCCTAAACTCAAAAATCCATCATAGGCGAGTCTTTGTGAGGTTGAGTTTCACACATCTGGATTCCCATGATGAACTTTAGACTATGGACATTCTTGTGTCCTACTGGTACCAACAATGAACGGTCAGAATTTTCTAGATCCCCTTCCATAATTTCAGGCTCAAGTGCAAGAGCTTATGTTTGAAAGCAGAGGTCAAGATGCAGGAAAAATGTGATGCACGTGTAGTTATTTATATTCAATAGTGTTAGTTGGTCATCGAGCAGATATGCAACCTGAAGCTGTAGTAAAGCACCTACAGTTTACCTGATGTTTGGTTAGAAGTTATGAGATGTTTGTTACTAATAGTAGTGAAAACGTGGAGATGTGTAGAATGCTGAGGCTGTATGACTATTAATCATTTTCAGTGTGAAAAATATCTGCTGAGGACATCATTAAAGGAACTGCATGTTGAGGACAAGGGCTTTATACTGCTGACTATGGGATATTTGACGTTTAGAGTGCATCTCAAAACCCTACACACACATACACACACACACACACAAACACGCACAAACACACACGCAAACACACTCTCTGCCGGCATGCTCAATGACCCCTGTGTTTCCACACATCAGCCCCCTGGGGGTCTCTCAAAACCAGTAGCAACATGCACACACGCACACACACACACACACACACACACACACACACACACACACACACACACACACACACACACACACACAAACGTATTCTGTGCTTTAATCCCCAGATACACAACCCAACCCATGTAGAATGGCATCCATCCATTTATCCACCCATGTGAAGGTACATCAGTGTAGTGATCTATCAGCTGGGCCTCTACACTCATCCTTCTCTCCTTTGAGTGCTGAGTGTTGGAATGTGTGTGTTGTCAAGTGCATTGTATGGAGAAACAATAGAAGATGAGCGAGTGCAGGAGCTCGCCTTACACGACGCTCTCGCTTTGAGTTTTACACACTCAGACTTCCAACAATGTGTAGCAAATACCTATATATATATATATATATATTAATATGTATATCAGAGCTGTAAAAATGAATGCATAATAGCACATTAATGCAAATTTATTTTAACGCCACTAATTTGATCAACACTTAAACTTCCGACTCAGCACACATGTATTCGCGACGTCTTTTTATTACTAACAAAATGTGAAAAAAAAAATTCCTAAAATGTATCACTAAGCATTTGTTTTACAGACGAGTCGCAAATCAGCACCAAAATCCGTCATGATGCGCACATCCGGCACTCAAAAGCGTCCGTGTGGAAACAAAAGTTATGTTTGGTGTCCTGATGGTTTACGGTATTTTAATGCACAATTACTTTAAAACATTTACGGGACTATTTTGTCCTGTTGAGTTTGGTTTCAGTTATATTAAACACATTTTCATAAAGCATCCGTATTTGTCCGTGCACGTGTTGATTAGAGTATTCAAAACGTAAATAAATGACTAAATATAAATATAGAACATTGTGCATAGGTGCGTCCTCTATAATGGCTCTCTGTGTGTTGCTGGGGAAACATATCGTTTCAGGGACTTGACCTGTGATCCCCACCTTTCAACCCCACTCTTCCAGACCCCTTAATACCTTCCTGTCTCCATCTGAGCAATGCCGGGTTCATAGAGGCCAAAGGTCAGGAGGAAAGTTCATCCTGTCACTCAGGTCACGTTGCTAAATAGGTGCTTTGTTATATTTTTACTCGGGACAAAAAAAAAAAAGAAAAAGCTTGAATGTCTTCTTCTGTGAGGGTTTGTTTTCAGCACCATGCCACAGTGTCTGATACAGGAGACATGATCCACAGCTGATATCCCACCTGAAACCCATAAAGATCTGCTGATGCTGGATTTAGAAATGCTCACATATAAGGTAAGGCTTCTGAGGGATCCTGGGAGCTTCTGTGGAAAGTGTGTGAGGGATCTGGTGAGCTTCAGCAGAAAGTGTGTGAGGGATCCTGTGAGCTTCTCTGGAAAGTGTGTGAGGGATCCTGTGAGCTTCTCTGGAAAGGTGTAAGAGATCTAGTGAGAGTAATAAGAAAGTGTGTGAGGGATCTGGTGAGCTTTGACAGAAAGTACATTATTAAGGAGAAGATTTTCATCATTAGACATCATGCTGGTGTTACCACAGCACTTGGTTGAATGTACCCTCATCTCTATCGTCTTGCTCTGCTGGGCTCCACCTGCATACACACTTTTTTACAGCTTAATGTATCACACACACACACACACACACACACACACACACACACACCATCATCATCATCATCATCATCATCACATAGAAGAATGTTTATGTTCTCAGGTTTTAGATATCTTTATATATCCCAGGTGTGTGTACTCATTGACCTGATTTTCTCTCTCTCTCTCTCTCTCACACACACACACACACACACACACACACACACACACATACGATACAAACACACTTTTTCTCATGAACTCTAACAGCCCCGATCATCTCTATTATCCATCCAGCTTTTCTAAAGACTTCAGGAAGTCCTGTGTGTGTGTGTGTGTGTGTGTGTGTGTGTGTGTGTGTGTGTGTGTGTGTGTGTGTGTGTGTGTGTGTGTCTTCCATTTTATGATCTCAAACGAACTGTTGTGTCTCTAAAACACTTTCCTTTCAGATCTTGGAGATAAAAACGCCTCCATCCATCGCTCCCTCACTCCCTCTCTTCACTCTCCCTCCCAACATCTCTCCATTCCTCCATCCCTCACTCTTTACCTGTGGCTATCTTCTCCGGTTTAATACTCGCCCACAGAGTTTTCTCGACCTCTGTAAAGATTCCTGAGCGATGACACGGCTCATAATCCAGACGTTGGGGAAGTGGAAGGTAGCACTTCATTCCTCAGGATCAAACGCTGCAGGATATGTAGCTGCATGTTGCCATTTAATGTCTCAGCATGCTCACAAACGTTCCTCTAACGTTTGCCTATGGTTCCTATTTGTTTAGTTTTTTGGTTAGGAATCTAAATAATAACATTTTAGGAACTTTTTTCTTTTCCCGTCTGCCAGAAACGAACCTTCCCAACTTTCTAACAACGTAAAGAGAACCTTTATAGAACCTTCCATTTCCACCTGTATGCACTTCTTCTACAAAATGCTAAATCTGATTTCCATGGGTTGGATGTATGCGGAAGATCTTGAGGTGCCTGCTTTATAGCTCAAACCCAAACCCAAACTTAAGGTCTCCTCACTTTCTCATCTATATCAGTCTGAATGAGTTCTCATCCAAATCTCCAGAAAATCTAGTGGAACATTTTTCCAGAAGTGTGGAGCTCATTATAGGAGTAAATGGAGATCTGGAATGGGATGTTCAAAAAGAAGCAACCTTACGTGTCCATATACATTTGGCCATACTTTGAGAGAGAGAGAGAGAGAGAGAGAGAGAGAGAGAGAGAGAGAGAGAGAGAGAGAGAGAAAGAGGGGGAGGGAGTGGGAGAGGGAGAGGCTGGTACGAAACAGGTAGTGAAAAGACTAGAACCTAAACACACACACACACACACACACACACACACACACACACACACACTGCACTCAGTTTGGTGATTAATGTGATCTTTATACAATAGGAGAAAGAGGGAGAGGAGGAAAGTGTAAAAAGGAGGACAGTGTGCAGGAGAAGGTTGTTTAAGCTGCACTAAAGCTCCTGTAACTCACAAAACACTGACGCTTTAATGTGTTAGACTGTGGGTGAGGAGCAAACGTCCCCACCATGATAGGAATACCAGAATATCTATTAAAAAAATATTTTAATCCATCTATCTATCTATCTATCTATCTATCTACCTCTAAAGCTTTTTTGTTTATAGACAATAGGAAGGAAGGAAGGAAGGAAAGAAGGAAAACAAGATAAGGAAATAAGGAAAAGGGAAAAAATTAGGGAAGGAAATAATAATAAAAAAAAAACAGTAAAAAGGAAGAAAACGCATGAAATCCACTAATCCAAAAGAGAGACTATGTGACCCTCTGTGACGTGTATGTGCCCTTTTCATTACGTGTCTGTGACGTGTCTGTGTCCTTTTCGTAACCTTTCTGTCTTGTGTCTGTGTCCTTTTCGTGACATGTCTGTGACGTGTCTGTGACTTGTCTGTGTTTTTCGTAACCTGTCTGTCTTGTGTCTGTGACATGACGTGTCTGTGTCCTTTTCGTAACGTGTCTGTGACGTGTCTCTGAACCCACAGCTGCACTTGGTTTCTTAAAAAGTGATCCATGATGTTCCATCTCCACGTGGACATCAGGACTCCGTAATATTTTCCATTTCTTTGTCAGTGCAGAATCGATACGGAGCTTCATCAGGATGCACGTGTGGACAAGTGATGGATGGAAAGGTCTCGCTCTACACGGGTCAACAGGGACATCATGTACTGCCTAGGCAGCATTTTCTTCTAATGCAGTAAGAGGTAGAGAGAAAGAGAGAGGGATTTGGGTGTTGGGGTGGGGGTGGGGGTGCGATAGATGCTGACTGTGGCAGAAGTACAGAATTGTGCTGACGGTCTACGTTCAGGCAAAACCACAGCAAAGTGACCGAGTCTTCAAGAGCTTTTTCTATATTTCCTCCACATCAGGAAGGAGAGACGGAAATGAGAAGACATCACCATAATCACCATAATCACCATCTCTTCATCTGGAGATGAAGAAAGAAGATAAAAAACAGCTGAGGGACAGTAAAAATAGCAGAGATCCTTGATGGGTCTTGGATCATTTCTATGGATGTAGAAGAGAGAATGAACAGACAGATCCATGTGCATGTTCCTCTCTGGTCTACATCACCCCTGAGAACAAAGAAAAAGTTCTAAGCCACACCTTCAGAAAATCTATAACCTCACAACCCTCTGTCATTACCACACCCTTTCTGCTCTTAATGAGCATCCTCAAATCCATAAACACCACCTACTGTAATGAGCTCCACTCTTCTGAGAAGATGCTCCACTAAAATTGTTTTTATGGAGATTTGTGAGATCTCATTCAGACACTAAAATCAGGTGCTGATGTAGGTGAGGAAGTAGGTGAGGAGGCCTGGGGTGATGTTCACATTCATCCCACCATTAGGTGCTCCACTCAAGACATCCAACTTATCAAAAGCAGATCTTTCCATAGGTAAGTTGGATTTGTGTATTTTTGTGTCATGCTGGAACAGGTTTGGGTCTTCTCGTTGGAGCAAAGGGAACATTTCAAGAGACGAGTGTCTTCAAGTTGTCTTCAAAATTTAGAGAAGAACCACATATGGGTGGAAAAGTCGGGTGTCCGAATACTTTTGGCCAAATAGTGTATTTTTTATTTATTTTTTCCTTTTTTTAAATAAAACCTGACCTGTCTGTAGCATGCTGCCTAGGTACACACACACACACACACACACACACACACACACACACACACACACACACACACACACAAAACGTCCTAATATTTATCGGTGTACAAACCTGGCATTCCCGTTCCTGTCATTCAAAAGTAAGTAATCTTTTTTTCTGCTAAATGCAAGTATTTCTTTTTTCTTTTTTCTTTTTTCGCTGCCACACACACACACACACACACACACACACACACCAGACGCACTGGTCTCTCCAGGCACAGACAGATTTTCGGCCTGTGTGCCAGTCCTTGCTGCAGAAACCCAACTGTCATCTGTCGTCTGGTCAGCGTGAGTTTGGCATCTCTAGGAGCCACCATCATCGGAAAAAAGAAAGTAAGCAGGGGACGACCGCAGCGTTCCGCCCATGTCGTGTGTGTGTGTGTGTGTGTGTGTGTGTGTGTGTGTGTGTGTGTGTGTGTGTGTGTGTGTGTGTGTGTGTGTTTAGACTGAACATACAGGATGCCATCATGCTTCTGACTCAGTCCTATGTTTTCTTTCTCTTATCCAAGTCTCAAATAAATTATATCTCTCCTCCAGCAAATCATCTTTAACCTTTCCCCACGTTTTTTTTTATAGATATTTACCTCTCCTACGTTCAGACCTCCTCGTCTGCCTCCCTCTTTCTTTCTCACTTTCCTTCTACCCTTCTCAGTTGTCACACTTGTCATTCATTCGACACAAAAGTCTGGCTGGATTTTGAATTTTTTGGCATCCATAACAAGTTATTAGTGTTAAATGTGTGTGTATGTGTGTGTGTGTGTGTGTGTGTGTGTGTGTGTGTGTGTGTGTGTGTGTGTGTGTATACATATATAATAAAGCACATAAAGGTTCAGCCTTTCTGTAGACCATGTAAAACATCATCTAGAACTCCATTTTGGCGTGAAATTGCAGTTTTTTTCTCTCGCTCGCCTTGTTTTCTCGGTTGCATCTCCAGTATGTGCGTTTCTCAACACAATTTGTAAAAACAGCACAACACAATAGATTACTCAAAAAAATACTCTATTTTCTTAAAATAGAGAACGAGGTTTCATCAAAAAGTTTGGAGATTCGCTCCGTTTGCAAGAAAGTACGTAATTTATCTACGTTTCCACACGATCAGCTTCAAAAAATACGCCCTTACACAACATTCCGTTCTTCTGGGACGTGTCCTGGAGGTCTTCTTTTTGAAGCGTGTTCAGCACCTTTTGCGATTCGCGCTTCAGGAACAGGCCGAAGTCAAAGTGCAGGAGAATCTGGTGAGTTTGGTGAGTGCAGAATTGAGATCGTGTGGTTTGTTTTCCGACAATCATAAACGAGTTGCCGAATCGTTCGCGGTTTGTTTAAAATTGCTCGAACAGGTAGTTTTGAAATTTCATTTCTGATCTGAGAAATGCAGCAAAGCAACTGAGAAAAATGTTAAAAAGTGCGATGAAGGACACGTCCGTGTGGTCATGTGATCTCGTGATCTGATTTCCCGCTCAGTGAT
>MU549132.1:1181251-1203751 GCA_024362625.1 Silurus asotus
GTGTGTGTGTGTGTGTGTGTGTGTGTGTGTGTGTGTGTGTGTGTAATTTTTGAATTTTGAATTGGAAACTTTTCATTTTTGAAAGATCTGTAATTTATATCTAAAAAATGCATAATTTCCTAGAGATCCCATAGAAGATCATGGAATCCACTAGGGTAAAAAAAAAAAGCCATTGGGATCATGATATTAATCGCTAGTGTCATGTCCATTTCTAGCGCCCGGTGGATTGATTTGCTTAAAAAACAAGCCTGACTATTTGCGAGCCACTCGTTTTACTTTGAATGCGATGCAAATAAATGCTCCTTTCTTGGAGTCATGGCACAGCGGGGAAACAATATCTTCTCCCAGACTATATAATGGGCAATTTTCCATAGCGCACGTCAGAGCAGTCTCATGCTTGCTATAGCTCTAGTCCTTGTGTTCGTTGTGTTTAAACCCGTCGAAACCTGCCGTGTACATAAAAAAAAAAAAAACTCTGTGTCCGGAGATAAATTGCGCATGTGAGGACGTTGCAGAGTTCGGGTTCCCATATCAATTGGTTCTTGGGGTATGGAGGCATTTTCGGATGAGCCCCACAGGACCCTGTGTTCATCCGTCCGTTCAGAGCCGTCACCCCCGGAGCTAATGCGGCCCATCGTGGCCTTTTGTCCCTGAGGCACATTCTTCTCCTCCATTGTACTGCCTGACGCCATTTAGGCACTTCTTTCTTTATGTTTTTTTTTTTTGGTTAAGGCCCATCTTTACAATTACCTTTGTCAGAAGGACCCACAGCACAGTCCACCGTGGGGGGATTTAAAGGGGTATAGAGCTCAGAGAGAAAGAAAAGCGAATGATAAAGTGAAAGGTAAAAAGGGGTGAATAGAGAGGAAAAAAGAAGGCAAGAGCGTTTGATGCTCATTTGGTATAATGCGGGGAGGCTTTCAGGCCTCGTTTTACACCTTGTGGTAACGTACGATGTGTTTGTGAATGCCGATATTCCGGATCTTATTTTTATTTCTGTGTGCACACTGGCATTTCCAGAAGTTCCAGAAGCAACTGCAGACAGAAGCAGTAGGATAGGATTCCTACCTTATATCTCAGATCATTACACTTCATGTGGGAACCAATGAGACTGGATGAATTTCATATTGGAACCAGTGGGATTGGCCAAACTTCATGTGGGGACAAGTGATATTGACAAAACTTCATGTTGGAACTAGTAAGATTAGACAAACTTCCTGAAAGTACCAGTGAGATTGGATATACCTTCCATGGGAAACATTGGGTTTGGACAAATTTCCTGCAAATTCTAGTGGGATTTGACAAGCTTCCTGTGGGAACGAATGAGTTTGGACAAATTTGATGTTGGAAATAGTGGAATTTTACAAAGGTTTTGTGGGAACCAGTGAGACTGGACAAACTTCATGTGGAAACTACTGGAATTGGACAAAGGTCCTGCAAGTACCAGTGGAATTGGTCAAACTTCCTGCAGGAACCAATGAGACTGGACAATTTTAATGTCAGAATGAATGCCATTGGACAAATTTCATTTTGGAACTAGTGGAATTTGACAAATGTCTTGTGGGACCCATTGTGATTGGTTAAACTTCATGTGGGTACAAATGAGATTGGATAAACCTTCCGTGGGAAACACTGGGATTGGACAAATCTCCTGCAAGTACCAATGGGATTGGAGAAACTTCATGTGGGAACAAATGAGATTGGACAAATTTTATGTTGGAACTAGTGGAATTTGACAAAAGTCTGGTGGGAACTAGTGGGATTGGACAAACTTCCTGCAAGTACCAGTGGAATTGGACAAACCTCATGTGGGAACCAATGCTATTGAACAAACTTATTGTTGGAACTAGTAAGATTAGACAAACATCCTAAACGTACCAATGAGATTGGATAAACCTTCTGTGGGAATTATTGGGATTGGACAAATCTCCTGCAAGTTCCAGTGGGATTTGACAAGCTTGCTGTAAGAATCAAGGGGATTGAACTCACTTCCTGTGGCACCCAGTGGGATTGGTTTCTGCTGGTATAGGTGTCTGCTGAAGCAAACAGAATCAGTGTGAATTCCTTCCTAGTGGGTGGTTGTGGGATTTGAAATGAAACAAGCTTGGACAAACTTCTACCTTGGAGTATTCCTAAAGCATTATGTTTGATCAAAAGAGAACCTTTCTCATAACTGCAAGCCCCAACTCAATTGTGGGCAACCTTAAATCTCCGTGGTGGCAAGAAAAACACTGACACTCGTATGATAGACTGCAGACACCCTGGAACTTTGATAAGCTAAGCTGCAGCGAGAGCTCACAAAGCCAAAACTGTTTTCTCTTCGGATACGTCTGCTTTAATGTAAGTGATCAAAACGCAAGTTATTGCAGGCTGAGTCGGTTCTCCATCACCACCTTGAATCCGCCATAATACACTCGGGGCTTTATTATTATGAACAATGAGTGTACTGTTAGCATGAGTCTGCAAGGGGGATAAACCTTTCGAAGTCACTTGTTTCTGTCGCTATCTGAAGAAAAACATTCTCTACAAAAAAAGAACGGAACGGAACGGAAAGGAACGGTGGAGCATTGAGTCATGCCAGTGCTGCGGTGAAATTGATAAGAGGGTTAGGTTATGCAACGTTTGGCAACCGGTCGCAACGCTCCCATGACGTCGTTGCTGGAAGGTTGGTATGTGGAATCCCCAAAGGAAGGATAAGCCACTTCAAATCTGTGAGGTCAATTAATCAATGTGTAAATAATGAGTCCCCACACACACACACACACACACACACACACACACACACACACACACACATATACGTACACACACCACACACACTCAGGCTAAGTCTTAGATAAAGTTAATCTCTCTCTTAAATTCTAATCTGAGCCGGTTTATGTGGATGGTCAGTTCCCACAGATGCCTCCATGTGTAAGATTTATGACCTCAATCTCTGGAGAGGAGCAACATCTCACCAGGTTAATGACATGCTCAATTTTATGCTTGTTTCTTCAATGTCGATCGATCAGCGTGTGTTGTGACATTAATGTCATTTATTGATTAATTGAACGATTCGACCAGCCCAGGAATGCTCAAAGTTGTTTGTGTGTGTGTGTGTGTGTGTGTGTGTGTGTGTGTGTGTGTGTGTGTGTGTGTGTGTGTGTGTGTGTTCAGCAGGGGGTCTTAACTCATTGCATAAGAATAAGCAAGCTCTCAGGAGAGAAGATGCTAACAGGCTAATCCTCAGCGGTGGAAAAGATACTTAAGAGAACTTTATGGCTGTTCAACTGCATTGTTATCATCTGGAGGAGATTTATGAGCTCCGACTGCAGCATTCCACTCGTCGATCTCCAGAAAGACCTGCAAAGAAACAATTGATCCAACATTCCCAAACGGATCACAGATCGACTAGAAGAGTTGATCTTAATTGTTCGACACTCAGATTTCACTTTTGCTGTTAGAGGGCTGATCCCGGCTTCTCAGTTTTTTTGAAGCGCAGCATGTTTTGAGATCTTCTCCATTCAGGGTCTTCAAGGTACTTGGACAAATCCTGGTGTTCGGCTTTTTGTCTGTGTGGAGTGGAGGTCACAAATCCTGCTCTAAAGGTCAACTTTGAGATAACAAACACAATACAAAATGGCTTTAAAGAGAAAGTTTATTGGGTCAATGGAGTTTCAGAAAAGCTGGTCAGATGTGAGGTTACACGATTTTTCGGGACTCGTCTGTGCTTTCACAGTTTGTCAGCTCTCACTAGACTTTTTTACTGAGATTCTCAGAGCAGTTTGTTGGCTGGAAACACTGCAGCTGGATGAATAGTGTTGAACTAACTAACTAATTCAGACTCGCAAAGCAATAAAACCTCCCCCTGATTAAAAGGGTCCGGTGTGCCAGCTGGCTCAAGCGTACACAATTAACCCAAACGCATTTCATCTTTCATCTATAATGATGTGTAAGACTGCACACATCTCCTACACACACACAGCTGAACCTGGACGTGCCCTTTTTGACCCCCTGCCATTCTAAGGAAGTACGACAAAAAAGAACATTTAACCCAACGCTCCTGTTCGTCTGGCCGCCCTGATACTTCTGCTTTTCATTTATCTCCTCCACCGTAACCCCATCACCACCACCACCACCCCTCCTCCTCTCCCTCGCTTCTGTTAGCCACAGGAAGTTGCTCACTTCCTCATTACAGCACATCAAATGCTGGCGGTGACCGTAAACCCGCCCCGCTGCAACGCAACACATGCCTCCAATTCTGGCCCAGCTGCTAACATACGCCTCGTGTTTCAAAAAGCTGCATGAGCTTCAGTAAAAAAAAAAAAAAAGTAGGGTTATAAACGTTGCCTTGCTCTAATGTTACACGCTTTACCTGTTTCTCCTCTTTTTTAGTCGTACTTCATTTGCTAATCTGGTGCCATGACCAAGTGGACACCATTAACGCCAGGACAGAGTAAGAGTGAAACAGCGAACGAGGAAGAGTGGTACAGAACAGAGGAATGACTGATTCAGGGTGAGAGTGCGGAAGTGTGGTTTTATGGCTGGAGTCTGTGTGAAATGAGATGAGTGTGTCACTGAGTGTGGGTCTGGGATTGGTTATAACACACACACACACACACACACACACACACACACACACACGGTTCCACAGACAGAGCTACAGCAAATCAGGCAAATAAACCGTGACATTGATTTTTTCCATGTCTAATCAGCAGCCGAAATTTTCTTTTGTCATCACAGTCATCAAATCAATGTAATCACGGAGGGAAACATACTCCAATCTGATCAACGTCATCATGCAAGAAGGGCAGCAATGGACGTGAAGTTCATGCTAATATGTAAGGAATATATAACCGGTGAGCAACGGCTAGTTCCAGTGCACAGCACCTTGGATGGAGTTTTAGCAAAAACAAGATTGTGGGTAAAACCGCTAGAGAATCCACCATAAAAAAAATCCTGAGGTGTCTACATTTGTGTTTGTATAAAATACAAAAGGGGTATTAAAATGTTTGGAGACTAACGGTGTAATTGGGCTTTTCACCACATCTGCCATTTCATCCTGGACAGCAAGTCAAAGCAAACATGAAATTCTGCATGAAACTGGGAAAGTCTTCCACAAAGACATGAGGACGCGATGTCCACATATGGTGGCGCTGCAACGTTGTTGAAGGTGTTTCAAGCGCCCCCCGTGCTTCAAGAGCGGAAGAACATCGCTGGAAGACGACGACAGATAAGTAAGCTCAACGTCGAAGCAGTTCGTCAACCTGTAAATGATCATCATCGGAGAACGATTCACATGATCTCACGTCCCGACACGCTAGATTCGGCTCCTGTGCTTTGACTTCGCCCTCGTCCTGAAGATGAAGATCCAGCTCACTTGTTTTGACCATCGCAGAAGGTGGAAGACTTCCAGGAGACGTTCCTGTATTGCTGTGCAAGGGGATGGTGACAGTGTGTAAACGTACTTTAGATAAATAAAGTCTCGAAACTTGTTGATATCACCTCGTATTAACAATAGGTTTAGTGTCGAGTCCGTTATTGGCTGCCCTGAATGAAACGTATGTATCCACGCATAAATGTCGTGGTGTTCGTAAATTCACTCACTGTGTAATTGTTCGGGTTTCACTGAGTGCTGTATTGTTACACTGTTACGACACAGACGGCCAAAATTAACTAGCGTCAGCAGGAAACTGTTTTACCTCAATCAGAAAGGAGAAAACGAGTAGGGGAGGGGAATGGCTTCGGGCTTTACACAGTAGCAGTAATGGCTACTTTGTGACTGCCATCTATTTGAGTATTAAGGACTTGCACTAAGGTCGGCTTTGAAGTTGGTGCATAAATTCAGTCGGGGTCCTTGTTAAAAATGGCTGCTCTAGCGTCCCTCCTGTGTGACCGGTGAGCGGCGTGGGACTGGCACAAATCAACGAAGCATTTTAAAGGGTGACATTCGAAAGCAGTTAACCAGTAACTCGGACCAATTAAATTCACGTTAAGTGAACGAATTCCTTTTATTTTACCTTGCCCCGAAGGGACAATGAATTTCTGACGAGACCGAACTCTCCGTGACCAGATGTGATGCGCAATTCGAAACAAATCCACCATCCATAAACATTTCCAAAAATCTCCATGAAGCTGTAACATGAATGATCAAGGTGATGAATAAATGAGGTGAACGGGAGTCGGGTGAATAGGAGGGGATGAAGGGATGAACAGGGGAGGTATTTAGAAAGGATTCGGACTAAAGCTCTCCAGGAGGGAGGGGGAAAGTGGGCGTGGCCAGATAAGCCCCCTTAGCCAAGTGCTCACTTCCCTTAGTCAGCTAGCACACAGGGGGGCCTCACAATGGAGCTATTCTGTGGAGAAAAAAAAGCCCACCGCTGACCCTTGCGATTTCAGCAACATGGAGGCTGCAACAGGGGGCCCGAGTGGAGCGTCAAGCGATGTTAGACATGGCTAAAGATAAATGCAGTCCCAAGAGCTTAGGTCAAAGGTTAAAACGAGAGGCACATCAGGAACCGATTTGGACATATGAGATGTAGAGATGACAGAACGCCATTGTGAGCGACATTCTGAAAACAACCTGCTGATGATATATTTCCAGGTAGCCAATGGAATGGCTTCCTGAACTTCCAGCTCTGGCTTGTATGGTCTGCTTTTCAAAGCAATTGGTTATGGTTGTGTGTGTGTGTGTGTGTGTGTGTGTGTGTGTGTGTGTGTGTGTGTGTGTGTTAGTTACACACCTTCGTTATATGAGCTGACAGACAGAAGCCCTCTTCTCGTCTTACCTAAGAATTGCCTTAACATGGTACACCTGGACCTATCAGCACTCTTCTTGTCTTTCATCCTCCATCTAAAGTCCCTTGTGCTTTCTTTCTTTCTTTCTCTCCTTCTTTCTCACTGTTTTCAGCTGACGTTTGTTCTACTTTTCCCCCGAATGTCTCATTTGGCTGTTCATGACTAAGTGCCGTCCATGCACAGTTATCTTATTATAGATTTTAGTCACCAAAAGGCCTCTGCTTGAATCGCTGAAATCCTAGACAGCATCTAAGGTTTGCGTGGGATGTTAAGCGCGTGGTCCCGTTTCTCCCGAGCGCGTCCCACAATGCCCCGGCGTGGTCGTTAAGCGATTGTGTTACTTCCAGCAGGTGAGCAACGTGCCTCGGTTTTCTCTTTGTGTTCCCTCCTTTTGTCGAATCGCACCCATTGTTCGCACGGAAAGACGCTGAAGAAAAATACCTTGTCGATCTTTTGAAGGTCGAGTGCTTCCAACGCCATTGTGGTTGTTCGGCTTTGATGTTATAAGTCCTAAATGATGAGGGGTAGAGAGGGCATCGGGGCCCTCAAAAACTTATAGATGGTGTCCAGTTTCTGAGGAGCTTCTGCAGGATCGTGTGTGAAGGGTGTTAAGTGTCAACTGCTTTCACCTGCACCAGGTCTTCTTACATCTCACATGTTTACCTTTAAAAGCATGTTTGTGTGAAGATCTTCGCCAGTGACTGCAACGATATGATTGGCTTCTTCGTGAGGCTCACCAAAGGTCAATCACACAGTGTCTTAATTCACTCTTATAACAAACTCCACTCTTCTGGGAAGATGTTCCACTAGATTTTGTAGAGATTCTGAGGAGACTCAAATCTCTAGCTCCATGAAGATCTGCTTTGTGAAAGATCTTGAGCTCCAAACCTATAGCAATGAATGTGAATGTGAATGTGAACATATTTATTATATTGTTTGGATGCGGTACAATTAAATGAACTAAGAGATCCAACTGTGTTCCAGCATGTCACAAAGTGCACACATCCAGCTCCATCAAGATCTGCTTTCCATAGGTTGGATGTGTGTGGAAGATCTTGCTATACAGCTTCTGACCCTATTGGGATTTATATGAACAAAACTCCAGACCTCCTTACTTCCTCACCTACATCGGTACCTGACCTTACTAAGTGGCTGAATAAGACATCAGAAATCTCCAAGAAGTCTAGAGGAACATCTTCCCAGAAGAGTGGAGCTAATTATAAAAATTAATGAACACGAAATATGAACTGGGAAATGTTTTTGGACATGTTTAATATGTTAAAATCTTGTATATTCAGATTAGAGGAAAACTGTGTGTGTGTGTGTGTGTGTGTGTGTGTGTGTGTGTGTGTGTGTGTGTGTGTGTGTGTGTGTGTGTGTGATGTAATTGTAGTGCGATCTATCAGCTGGTCAGACAGGCCTGTAATCAGTATTCACTCCAGCAGCCTGCAGAATTACACACACACACACACACACACACACACACACACACACACACACACACACACACACACACACATATGTTTCTGTAGCTTTCCCTTACACATTTCAGCTTTCTTTCTTTCTTTCTTTCTTTCTTTTGATATTTTCTGTCCTTTTTTCAAAATGAATTTGGTCCTTTTTTGTTTTCCTACTTTTTTTTGCCTTCTATCTATCTATCTATATATCTATCTATCTATCTATCTATCTATCTATCTATCTATCTGTCTGTCTTTCTGTCTGTCTGTCTGTCCTATTCTTTTTGTTTATATATTTATTATTTTTTCCTTTCTTTCTTTCTTTCTTTCTTTCTTTCTTTCTTTCTTTCTTTACTCTAACTTTCTGTCTGCTTGTCAATCTTCCTTCCCTCTTTCCTTCTTTTATTTATTTATTTATTTATTTATTTATTTATTTATTTATTTATTTATTTATTTATTTATTTATTTATTTATTTATTTATTTATTTATTTATTTATTTATTTATTTATTTCTTTCTTTCTTTCTTTACTCTTACTTTCTGTCTGCTTGTCAATCTTCCTTCCCTCTTTCCTTCTTTTATTTATTTATTTATTTATTTATTTATTTCCTGTTCATTGATGTGTATTTTTTTCTTTGCCCAATTCCTTCCGTACTTTTGTTCTTTTCCCACATATTTCCATTCTTCCATGCGGTGGAGAAACAGGATGTGTGAGGTGGGTTAGAGACTGATATAGTGACAGAGCTGCTGACCATCACAGACCAGAGCTTCAGTGCTTCTCCTCGGTACAGTATGATGGTGTTTAATGGAGGTGTAATGGAAAGCGGTGAAGTCGTGTGTTCAGGTCTGTGTTCAGGTTTAAAGCTGGTTTCTGGCCGTTCTGTCTGTGTGTTTGGTTATAATTCATATGTAATGTAGAGGCGATGTGGATCTTCATGTCTTCATGTCTAATCCTGATTCTTCTCAAAAACTCCATGTGTTTCAGATCATTAAGGGGCTTCCCTCTGAGATCTGCCCTCAATGTGTCTGAGAAACTGAGGAACTGATCTGAGATCAAAAAGACACATAACTGTCTGAGGAGGACATGAGAACAATGCAGCCATGACCTTCAACCTCTCCACCAAGCGAGTGGGTCCTTCTACAGGCTGTCACTCTTTCTTTCTTTCTTTCTTTCTTTCTTTCTTTCTTCCTAACATTTCTTTGATTCCATTTCATTTATCTTCTTTTTTTAATTTGCTTTCTTTCTTTCTTTTCTGAGAAAAAAAGATGGAGAAAGGGATGGAGAAATATGGAGATCCTACATTTGGAATATTGATTGGACACAGTGGACACCTCAATATTCCTGCAGGAGCAACATAAATCAGATCATCTAACATCTCTATACACATACACAATTTCCTGGTGTGTGTTCTTCACTCGGGTTGGGAGTGTGAGTGAGTGAATGAGTGAGTGAGTGAGAGAGAGAGAGAGAGAGAGAGAGAGAGAGAGAGAAAGAGTGAAAGAGAGAGATCATGTCCAACCATCTGTATGCTAATCACCAAACAATTGGGTAAACTTTGATCACCTATGACTTACACCTCTCTCTCTCCCTCTCTCTCTCCCTCGCTCTCCCTTTTTCTTTCCCTCTCTCTCCCTCTCTCCCTTTCTCTCAGTTCAGCCTGGGTTTCTCCTTTCAGCACCTGACGTGAGACAGATGGCAGCTCCAGTTCTGCCCGGTGCCCTGTTAGATGGGGCCTGGCATGCTATTGTTTGTGTGGCTCTGCTGCACGTGTGTGTGTGTGTGTGTGTGTGTGTGTGTGTGTGTGTGTGTGTGTGTGTGTGTGTGTGTGTGTGTGTGAGGATTAGCTGAGCTCTTAGAGAGCCTCTGGATTAAAAAGAGGCTGGACGCTTGTCTTCTCTCTTCCTCTTCATCCCTCACTTTCCATCACACTCACTCTGTGTTCCTGCGTCTTTCACTGATGGAACTTGTTTTCCATTTGGTTCAAAAAAGCAGCAGCAGTTACTTTCATCATTGAGTAGAACAAACCAGTAGAGTATTTGTTGCTGCTGTTTTGAGAGTTTTCTTAAAAAAAAAAAAAAAGAGAACTGCTCAAGAATACAAACTCTATGTGAGCAAAAGTACCCATACACCTACCCATACATTTCCTATGTAATATTGCTGAGCTCCACTCTTCTGGGAAGATGTTCCACTAGTTTATGTGGAGCTTTGTGGGATTTCATTCAGCTACAAGGGCATTAACGTCAGGTATTGATGTAGATGAGAAAGTAAAGAGTTCTGGGGTGGAGTACCAATTCATCCCAAAGGTGTTTCAGATCTCTAGCAGGCCACTCAAGATCTTTCACACACATCCAATTCTTGGAAAGTATATCTCCATGAAGCTGGTTGGGTTTGGAGGAGAACCAGATAGGGGTGGGAAAGTTGGTTGTCCCAATACTTTTTTTAAGATGTTGTGCAAAACACCCACAAATGAACTACGGAACGACTGCATTCTAATGGTTGTGTATCATAGGATATTCAAAGGTTGTTCGAAAACACACACACACACACACACACACACACACACACACACACACACACACACACACACACACACACACACACACGTTCTCTCTATACAGCTCTATTGCTGTAGTCGTGGTGATGGTATTGTCTTGGGCTCTGTCTTGTCTGGGTTTTTTTCCATAACTAAGTGAGATAAGCCATCGGCCAGATGGTACAGTGGGGTCTCCTACAGCTACTACATCCTACAAATCACACACACACACACACACACACACACACACACACACACACAGACACACACACACACACACACAGGAAATCTCAGACTGTTATGTAATCATTCCATAGTCTACAGACTCTCCAAGGAGTTTATTTTCTCACTCGATTTCTCTCTTCTCTTCTCATTTGTTTCTCCATTTTCTCTCTTTCTTTCTCCATCTTTTCTCTCCTTTCTCTTTCTTGTCTTCACACACACACACACACACACACACAGACACACACACACACACACACAGGAAATCTCAGACTGTTATGTAATCATTCCATAGTCTACAGACTCTCCAAGGAGTTTATTTTCTCACTCGATTTCTCTCTTCTCTTCTCATTTGTTTCTCCATTTTCTCTCTTTCTTTCTCCATCTTTTCTCTCCTTTCTCTTTCTTGTCTTTTATTTGTTCTTTCCTCTCTTTCAGCACGCTTTCATGCCATGTGGCCCAGAGTCACCAACTCTTTACTCCGACATTACACACCCCAGTCACGACAGCCTGGGCACAAAGGACAGAAAAGGACAGAACACACACACACACACGCACGCACGCACGCTCACTCGCGCGCGCGTATACACACACACACACACACGCAGAATAAAATGCGCTTTCGCTCCAAGTGCGCCACGCTGCAGCTGCTCCAGTTTCCATGGCGACCCTCCGAACAATGAGGTAAGGAGCGGCGTTTTGTGTGTGTGTGTGTGTGTGTGTGTGTGTGTGTGTGCAGAGCACGCTTCAATGTCGCCTCTTGGTGAGAGAGAGCGTGTGTGTGTTTGTGTTTTGTGTGTGCGCGCGCGCGCGCACGGGAGTTCCTAGAAATGCATCTGTGCGTGCCCCTATACTTTTACAACCACTTTGAGTTTTGTGTGTGTGTGTGTGTGTGTGTGTGAGAGAGAGAGAGAGAGAGAGAGAGAGAGAGAGAGAGAGAGAGAGAGAGAAAGATGGAAAAGGGATAGAGAGAAAGAGAGAGGAGGAAGAAGAACACACTGAGTGGAATTGAAAATAATAGTGGAAAAGTGAATGAGGGTGAAAAAGATACACCAAGAAAACATGATTATTACTTTAATATAAATAAAATAAAAAAGATGAAGGAATGTAGAGAAAAAGGTGGAGAAGGATCAAGAAAAGGGAGAACGAGGGAGAAAGATAGATACAAAATCGCTATGGACAAAGGTTGACTAAAGGGATGGAGAGAAAAATGGAGGGAAAGATGGAGAAATATAAATAGGGGGAAATGAGAAATGGGTGTGGAGGAAGATGTAGAAAGGGATGTAAAGAAAGATGGAGAGAAGAGTGCTGTATATTTTCATAAACAAGAAATGTTGTTGGATGAGATGTGCTGAGAAAGAGAGAGAATCATTTGGGAAAACGATTCATTTGACTCCCAAATTGAATCATTTTTGTTGACCCACATGGAGGACTGTATGTGATTTATATTAACCTCCTACATCCAGAGCAGTGGAGGTGGAGGAGTATTACAGGAGGTGGTGGAGATACCTTCACCACCACCCAGTTTCCAACGTGAGGATTGTGGTGGAGTTGGTTGGTCATGGGGATGGGGTGGAGATAGTGGAGGTGTTCAGATTGAGGTGGTACTGACGGTAAAGATCAAGGTGGAGATGAAGTGGTGGAGGTTGTAGTGGAAATATTGGAGGTGATTGACATAGCGTTGATGGTAGTGCAGGAGGGAGAATGAGTATAGGTGGAGATGTAACAGTGAGAACACTATGGAACACTCGGATTCTTTTCTTTCAAAAGCCTATTTATTTTTCCAAAATGAGGTATTTCAAAGTGCTATGAGTTGCAGCACTAAAATGTACGCTTAGAAAAAGAGAGAAAGGAGAACTTAGAAAAGAAAAGAAAAAAAAACACATTCCCATTGACCCAGTTCTACGAACCCGATAGGTACAAATATATATATATAAAAAATAACAAAGGGATGAAAAACAAACAAATGATCAAGGTAAATGCCGATAGAGAGATTTCTGTACAAAAAAGAAGAAGAAGAATCAACATAAAGAGCGAAGAGATAAAACAAGATAGTGATATCTACTCAACTCATTTTCATACGAAAATATAAGTATCGATTTTTAGTATGTATCAGAAGCACACTAAAGCGTAAAGGGTACAAATTAGTAACGTGTCGTCGCGACGAACGAAAAGAGGAACGGTAGTAGAAAAAAAGAAAAAAAAAATACATATTATATTACAAAAGTCCCTCGTAAATCGAGGATCATACAGTACTCAATAACGCTATATAAACTTCCAGTCGAGTTCTTTTTCGTAGAAAATCCCAAAAAAAAACAACAACAGTTCTGTGTACAAAATGATAGAAAAAAAATCAAGGCAGACTGATAGATAGTGTTTTTGCTTAACAAGACATCAAGGTGCTCGGAGGTATATCTGGAGTATTAAGCACCAGAATGAGAGGTGTGTGTGTGTGTGTGTGTGTGTGTGTGTGTGTGTGTGTGTGTGTGTGGACTCCTGAACAATTTCCTGTTTTGTATAATTGCTATTTTTTCGTGTCGTCTCTGCAGTGAAGTGAAGGCAAAGTGTGTGTGTGTGTGTGTGTGTGTGTGTGTGTGTGTTGTATTGCGTTCTCCTCGTCGAAACTTCCACATTCCTGAATCGCAGTCTTACGAAAGTCTGAGGGAGGAAGGGGGCTTCTGACGCAGAAAACCCCCCCCTTTTAAAAAAAAAGAAGAAGAAGAAATCAGAATGGAGGTCCATCCGTGGACTTTCTCTTTTCCGTGATGTGACTGGAATGACAAAAGTAAACCCGAAACATTCTAGACGTCCAAAAAATGTGCAAAGAAAGTGGCGGCAGTGAGGGTCCGTAAGTTTTTGGGGTTTGGGGGAAAGAGGGAAGGGGAGGAGGAGAAGGAGACCGTCTGGCTAATCAGCTGACGGCCGTGAGTGCTCAAGGTTAGCGTGGAGCAGGCTAGCGAGTCCTTGCTTGCTCGAGGCGGCGGAGGAGGTGCTGCCGTCTCGCCTGGAGTTTGTCCTTTTCCTGCCGAAGCCGAAGCTGCTGAGCCTCGAGGGAGCTCACGTACTCCGCGGCCTTCTTCAGGATCAGCACTTTGGCCGCCTTGTCGTTTTTCGCTAGCTCGGGCAGTTGGTCGCGCAGCGTCAGAAAGCTGGAGCGCAGGTCGTTGCGCCGTTGCCTCTCCAGGATGTTGTGATTGCGGCGGCGCTCGTTATCCTCCGAGTCGGACCCCGAGCCGCTTTTCCTTAGCCGCTGAGCCGCGATCGACAAACACAGACCCGGTTTACGGGCCGAGTTTGTCGCGCCGCTCTCAGATCGGTGTTTTTTGCTCGGGGGAGCCGAGAGAAGGTCCGAGTCGTCAGAGTACGGCGAAGGTGCAGCATAGTTGTGCTGCTGCTGATGGATGGAAGCTGCCGCTGTCCTTTTTAAGATAAGCTCCTGGGGCCACCGGGGCGCCCCCGCAGTCAGCCTGCTCGCTGGCGACGAGGACTGGGAGTTTTTACTAGAAGTGGAGCGTCGCTTCTCAACCGTGACTACATCGATCTCTTCCTCATCCTCCTCCTCTTCTTCTTCATCTTCTTCATCCTCTTCCTCGTCATCGTCGTCTACGTCATCGTCTGGAAGGAAAAGCACAAAGAGCGTTAAATATTCGAGCGGAAATCGAGAGATAATTGTAACATGTCTGGACTTTGGTGCTACTTGTAACTTCTTTGCCTTTTCTATAGACTTCGGTTTGATTCAGAAGTTGCGAGTGTGTGGGTGTCGAGCTTTTTTTTCCGCCGTTATTTTGTGAGCAGCCGGTCCAGGTGCAGAGACAGAACACTGAGAAGATGCGACACCCTCCAGGGCCACATTTATGAGATAATTGAGGTGATTATCAGCTAAGCCGGTCATGAAGTGTGTTTGCCATTATCTTGAATCTCATGGTCTTACACTTCAAACGTGCTCCGCAGGAACCCGTCTGCATGTGCGTGTGTGTGTGTGTGTGTGTGTGTGTGTGTGGTGAAACCAAGGCAGCTTTATGGAAAAGTAAAGAAGATCTTTCTTTCCTTCTTTCTTTTTTTCTCCCTGCTACTGCCAGAGGCTATGTTTTATTTTGGATGGGGGCGGGGAGAGAACGCTGGGGTAAAGCGCGAGTGCAGGAGTGTTGTAATCGCGAGTGGCGATTATTCGCGGGCTTTGGCCAAACCCTGAGACACGTGACTTGGAGCTGTTCCAGACGGACAGCTGAAGAAAGATCGCGCTCTTTCAAAGCTGTAAAGAGAGACGCCTGGTGTTTTTCCCCCTGTTATTATTATTCTGCAGCCTTCGGCAAGTCTCTCTGCCCGCCAAGTCGAGCCCACAGTGGTACACTCGCTTTCTCTTTCTCACACACACACACACACACACACACACACACACTACACCACCTTTATCCAGCCCACACGCCGGAACTCTGTGCCAGGTCTCACACTCACGCTCACGTGAGAAGCCCGATGTAGGGATTTGCATATGAAACAACGGCTCCGTCTGGACAGGAAGTGCCTCATTGTATCAGGGCGATGCAAGTTTTCTTCAACGGACCACGTTCTCATAAAAACAGAGTCCCCTATCATCGTACAAGTTCAACCAAGCTCCAACAATGGAGGTTCCTCCTTTCAGAGGTTCTACTTCAAGGAAGGAAAATCCTCACAAAAGATTCCCACACAAAAGGAGCTTCTCAAACTGGTTGATTTATTTCAAGGCTTTTCTTATTGGATGCTTTTTTATTGTTATTATTTTTATTACTAGTTCATTATTATTATTACTGATGTTTGTTATTATTATTATTTTTTTTTTTTTGTCTTTATTATTATTATTATTATTGCCACCTAGTGGACACTTGGAAAGCCTGCGCGCTCTGAAACTCCGAGCCCACCGTCAGCACGAGCAGCAGCACCCGGTGACCCCCAGCAGTAATCCGGTCATGTGATCTCTCCAAATAAACCCTAGAAGAAAGACCCCCTAAAACCGCGTCCTAACGTGATGGTCAAAATGCACAACATTTTAGAGCCGAATCTGGGAAAGGGGCAGGATTTCACTTCTTTTTGTCTGATTTGTAGACAATGCACTGATGAAATCACGCACCAGACTCGTTTATACGGTGCGTAAAAAGTGTCGGAACGCGCCTGTAGCGCCAAAGCGGATTCGTATGATAATAATTATTATACATTTATTATTATTATTATTATCGATTATTATTATTATTGCGCTTACCGGAGTCGCTCGGTGTGTCGTCTGCGTGTCTGTCCACGTGAGCCAAGGATGCGCTCCTCGCCTGGTTTGCGCTCTGCCCCCCGTTCCTTTTGTGCACCGGGAAAGGGAAAACCACTGCAGGGTCCACGCACTCAGTCGCAGCCCGGTTCGTCTCGGGCGCCTTTAACGCGCTGCTTTTAAGTCCAGAAGCTCCAGAAGCGTTCGAGGTGGCGGTGGATGCGCCGGTGGTGGTGGAGATTGTGTTGTTGGTGGTGGTGGACGCGGACGCGGACGATGCGGTCCGTCCAAGCTTCTCGCTGACAGCGCGCTCGAGCTTCTCGCGCGCCGAGAAGCCGCTCCACATGCAGTCCTGCAGGATGACCGGGTCGTCGAGCGCGCACGCGCCGAACAGGTCGTTCTCCGGGGCGCGCCACGCTTCGTCGTCGGCGTCGTGTGGCGGCAGGAGGAGCAGCTCGGAGGCCCAGTCCAGCGGGTCGCCGAGCCCGAGGATGCCGCCCGGCGACGCGCGCTCGACCCCGTCGTCGGCGCTCGCCAGAGCCGCACGGCTCGGCGACAGCGGCGGGGTGGGCAGCAGCTCGAACTTTTTCCAGATGTCCTCACCGGGGCCGCACAAGTAAAAATCATCCTCGTCCGGATAGAAACACGGCAGGAACGAGTCGAACTCCAGGTCGGAGTTTTTCATCACAGCTGGCATCTTTTGCTCTTTATAGCGAACTGAAAGAAATGGAGAGAAAGGAATAGAGTTATGTCTAGAATTGGGGCATATGCGCGTAATTGCGGTGTCCATGACGCAGAGCTGCAGAGCTGCAGGTTCTGATGAAGTGAACTTCTGAGTCCTTTACTTTAACTGTCAGTTAAGCCTCTTTATACAGGCTTTTACCTCTCTCACACACACACCCACACACACACCCACACACACACACACACACACACACACACACACACACACACACACACACACACACACACACACATCCCCCGAAACCTCAATGCCCAGAGAAAAATAAGAGAGATTCCCACCTCTGCTGCCGTTGAGCGTGCGTCCGTATACGCGCGCGCGCGATAGAGTGCGTGTGTGTGTGTGTGTGTTTGTTTTCTATTCGAAGGCAGACGCGGTGTTGGAGCGTCCGTGCCGCGCCTCCGTACTGCGCCCTGTTTGAGCGAGCCGCGCCGAGTGTGGTTCTGAGTGCGTTCTCTCCGACCGCGCACTTTTCATCGACACCCGGGCGCCGCCCACCAAGAGGGGGCGGGGCGAACAGGATTCGAAACCAATCCGGTGCGAGCCGTTTGATTTACAACCGCGTGCCCGCGCATGAAGCTGTTCCAAGCGCGGTGAAAAGAACGGATGATTCAGTACACGAAACACGGATAGGAACGTGGGTTCTTCTCCACTCCATCCTCTCATTTCCTTCTAAACGTGCATTAACGCGTATACACTCATATTTATACACACACACACACACACACACACACGACTCCAAGCATCTCTTATTGTTAGGGTTCAGGAGTGAGATCATCACTAGGATCGGGGACACGGTGCCTCCAAGTGGACAAGGAGCGCATTTCTTGCGCGTTTCTCCAAACAATATTCAAATCCAGAAAACACTAAGAGATTGAGATTTTCCTAAAAAAGAACAAAACTGTCCTTGAGTCCATCAAGATTTTTTAGTAGAAATAATTGTTTATACTGGTTAGAAGGACAACACAGTCTTCTGATTATGATCTATTAAAGGTTAATATCTGAACATTTAAGAAATGCTCTGTGTTGTTTGCTTATGTAGATCAGCTTTTGCCTTTGAGTTCCTCCAGGTTCTGACCACAAATCGACATTACTGCAAACTACAACCTCAAATTCCAAAAAAGCTCCACTTTCAATCACAGAACATGCTTCTGTGGCTCACCCTCTTTGTGAAGTTGATGTTTTGGACGCAAAATGTATGGTACCAAACAAAAGTGGTCAAAGATAAGACAAAGGCCGTCTGGTTAGACCTTACAGAAGATCTCCTGTAGCACAAACTGCTAAAAATGTTAAAGCTGGCATGATTTATATCTGCTGAGAGGTCAGAGAGCCTATGCTGATCTCCATACTCCACTTGAACCTCCTACTATGAACTCCAGGAGCAATAGAGGAACATGGCCTGGTCATGTGAACGGCTGGATGTGTGGGCGTGGCTTATCTGGGGAATAGCAATGACGTAAAGGATATAGGTGATAGTCTGGGTGATGCTCTGCTGGGTCCTGGTGTTCCCTTGATGTTCGTATGAGGTGGCAGAACCCCTGCAGATACACTTCATCATAGTACCCTAATGAGAGCGTCGTCTTTGAATATGATTAAGTTCTCTGCACATCCATACTGCAGATGGTTCCGGAACATTCCAAGGAACATGACAACGGTACCTAAGGCTTTTTAGGATTTAAAGGATCTTCACCTCTTTAGAGGTCTTATGGAGTCCAGGCTTCAATGGATTTGAGGGGCACAAGGAGGAACTACACTATTAGACAGGTGGTTTTAATGTTATGGCTGATCAGTGGACGTCTCCAGGCTGTTTTATTAAGTGCTCCTCAATTACACCAGGGTTCACCATATCATCATGGAGCCTGTGGGTTTGTGAGAAGAACGACTCCCAGAGAAACTCACTGCATCCTGTTGGAAGGCACGTTCAAGCAGAGTAGCCATGAGCTCACAGTGAATTATATAAGATCCTGACCTTCTGTTTGACCTGCTCACCCCAGTGCAGTGGGTTATGAGAGACTGGACCGTGGCACTGGGTAAAGCCTTCCAGTTTCTCCTAGTGCATACTGGGGTTAATGGTGGTGGAGGAGAAGGAGAAGGAGGAGGGTTTGATCAGTCCCTGAAGAGTCCATGACCCGGGTTAAGACAGAACTTCCTGTGTGAAAATGAGGGGGAGTGGGAAACCAGACTGCATGGTCCGGGAGTGTGTCTGGTTCTGTGTGTGTGTGTGTGTGTGTGTGTGTGTGTGTGTGTGTGTGTTTTGGCAGTGGCTCTCTCTCTGGTAGACAGATGTATAAATATGCATCAATTACAACAATATTCACTACGTTTATTATTTTTTAAATCGAATCCCAAACCCTTAAACCTGTGTGAGTGTGAGATATTAATATTGTTAGCTAGCTGTCAGATTAGCTGTAGAGTGTGTTGAATGTTGTACCTGACTTTAAATCTCCACAAAATCCTGTGAAACATCTTCTCAGAAGAGTGAAGCTCATTAGGAGACTCGGTGTGGGATGGAATGTTCAGAAAGAGGCGCATTGCAATTTATTTATGGTCAGGTGTCCACAAACTTTTGCCATTTATATATACGTATATATATACACACACACACACACACACACACACACACACACACACACACACACACACACACACAAAAAGAAAGTAGTCTCTTTTTGGTGAACATCTTTCCTGTTCCACGCTTTCATCATCAGCGCAGATTCCACAGTGGCACATCTTCCTAACAAACACACCCTCACACCAGCTACTTTTCTGCTCGGTTAGTGACCTCTGACCCCCGAATCCGACCCCCGGAGCAGCACCTAAATCCCCTGTACTTTCTCTTTATACATTCCTGGTATCTCTTTGTGATCTAGACACACGGAGAGCGATTTGTTTCTTCTTCTTCTCACCAGAACAGCACTTTACATTGCACAGAGTCACCAGGAGGAATTTCAGCTGCTTTGACAGGTTAATCCTCCGATATGGACAAATTCGGGAAAAAAAATCTCCCAGACGTTGGTTTTGTTCTTTAACGTCCCCCAGGGGGCTTTTTGTCTTATGAGTTCAAACTCGACTTTTCTCGTTGTGTTAAATATATCAAGGGGGGTTTGGTCATGTGACTGAGTCATGTGACTACCCAAGAACATGTACGTGAGGGTTAATATTAATGTCATTGGGTTCTTATCCAGGTTATTGCTATATCTGATAGCGTTGCGTGTGTGTGTGTGTGTGTGTGTGTGTGTGTGTGTGTGTTGAACACTTATTCAGAAAATATTTTCATATAACCGTCTGCCTGAGGCCAACGCTGCGGTTCTGTGTATTTAACAGAATACCGGTATTCCATGCCAAAGCAGAAGTGTGTGTGTGTGTGTGTGTGTGTGTGTGTGTGTGTGTGTGTGTGTGTGTGTGTGTGTGTGTGTGTGGTTCTTATTATCACATATGGTTTACGTTTGCATTTTGACAAAAGATAAAACGCTTTCGAAGACTCCCGTCTTTCCTCTTCATGTGGGAAATTCCACACTTCTAATTAACACGGGAAGAACATCCCGAATCCCGATTCCTCACCTGGAATACTGACTTCTACTATCATGGCGTGTGTTTCACCCCGAGGCCTTCAGTGATGTTCTACCTGAACCGATCCACCTCTTAATCCCATCATCATGACGCCACGTCTACAGCAATCATTAGTGTTATAGAGAAGCACAGTAGAACAGAGCGAACCCTGATGTGTTCAGAAACCCAATGAACACAATTCAACACGTCTCCGTTCACTGGAGCCACATCTGCACCAAAATCTGTTTTGTGACCTTTGATGCAGTTTGATATGAATGTTAACGTTATTGGACGCCTTCTAGAGGACCTTAGATTCAGCAACTCACAATCTAATTGGTTAAACGCTATGAAATGATTGGACATAATATTCATGGACAAAATATATATGAAATCAGTGATTCTCAACCGTTTTCTGGCCCTGATGGCCTTCCACTGCTGGTGTATTGAATGTGTTAATATGAATAAAACTTATCTTTACGTGCTCTTCTTTTATTCCTTTTCAGGTTTCTGGTCACATGATGAAGGTAAATATTTGTGCAGGAGATAAAAGCGAACATTTCCTTCCATTACTCTGCTCAAACATGAGCAAGCATCCTATAACGCTCAACTAATTCCTGCGCCATGACTAACACCTTACTGTCTTCCCTGAGGGTCTGGTTTCTCTGCATGGGAACGTACTGGAACCTTTTAGTTTCAACTAATAATGAGCTCCAATCTTCTGAGAAGATGTTCTACTAGATTTAGTGGAGATTTGTGAGATTTCATTCAGCCACAAGTCTGGTACTGATGTAGGTGAGGAAGCAGGTGAGGAGGTCTGGGGTGGGTTAAATTTCCAATATTGTTTGAGCTCTCTAGCATGCCACTCAAGATCTTCCACACACATGGAGATCTTCAAGAAGCTGGCTTTGTTCTGGAACTGGCTCAATTTCTCCTTATTGCTCAAACATCCAAAGACGTCGTATACAATCAAGTGCTTGCAACTTTTTTTTGGGAGAAGAACCATATTTAGCTGGAAAATGTGGGTGTCCAAATACTTTTGGCGATATAAAGTAAATAATACTCTTTGTGATGTGATGTGATGTAATGTGATGTGATGTTTGGTTCAGTATCTTCTGATTATGGAAATCTAATCGATTATTCATCCATATGACCTCCGAGGTAAAAATGATTTGCATGAATCCAATCAATCAATGAGTCTGATCAATCAGCTTTGGAGAACTTCTTACTGCTCGATATGATCGTTAATGAATTAAACATGACAGGACGTGCTGTAGAACAGCCTACAGAAGATCTTTTACCATTTACACCACAGCAGGTATGGGTTTCATAAAAGTACAACAAAAGTTTACCATAAGATTGCCATCTCTATTCTAACAACTCTTCCAGAAATACTGATAGAGGTGAGGAAACCACTCAAGACGGTCCACACACATCCAACCCATGGAAAGCAGATCTTCATGGTTAGGGTCTCCTAGTTCAAGACAAGGAACCCAGAACAAAGAACTTCACAGCACCGAAATCCTCTCACACACCGAAGATTTTCAACGAGAAAGAACATTGTTTGGTAAAGGTGGCATGGGCGATCCAGAAGGTCTCTGGGAATGTGTTTTGTTTATGGATGGTTTGGAGGAAGCCGCATTCCAGTAGGAACTTTTGGGGCTTTTTATCTCACAGAAACCTGAGAATTGGAGTCGTTAAAAAAAAAAAACCCTCAAAGCCGTTGTGGGAGGAAAAAACATCTGTTACGTTTGTTGGTGTGTATGTATATGTGTGTGTGTGTGTGTGTGTGTGTGTGTGTGTGTGTGTGTTCTGTGAGAGAGTGAGTTAGTGCTTGGCGTGACGTGACGTGACATGATGTGACGTGCGGGCGGAAAAGCTCGGGAGCTGAAATGTAAACTCAAGGGGGTGTAAATTTGTCCTGGTGAAGGCAGTTTAACTGCTCTATTGTTCAACTTCAACCTGCTCCATGCTCACTGATCATCAATCTGTA
>MU549132.1:1211251-1224402 GCA_024362625.1 Silurus asotus
GCATAATCAGACGGGTTGTGGAAATGTTCGGGGCCGGATCTGACCCGGGTTCTGTGATAAGGTGAAAACTGACTTCACACACTTCACACACCCGTGCGGGCGCACGCACACACACACACACACACACACACACACACACACACACACACACACACAAAATAAAATTAAACCCTGTGATGTTCCTGCATAAAGATGGAGCATGAATGCATTTTAACATCTAATCATGAAGCTGTTGGAGTTTCCTGGTGCTGTTTTTCATTCTGTTTTTATCTTAATTGTTTCCATAAATTCATCTTTATGAAGAAATCCTCATTTTCACCATAGAAGTTCCACCACATGCAGAAATCCTACATGGACCTCAGTAAGGTCATTAGGAAATGTGTACACCAGAACCTCCTTTCAGCCAATCACAATCCAGTATTCACGCCTGAACCTCCTTCCAGCCAATCACAATCCACTATTCACACCTGAACTTCCTTTCAGCCAATCACAATCCAGTATTCACACATGAACATCCTTTCAGCCAATCACAATCATGTATTCAAACCTGAACTTCCTTTCAGCCAATCGCAATCCAGTATTCACACCTGAACTCCATCCAACCATCCAGTATTCACAGATTTTTAGTAGAAATACACTATGAGGCCAAAAGTATTCAGTCAGCAGACATTTCCATTAATATCTTGAGTGGCCTGCTATAGAGCTCCAACCCTATTCAGGATGAATATAAAACACCAGTCCAGACCTCCCAACTTCCTCACCTACAACAGTACCTGACTTCACTAAGAAACTTTAAAGATCTTCACAAAATTTAGTGGAACATCTTAACAGAAGATTGGAGCTCATTATAAGAGCAAATGGAGACTATATGTGGAATCGAATCTTCATAAAGAAGCAGAAAGCGATATGAAGACTTTCTGATGTCAGGAAAGAAATATTCCTGACAATAACATCGTACACGTGGACACTTTCCTTCCTGTGGTTCTTAACAGAAGCTTCATTTGCTTGCATATGAACACAGTGAGGGACAGTAGTGTGTTTGTCACGTCTGGCACTCGCAGCTGCCCTCAGGCTCCATATGGACTCATATGAGAATCATGTGAGTACACTGATGTCCTTCGGCTCACGCTTGACTCGGACGACATTATCGAATCCTCAGACTTGTACATAAAATGTCTTTGTCGCTCCGAATATAAAAAAAAGGGTGATCAAGTGAAGGCTTTTTTTATCCACTCGGGTTAAATAAGGTCCGGATTTGGACTGTGACACATTCTTTCGTCTATTTTTGCCTCTTTACTCCGTCATTAAGGCGCTGAAATAAAGCATGTGATGATGATGGTGATGGTGATGATGATGATCCCAGCTGAAAAGGAAGTATTGTCCTGGATGCACTTATCATGTTTTAAATATTAATTAATGTAATAATAAAATGTGTTGTTTTGGAACAACTTCAAGCATATTAGTAGTTCATTTTTATATGTTTAATATTGATTGCAATAAAATTTTATACTTGGTTGTGTAAAAATGGAACAACTCTAAGTAAATCTGATATAATTAAATTGCACTTCTTTAAATAAAACAATTGTTGATGTACAGTTAAAGTATATTTCAAGCTTTAAAACTTTTCTAGAAGTTGAATCATTTTCTTACACAAAGTAAACATAAAAGTTTTAAGTTTAACTTTAAGTAAAAGTAAAATAAGTATGTTCTTAGGTCTTTTACAGGTTTAATGGTACTGCTAGTGTGTGAATGCTAACGTTTGCTAAAATTGCTATGCTAGTTTATCCAAGTACAATTAAACCTGTAAAAATTGTGTAAAAGACCTAAAAAAAAAACTTATTACTTTTACTTTAGGTGTGTTTTATGTTTACTTTGTTAAGGAAAAGATTCAACTTTAAGAAAAGTTTAAAAGCTTTAAATATACTTTCACTGTAGAGCAACAAGTGTTTTATAAATCAAATGTAAAGAAGTGCAATTCAATTACATCAGATTTACTTAAAAGTTTCATTTTTACACAACCAGTTATTAAAATATATTGCAATCAATATTAAACATATAAAAATGAACTACTAATATGCTTGAAGTTCTTCCAAAATAACACATTTGTAGGTTTAATGGTACCTGGATAAACCTTAGCATAATTATAAATATAAGAAATATTTTTATTTGATTGATTGCCCGAAGTCTGGAACACATACACATAATTAAATCCTTGCACATGAGTTATGTTGAGATGGTTTGCTGGGTCTTTGCTAGACACCGTCAGTTCTTGCATCTCTGTGGATTTTTCCTGCTACATTTTATTTCTTTGGAAAGTAAAAAACAGGCAAAAACCTCCATACAACAACAGCACCTCCATGTTTGACAGATGACGTAGTTTGCTTTGAATCATAAGCTCTTCTTTTCCTTCTCTTACCATCCTCCTCCCCTCACTCTGGTACAAGGTAATCTTGGTATCATCTACCCAAAAACTCTAGATGTGTTCTTGTAAGGTCAAGTTTATTTCTATTGGGCTTTTCACAACAGACATTGAGTCAAAGCAGTTTTACAGAATTTAAGAGTTAAGGTGAACGATGTGTGTTTATCCTGGTGAGCAACCATGGAGACTGTGGTAAGAAAAACTCCCTTACATGTTATTAAAAAGAAACCTCGAGAGGAACCAGACTCGGACTCATTTCGAATGAAATCTAATTGGGGCTTTTCATTTCAGAAAGTTACTAGTGTTGTGCTTCTTGAGGGAAAATCCTCTCTGATTATTCATGAAGGCATCTCTTGGGTGTAGACTTGGATATGCATAGATCTCGATTATGTTGTAAAATTGATTTTCTTCACCAAGGACAGGGTTCTGCAATCGTTTTTTTATCTTGTCTTCTGTAGTCTGGAGCACTGTCAGTGTTGCTGAGGTAACTAGAGCATTTTATCTTGTTTAAGAAGGTAACACGTGGTTGATTGGGCAACTCCAAGGTGTGCTGTGGTTTGAGAACTCAGCACGGATGCTCTGAATGATCTCCAGCTCTACACCACACCCTGGATCTTTGTTTGGAAGATTTTTTAGTAGTCACCAACCACTGTATAACACGAACATCCCAAAAGATCTGCTTTTCTTCCTGGAGAAGCTCTGACCCAGATATTTTTCTGTATCGTTTTTCCTGCTTTCAGCACAACATCTTCAATAACTGGTTGTTCACTTGCTACCTTATAAATACCAGCCCTCAGCAGGTGCCTCTGTAATGAGATAATCACCTCTCAGTGGGTTTAATATTTTGTCTGTTCGGTGTGTGTATATGTGTGTGTGTGTGTGTTTCTGTGTGTGTGTGTGTCTCTGTGTGTGTGTGTGTGTGTGTGTGAGTGTGTGCCTTGTGAAAATATGAAGCACATGATTCACCATACAAGCAGAGGAACATCAACCAAAACCTCTTCCTCATGTTCAATTAATGACAAACAGAGGCATGATTTTCATTTGGGAAAGTGCCTCAGACTGCTGACAAGCTGCCAATAGAAGGGTGCTGGTGCTGGTGCTGGTGCTGGTGGTGGTGGGTGTCAAGGAAGAAAGAAACCCTATGAAGAGGAAGCCTGAAGGCTGTTCACGATTCTAAACAGCATCACAAGACACTTGACACATAAAGGGCACTGTTAATTAGAGCACAAATTCAATTAGCCGGAATGGAGCACTAGAGGCTCAGACCTAAAACAATGAGCGTTCTTTCTCGAGCACCTCTTCGAGAATGTTGAGTGTGTGTGCGTGTGTGTGTATTCATGTGATTTTGCTGTTGTTGGGATCATGTGCGACTGATGTTTGGAAAAACTCTCTGAGATGTTCGGAAATGTTCGACCATGCCTTGCACCATGAAGATCTACTTTCCATGGGTTAGATGTGTGTGGAAGATCTTGAGTGACCTCCTATAGAGCCCTCAAGATAGAACCCAATTGGGATGATGTGAACACCACTCCAAGGACTCCTCACTTCCTCGCCTACATGACTGCTGGACCTGGCTAAATAAAATTTTACAAATCTCCATGAAATCTGGTGAAACATCTTAAAGAGCGGAGCTCGTTATAAGAGCTACTTGAGACTCAATGTGAAACGGGATGTTCAAAAGGAAGCACATTGCAATCTTAGGTCAGTACATTATCTGTTGAAAAGGCTGTGATGAAACGAAACCCCAGAGCTGCTAGTTCTCAGTTACATTGTGTTTAAATGGATGAAGAGAAAAAGCTCTTCTCACTTGGCCAGAAAACAGCTGGAGTCTAATTTGCAGCTGGATCTCGTCTGATCTGACTTCAGCTTTAACATTTGGTGGCCTCCTGTCACTATAAGAGACCTAACAATGTCTATGCTGCTAATGTCCTGCTGAAACGGAATAAGAATGTGGCTAATCACTGATTAGTGTGGAGAGGTGAGAGTTGAGAGGGTTAGATGGATTTTAATGGCATGTAGATTCCCAAGATCGTTGCAAGTATAGTTGATTCAGAATGGGACTCAGAACATGTTCTGCACCTGCTCCACCCCTCCACTGTGAAGGCCACACCCAGAAAATTCCCAATATTATTGTGAAAAAATGTGCCCTGTAGGAATGACTCCTCAAGCAAGTGAAATCCGGCTGGTTGCACTTATCAACTGGGTATTTTAGGCAGCACGGAGGCGTCACGGCGGCGCTCGTAGCACGGAGGTCAAAAGTCGGCCATAGATGTACATTCAGGACACTCCTAGCCTGGCCTGGCCTAGTCGGAAATGCCCAGCTGGTGTGTGTTAGCTGGTGAGCTCGATGCGTCTTAGACCAATCAGCACATTCTCATGGGAAACACAGGCTTTTCTAAGTCACGATGCAAGGCAGGAAAAAAAAATTCCCCCCTCCATATCTGCAGGGTTAATTCCAGGGTCAGGGTTCAGGGGTCGAGCCTCTTCCACAATGTGCTGGATTGTTGATGCGAGAGGATCGTGGGTAATTGCGGCATGATGGCAGACAGGAAGTAAGCGGTAAAGCTGTGTGGCCTTTCCTCAAGACGGATCCCAGAGACACTTAAGTATCGGAAAACACAAAACGAGCAAAATTCATCAGATGACAAATTCTAAAGATTATTAACATTTCTTTGTTTTGCCTTTTTTGTCTCACACTTTTCCAGAAAGCTGTAGTCTTGTGTATATACCCTGCAAATCTACTGCTTGACCTCACTCACCTTCTCTACCCCCCAAAAAACCCCTAGCTTCCAAACTCTAAACGTCTATGTCACCTGTAGAAAACGAGATTTATATGTTGACTTTTCAGCCGAGCTGCTCTGTAATTCATTCGCTCAGCTGTTTAGTCTGTCCCGAGCGCGGCCTCCGAACAAAATTGATAGCCTGCAAGCAAGCGATCGTCGAGCGTGTAACCTATATAGCATTGAACTATTGGCTATCTGGGATTCATTACAATCCGATGATACGTAAACAGTTTGGAAAGACAAGGTACACACACCGAGGAACACACACAAACCATTGTTTGGAATGTGTCCTTATCAACTAGTTTAATCTTTTCACAGCTGTTTGTTTGGAGTAGCTTTGTTTATTGCCGTTGTCAGAAGTAAGTGTGTATTTGTATGTGTTTGTATATATATGTGTGTGTGTGTGTGTGTGTGTGTGTGTGTGTGTGTGTGTGTGTGTGTGTGTGTGTGTGTGCGCGCATGTGTGCTTTGTGGTGTTGAGAGGTCCAGGCCCACCGTACTAAAGCTGATTGACGAGGCTGAGCTGTTTTGTCTCTCGGGGGACAGCCGAGCTTTGATATGTGTCCTGTGAGTCAGGCTCTCACCCACATAACTCCAAACTACCTCCACCTCCTTCTCTCTCTCTCTCTCTCTCTCTCTCTTTTCTGCAGGTCCCTGTTCAGTAGAGAATGGATAAAAAATTTCATATGTCGGCTTTGCTCAATTAATCCAGGTTCATGATCTTTTATAAGCTTTGGTCAGAAAGATCATTCCCAGCCTCTCCTATAAACACTATTTACTAAGATCACCATCTCAGTCGGGGTTCCACAAGATCCAGGCCACATTTCGGTGCAGTGAAATGTTCTACTACAGATATTTTTTAAAAAAGGACATTAATTCCGATTCCCCTGTTGGAGACGTATTGAAATAGGGATCTCGTATCATAGCTTTACGAAAAACCGGGTTCAGAAAGGAGCAGCCAGTTCAGCCTCTGCTGTAGATCTTTATCTGCAAAGTCAGTGTGGCTTCAGGCTTCTAAACCAGTGAAATAGGAGGCACACTTGATTGTTGATCAGAGATCAAGATAAACAGATTGAACAAGTGGAATCAGGTGTCGCTCCTGCCTGGTTGGAATAAAACCCTGCAGCCATGCTGGCCATTTTGTGGATAAGGTTGAAGGCCCTTGTTTAGGGAGGCACAGCAAGTCCAGACTGCTGAATGCTCTGTTTCTGATCTAGGCTCTCATGTGGGTCTTGTTCTGAGAAGGCAAAATAGTTCAGGCCTCTCAATAAACTGGTTTAGGTTCTCCTGTAGGCACTGTTTATAAGGTAGCAGGTCTAGTCATTGCTGTAAGCACTGTTCAGTGGAATGCTGCAGGTCCAGGCTATAGGCCTTTTTTCCATGTGAGATTAGTAGCTGAAGGTTTCCTGTAGACCCTGTTCATAGGAGGCCGAGGTTCCGGGATCTCCAGTGGACTCTGTTCAGTAGGAGCCCAGAGGTCCAAGGTCTCCTGTATGACTTGTTCAGTAGGAGCCAAAGGGTCCAGTCTTCAGTAGACTCTGTTCAATAGGAGCCCAAAGGTCCATGCTCTCATGTGTACTTTGTTCAATAGGAGCCCAATTGTCTGGGCTCCTGTAGATTCTGTTCAGCAGGAAGCCAGAGATACAAGGTCTCCTGTAGACTCTGTTCAGTAGGAGCCCAAGGGTCCAGGCTTCTGTAGACTCTGTTCAATAAGAGCCCAATGGTCCAGGCTCCTGTAGACTCTGTTCAGTAGGAGCCCAAGGGTCAAGGCTCCTGTAGACTCTGTTCAATAGGAGCCCAAGGGTCCAGGCTCCTGTAGACTCTGTTCAGTAGGAGCCCAAGGGTCCAGGCTCCTGTAGACTCTGTTCAATAGGAGCCCAAGGGTCAAGGCTCCTGTAGACTCTGTTTAGTAGGACCCCAAGTGTCAAGGCTCCTGTAGACTCCGTTCAGTAGGAGCCCAAGGGCCAGTCTCCTGTAGACTCTGTTCAGTAGGAGCCCAGGGGTCCAGGCTCCTGTAGACTTTGTTCAGTAGGAGCCCAAGGGTCCATGCTCTCCTGTAGACTCTGTTGAATAGGAGCCCAAGGGTCCATGCTCTCCTGTAGACTTTGTTCAGTAGGAGCCCAGGGGTCCAGGCTCCTGTAGACTTTGTTCAGTAGGAGCCCAAGGGTCCATGCTCTCCTGTAGACTCTGTTGAATAGGAGCCCATGGGTCCATGCTCTCCTGTAGACTCTGTTGAATAGGAGCCCAAAGGTCCAGTCTTCTGTAGACTCTGTTCAGTAGGAGCCCAAGGGTCAAGGCTCCTGTAGACTCTGTTCAATAGGAGCCCAAGGGTCCAGGCTCCTGTAGACTCTGTTCAGTAGGAGCCCAAGGGTCCAGGCTCCTGTAGACTCTGTTCAGTAGGACCCCAAGGGTCAAGGCTCCTGTAGACTCCGTTCAGTAGGAGCCCAAGGGTCCAGTCTCCTGTAGACTCTGTTCAGTAGGAGCCCAGGGGTCCAGGCTCCTGTAGACTTTGTTCAGTAGGAGCCCAAGGGTCCATGCTCTCCTGTAGACTCTGTTGAATAGGAGCCCAAAGGTCCAGTCTTCTGTAGACTCTGTTTAGTAGGAGCCCAAGGGTCCAGGCTTTCCGGTAGTTTGTGTGAAGATAGATTTGCTTTGAACTGTTTAGATTTCTGTGCTACTATGTGCTTTTTTCGAGCTCATCAGCACAATCTCCTGATACTGAACAGCTTTACAGGGCTGCCACTTGCTCTCCTTTATTAACTTTCTCTTTGTGTGGTGTGTCTGCATCTGGCTAAGTGGTTTTGCAACTCGAGATCAAGAGGTGTGTGTGTGTGTGTGTGTGTGTGTGTGTGTGTGGGTATTACGATCTGGAAAATGTCCATATCCCTGTCTGTGTCTGTATGAACTTCCTGTCTTTTCGTTTTGTCGCAGCCGAAAGAGGGCCAAGCAGCCCACTGTCACTTCAGGCTCATTAGGAAAGACAAATGAAGCACTTTCCTTGTTTTGCTTCCTGACGCTGGGAATTCCTAACTGAGTTAAAAGGATGCTTTTAATGTGTGTGTAAGTGTGTGTGAGAAATCTTTCAGGGTGTGTTTATCTGGAGCTCGCCATAAAATCCCTGTTAAGACCAGTCTCGGGGGCACGAGAGTGCCGAGGTGTTTTATATGAGACTGGAAGTCGCTTTTTAAGCTTCATCCAATTGAAGCAGCGTCTCGAAGCGTTCATCAGCAGCAGATGTGTCTCGTGCTGCACTTTGATGTAGCGGTGTGTGTGTGTGTGTGTGTTTTAGTGTGTGAGATGGAGAAGACCTGATCTTCTTTCTCTGTGGTAAGACAGTCCAGATCACTAGGCTTCACGTTTCCTTAGGACGGAAACACAATGGGAATGGAACACACACTACTTGGTGGTGGAAAGAACTCAAGAGCTTGAACCCTACTGAACACCTCTGGAATGAATTGGGATGAATTACACCACCTCGAGGCCTCCTTACCTCCTGGATTACTGATGAGAAGGTCTGCGGTTTAAGCCCAGGTATCGCCATGGCACCACTTTTGGGCCCATGAGCAAGGCCCTTAACTCTACACATTTCAGGGACGCTGATCATGATCTCTGACCCGATTGATAGGGTTTGTGAAGAAAGAATTTCACTGTGAAGAAGAATCTAGAGGAACATCTTCCCAGAGGAGTAAATATCTAAATATGAAAGTGGAAGTTCTATAAGCACCAGCCTTATGACCAGGTGTCCACAAACGTTGGTTCATTTTTTATTTTTTTTGTGCAGGTTTCAAACCCCAAATCCCACCAAGAATTTCGTCCTGACCACTGAGGACATCTCGCAGTTCCGGTTTTTGTAAAACGAGTTGATGTGTCGAGTCAGGTGGACGTTCTCACACTTCTTTTCACACGTGTTCCTCTCAGCAGCTCCCATCACTCATGCTCACATGACACAGTTATGTGCTCGAGAACTTTGCACGTTTGCGTCAGGATAATAAATCTGCATGCATCCGGATCCGGATTCAGGTGCATACTTATGTCATCCAGATAATTAAGCTTTAATTGGTGTGTGTGTGTGTGTGTGTGTGTGTGTGTGTGTGTGTGTGTGTCTGTGTGTGTGTCTGTGTGTATGGGTTTTTCTGCATTACCTGTGTTACATGACGTGTCCTGTATCTTTACACCTCTTGACAGCTGAGGTAGTCGGGGTCGCAGCCTTCAGACTTATCTTACGCTTTGATCTGCTCTTTTATTCATTCATGTTCCCTCAGGAGGTTCCCTCTTTCATTCGCTCTTTCTCTCTCCTTCTCTCTGTCTGTGGCTCATCATGCAGCGTCAACAGCACTCAGGAGTCATAGGGTGAGGGGTTGGAGGTCGGCGCCCCACAGCGCTGTCCAGTGTAGCCGCGTTGGTGGATTGACTAGGTGTGTGTATGTGTGTGTGCGCGCGTGCGTGCGTGCGTGCGTGTGTGTGTGTGTGTGTGTGTGTGTGTGTGTGTGTGTGTATGGGAGCGTGTTTCCAATAAATTGGAGGCAGGCATGTTTTCGCATCATTAGCAATCTGAAAACACTTAAAGCATTATTGTGGGGTCTTTGATTTCCCTGGAGTTTCTCATCATCAATACTGCAAAGGGCTTCGTTTTGCACACGTCCTCCTGCACTCACTCCTTTATTTATTCAATTACTCATTCACCTACTGACCCTCTGCAAAACACAAGCTCTCTATCCCTCCATCTCTCTCTCCCTCTCTCTCTCTAATACTCTATCTGTCTTTCTTTCTCTCTCTCTCTCTCTCTCTCTCTCTATATATATATATATATATAATCACTTCATATCTCTCTCTCTCTATTACTTCATATCTCTCTCTCTCTCTCTCTCTCTCTCTCTCTCTATCACTCCATCTATTCTATTATAATTATTAATATTAATATTATTCAAATAAAAGGACAAAACAGCAGCAGTGATTTTCCCTCTGACAAAATTTTTTTTTTATTTATTCATCCATTTATTAATTTAATAATTTGTTAATTTATATTTTTTTTACACACAGAACGACTTCCTGTTATCACTGATCTTAAAGCAGATGTAAACAGTCAGCGGTCACTTTATTTTTTTTCTCCAACCTGAAACTCGAAAGTCTGGACAATCCTGTTACCCCTGACTGTTGCAACGTCCTGACACTGGAGACTCCTTCACAAACAAACATCTGCTCACCATGTTTGCTAAACAAACATCTCCGTCTCCAGCGTCAGAGCTGCTGTTACGCACAGCTTCCGACCAATCACCTTCCAGAATCTGCTCTATAAACCTAGGACATGAACACAATGTTCTTCTTCTGTCCAGCTGCTCATTCAGTAACGTTATACACTCAAAGGTTTGTGCACCCCTGACTATCACATAACAACCTCTGTTATAATTCAGTTATGATAAGCTCCTCCAATCTTCTCTTCTGGAGAAGAGGCTTTTTACAGATTTTGAGGCTTGCTATGGAAATAGTGATCATTCCTGATCTTCTAAAGAGTGAAATTAAGTGCTGATGTTTGAGGAGGTGAGAAAACACTAGCTCCTTCAGTCAATCTAAAAATTTCTGTGTTGAGAAGGATGAGAAGGTCAGGGCTCTGTTAAGCAAAGTCAGTTATTGATGTAAGCTGTGAACACAGGGGGCAGTGTCATACACGTCTGGCTGGAAAAGTCTGTTGTCCCAATTTCATTTTCCTGCTCAACCTCATACTGCTTATGAGAGTGTGTTGTGAAAGATCTGATCCGCTACAGCAGACACTGTAATAAACTTGTGCTGAATAACGCTAACTTGGAAACTCCTCATTCTGCATGTTGTATGAAGATCTGTGTGTTTAGTACCGACCCCTGTAAGCGTTGCTGAGGAGGTAAATAACGTGACAGGGTGGTTATTTTCTTGGCTGAGTCGCCCCGCTGGATTCAGCAGCCCTCCCTTTTCAGTGTAATCGTCAGTAAGTACAAGGCTCAATACCAGCGCAGGCTTTCAGTTAAGTACAGCATTAGTGAAGCTCTCACTTTGCTTAGACTTCTAATTACCGCTGTTACTTCAATGCTTCAACCGCACAGAGCTGCGAGAGCTTTCCGAGGTTTTTTTCATGATCCGAGCTCGAGAGAGCTGCACTGAGTCAGACTGAGTCCTCCACCGTGGTCTGAAAGCAAATAAATCTAGACTTCCCTGATGTAATAATCTGTCTCATATGGCATGGAGAGTCTTAAGTACAATAAATGCGTCTGGATCCACACGCAGAACCTGGCTTGCTCAAGTGCAAACTTCTCGCAGGGTATTGCATTAGATATTTGGTTTATATCCAAGTTATGAAAAAGTTTATAGACCTGCTCTGTTTACAAGAAAATCAAGCACCTCCTTCCACTGAAAAGACCTCGAACGACTCGTTGCAGCATCGCCGTAAACTGTGATAATATCGCAGATGTGGAACAGCAGAACAGCACCAGTTGCACAGTACACAGGATGATGTCTTTTTGTGCACAATGACATATGAACGGCGGTGCTCCCTGTGACTGTGTGTGCAGCCTTGTGCTGCCTTCTGTTGGCATGTTATAAAACTAGTCTCGAAACATTTTGATACCACCTCATATACTTGAGAAACTCTTGAGAAACCCTTGAGAAACTGTGGAGGTGGTAGCTCAGTGGTTAAAGCATTTTACTTTAGATCCATGAAAGGTCACCACCAAGCTGCCCCTGCTGGGCCCTTGAGCGAGGCCCTTGATAAGAGGTGTAAATGTAGTAGATCCCATTATACGAATCCTGGCTGAACCCCAGCTATCATACGTTACATAACAGCCTCTGGAATCACAACAATTCCACCAGGCCCATAATTCGGAGTCATGTTGCCCAGGAGCAGTGAAAATAACAGGCTTGGAATTGTGGTGGCACTGCGCTCCCTGTGAGGTTCAACCACTTCACATGGCACCAAAACCAAAACATGGACCAGTGATTCTCTCTAGCTGGTGCAGGCCAGAAGGTTCGTGATGTAGTATGCAATTCATCTGATACAGCTGCTATTTTATTTCATTAATTGTAATTGGTCTTTGTGTGTGTGTGTGTGTGTGTGTGTGTGTGTGTGTGTGTGTGTGTGTGTGTGTGTGTGTGTGTGTGTGTGTGAGAGAGAGGGGAATGGCATCCATAGAGTTGCTTTCATCTAGAGGCGGTAAATGTCAGAGTTAGGAAGTGGATGTGTGACCGTGCATAGCAGAGATGTTTCACACACATTGGACATTCATATAAAACTCTACACACACACACACACACACACACACACACACACACACACACACACACACACACACGTTTTCATTCCAAAGCTCCCACACAGAACAAGGATTCCGTTCAAGGCACATATTCATAAGCTTTATCCCACTGTTCTGTGTATATTTATATATTGGGGATGTGTGTCTTTATAACTGGGGCCGAAGTGATTTGATATTAATGCATATCCAACGATACATTTTCCATTCGATTCTACACAATCGGAAAAAACATGGTAGAGATAGTTTACTTTTAATTCTTTGCTTCAGACAAAGAGCAAACCATCAATTTACTTGAGGGTCTCCAGATTTCTAACGCATTCACAAACACGTCTTTGAAAAAAGAGGAAATAAAAGCAGCCGTTGCAGGTGCAGACATAGACGCAGCTCTACCTCTGCCATGTTAATCCCTGTTCTACATGACTCTCGGGACACGCCTCGGTCTCTGTAGTGTTGCGATACGTCATATTTCACATAGCTTAGAGAAAGGAGAAGAAATATATCGGTCACTTTCTAATAAAATTATCGTTTTTTTAGTGTCATAAATATCTTCAAAATGATGCATCTCGTTTTAAACGCCAACTTGTATCCGATGCACACGTTTTTTTAATCGATGCATCACATCTTATTGTATTTATATACGAATATATATATATATATATATATATATATACA
>MU549132.1:1232381-1258955 GCA_024362625.1 Silurus asotus
TATATATATATATAATAAAAACAGTCATTCACACTTACACACAACATTGTATGACAGTGAGTTCGTGATCAGGTTTGTTCCTTTGTACTTGAATCTACTCGGATCGTGTTCTGAGCTCAGGTTCTCCCTGCGTCTGTTTTGTTTCCTCCTGTTTAATAGCTTCTTATACATGGATTAACGTGACTGGAAGCTAAACCGAGTCACAGTGAGTGTCTCGTTGAGAAATAAAGAGACTTCTGTGATTTGTAATGAGCGCCCGCACCACCTACGTCTTCATTAATAATGAAGCTGTTGGAGTTTCGCCTGGTGCTGTTTTCCATCCTATTTCTCATTTGAAGTTTTTTTCTGTTAATGGATCTTAGTAACGTCTCACTCTGGATCGACTGGGAACTGGATGGTGACAGGTGTATAAAAGCAGCACTTTTAGTTAGATACATGTTTTTTTTCCATCTGAAACAAGCTCTATGTGAGGGACATGATGAAGTTTTGGAGAGCTGAGAGGTCAATGAACCCTCCTCTGACCCTTCTGAGAAAATGTTCTGGTTCATTTGTCCATCTCTCTGATGACCACAGAAAGCTCATCTAAGACAGATTTGTCTCCAGTCTGGGTTTAGGTTATAGGATCCACCACTCAGGGCAGGGAATGAGAGATGAGAAAGATGGACTGAGAAAATGGATTCTCTCCGGTCTCTCTCTCTCTCTCTCTCTCTCTCTCTCTCTCGCTTTTTTCTAACTCAATGGAGAATCAGATTTTTTGGGTCCGTTTCTAGTCCAAAAATAAAACAAGCACGTATTCGATCTGGAACACGGGAGTTATTTGTGTACAGCAGGAAGGTGAAGCGAAATGACTCAGGAACATTACAATGATCATGAACTTGTAAATGAGGTTATGTGTGTTGTGTCGAGTTCGAGTCTGGAGTTTCTTCATCATTTATTCCTCTCTAAATGTTCTGCTTGATATAATGTAAGATGGTGATCAGTAGATAAACCAAGCACCAAACAGAACACGTGTAAAACAGAGCGTGTGCTCGACACGTTTTAAGGGCTTTGCTCAAGGGCCCCAAGAGTGGCAGCTTGGCAATACTGGAACTTAAATCTGAGTTCATCTGTATTATGATCGAAAGGAGATGTGAAATGACTGTGTGTGTGTGTGTGTGTGTGTGTGTGTGTGTGTGTGTGTGTGTGTGTGTGTGTGTGTGTGTGTGTGAGAAACATCAGAGCAGAGAAAGAACAGACGAGAGAGAACATGGCTCTACCTGTTATCCATGCAGGTGCTTTCTTTCTCTCCCTCTTTCTCTCTCTCTTTCTCTTTCTGACTCATTCGTTCCCTCTTTTGTACTGTAATCCATAGACGGCTCATAGACGTGGGCCGAAAGACGGAGGAAAAAAAAACCTCAGGAAGACATTGAAAGCGAGACAAAGAGCCCAGGAAAGAAAAGCCTCAAAGTGCTGTAGTTTACACGTGATCTGTTTTCTACGCAGCTGCTTCAGCAGTGATAAATTAGGAGTATATCATTCTAATGATCTTTTTTTGTTATATATATTTTATTTTACGAGATAAAAGCGGTGAGAAGAGAAAGGAAGCGAGAGCGCCGTGTGTTTGAGGTTTTCGTGAAATGTGCCCTGAGCCGTTAGAGAACACGGCGTGTCTCCGCATGTCCTGTTCAGCTGCTCCTGTCTCCAGAGCAGGACAAACCAGACAAATGGCTCTCTAACGAACTACCTGTAGGACAGGTTAAAGCAACGTGTGTGTGTGTGTGTGTGTGTGTGTGTGTGTGTGTGTGTGTGTGTGTGTGAGTGTGTTTGTGGGTGGGTTTCTGGGTCTCGTTCCTTCTTTATCTGAGCAAATATCTGTGGTCACAGGAAGAAAGCTAATTATTATCCGGGGTAATTGCAGGCTGCACTGAGTCAAGGACAGAGAGAGAGAGAGAGAGAGAAAGAAAGAGAGAGAGAGAGAAGGAGAGAGAGAGAGAGAGAGAGAGAGAGAGAGAGAGACACAGGGGCCACCATGCAATTTTTGCAACTGTTTATATTTCTTCTATTTTGTCTCCATTCGTCTTTTTTATTAATTCTTTGGCAAAATTTTAGGGAAGGAATCATGGTACTCTGAAACTGAGAGAGAGAGAGAGAGAGAGAGAGAGAGAGAGAGAGAGAGAGAGAGAGAGAGAGAGAGAGAGACACGAATGGACAGACAGACAGACAGACAGACAGACAGACAGACAGACGGCTTGAAACACACACTCGTGTGTGTGTGTGTTTACTTGCGATGGTTTGCTTGGCCGCTGCACAGCTACAGTCCTCTGTTTAATTACAGTGACGTGTGTGTGTGTGTGTGTGTGTGTGTGTGTGTGTGTGTGTGTGTGTGTGTGTGTGTGTGAGAGACGTTAGTGTGTACATCGTAAACAGAACCCAGCAGACTCGGTTTGGAGTAACACTGAGGTCCATGATTCCCCTGGTACAGGAACACGTGGAGACACTGGAATTGGTGTTTGTGGGCGGGGCTGAGAAATTTTAATTTAAATGGGGAGGGGTCTGTTGTGTATGGGAGGAGCCTCATAACAGTCAGGACAGTCTCAAAAGTAGGTGCACCCCTCACATTTTAGTATCATGTGACGAGACAAAACTATATCAATAAAAAAGAATGTGCAGCTTGTGTTTTAGTACAGATTTACTGTCATGAATATTTTTATTAAAGATATAAATAAATATAAAAGACACGTTTATTCACGACGTCCTTTTGTCACCCATATACAAAAAAAAAATAAACATTTTTGATCACTAAAGATTTGTTTAGTTCGTTGATGATTTAAAATCTCACCCAAGACCTTTTCATGTCCTCACCTACATCAGTCCCTCAAAATCTAGAAGAGCATCTTCTCAGAGGAGTGGAGCTCGTTATAAGAGTAAAAATGAAAGGGTATGTACAGAAATAAGAACATAGTATGGGGTGTCCACAAACTTTCAGCATTATCTTTAGTAACATCGAGTAAACATGAAAAGTTTATTTGTACAAATTAGTAAGCAGTGGGGTTGAGGGCCTTCCTTAAGGGCCCGGGAGTGGTATCTCCCAGGTGTAGCTGTGATTTGAGCTCATAACCTTCAGATCCAAAGACCAAAGATACCACCTTTCACTTTATTTATTATGCACTATACATTTGTTTATGTATGTATAGTATCTATAAGGTGTAAGAACTTTTTGACATGATGAGAAAAGAGGTGACAAGAGACAAGAAAAGACACGAGACGATTCATTTGTCCCCTGGAATGTCCTCTGGTTCAGCTAATGTGTTTGTCAGAGTGTTGTGCAAGAGCTAATCGCTCCGTGACTCATCAGTCCTGTTAGCAAACGTCCTTTCACTACATCTGTGTGCTTGTTTAACCCACAACACAATGCAGCTCTTTACCTTTACACACACACACACACACACACACACACACACACACTCTTCACTTCGCATTGTGCAATGTGACATCTTTCCAATACATGTTCTCACGGCCGTCTCACACACATGCACACTCATGGTACGGCCAAAAGTATGTGGACGCCCCACCAGAAGATTGCTATGTCCCTTTTTGAGAATCTAACCATTCTTATAGGAAGCTCCACCCTTCTGGGAAGATGTTCCACTAGATTTTGTGGAAATTTGTGCAAGAATTAATTCAGTGACTTAGTAAAGTTCGGTATTGATGGAGGTGAGGAAGAGGTGAGGAGATCTGAAGTGGAGTTCACATTCATCCCAATAGGGTTTGAGTTCTATAGGAGACCAGGGAAGATCTTCCACACACATCTAACCCATCCTCAAGTGAGAGCAGAAGATAAAATCTATAATCTTTGGGTACAGATTTTCCTCTCTTCCTTGACCGCTTTTATATTCCTCCCCGAGTGGAGGTATCGTTTGCTCCTGTAGGAGTTTACGTGGACATAGCGTGGGTGTCCGGGTGAGCGCGAGCTGTGGAGTGAGCTACAGGAGCTGCTGGTGAGGGAGAGGACGCAGCTGTTCACCGCCAGGCGCCAGACGATTCCTCTTCTCCTGACACGGCCAGACAACACAGCTTCTTATAGGTTATAGGTGAAACCAGAGCTCAGGGTATTGAGTTGTGTCTCATAGTCTGTGTGTGTGTGTGTGTGTGTGTGTGTGTGTGTGTGTGTGTGTGTGTGTGTGTGGAGGTTTGGCTCGATTCTGCATCAATGTGCACCTGAAAAGATGTTTTGGATCATTAAATATTGTGAGAAATAATTCATATATAATAGGGGTGTATTTATTAACATGCGGAACAGAATTACAATCTGAGTTTCCTCGGGAACGTATTAAGTGGCGGACCGCAAGTTTGTTCAGTCTCTCGCACTTCAAGAATCGCTCTTACAAGCAGAAAATCCCGAGACAGATGGAGAGAATAAAGACATTTGTTAATGTCTGCAGAAATAAGTAGAAGATTCAATAGAAAGTTAATGACCCAAATGTGGTTTAAGAAATGTAAAGTATTTAATAAAAAATTTCAATTAAATAAATTTTATTTTATTAATTTAATTAATATATGTTTTGCAGTAAAAAAAAATATTTTATTTTGATTTTATATATTTTATTTTTGCATTAAATATTATAATAATATTATAATAATTAAAATTTGCAAAAAAATAAAATAAAATAAATAAATTTATTTAAAATTGTTTTTAAAATGTAAACTGTTGATGTTCACAAATGGTATTAATAATAAACTGCGTTAATAAAAAAACATTATGTTTTGCTGATATATATTAAATATCATACAGATGCACGAGCGCAGGATTTCTGATGTTGGGCAAAGAAAAAACCCGCTGGTTAAAGGTCAGAGTTCGTGTTGGGTTTAGGGTCACACTTCAGACAGAGAATGATGAGAGGGGATGAAGAGGTAAAAGGAATTCTCTTTCAGCGCTGAACCGCTGCTTTCAACACCTCCAACAACCCTGATTAATAACGAGCAGATCAGCTGTGGAATTCAGTTCATCCTAAAATGTGTTTAATACGGTGTGAGCTCTAGAGCAGGCTACTCGAGATCTTCCAGCCCATGATGGAACAGGTTTTGAGTCTCCAAGTCCAAGTGAAGGGGGAAAAAATACAAGTGTGTGCGCGCCTCCAATTTTGTGTATATTGTATAGTATATGTATTATCGCTCGGACGCTTCCCAGAAGAGTGGAGGTTCTCCAAAGCGTTGAAAGCAGCGGCTTATGAGAATAACATCTCCCTCTTCAGGTGGGGAATTCAAAGCTGGGTGGTCCTTATATCTCCAAATCCAAAGAAGACAGGTGAGTAAAGGGGGCGTGGCTACGTACCACAATTCCAGGAATCAGACACGAATACCACCGAGTCGCCCAAAAGTATTTGGACACGCGATTTTTTTTTCCACCCGTACTGCATGTGAACGTAAAAACCTGTTCCAGCTTGACTCAAAGTGAAGATCTGCTTTCCACAGGTTGGATGCATGTGGAAGATTTTGAGTTTCCATCACCACCACCAGGGGCCTCATCCTATCAGTATAGGATTGAATGATATCTCACAAATCTGGTGGAACATCTTCCCAGAAGAGTGGAGCTCATTATACGAGTGAACATATCGAGCTTATGGTCGGGTGTCCACATACTTTTGGAATAGGGTTTTATCCAGGTGTACGTTTCACTCGTTTCTTGAATTGTGTTAATCGTTTTTCACACACACACACACACACACACACACACACACACACACACACACACACATACGCTGAATCACCACCACATCTCCATGCTGTTGTTTGCTCCCTAGAGGGACGTAGTCTTTTAAAGACTTACAGTAACTGAAACATCTACACCTCCCCTTTCTCTCTCTCTCTCTCTCTCTCTCTCTCTCTCTCTCCACACACACACACACACACACACACACACACACACACGCTGAATCACCACCACATCTCCATGCTGTTGTTTGCTCCCTAGAGGGATGTAGTCTTTTAAAGACTTACAGTAACTGAAACATCTACACCTCCCCTTTCTCTCTCTCTCTCTCTCTCTCTCTCTCTCTCTCTCTCTCTCTCTCATGTTCTCTTGCTCTTTTTTTTCATGTCCCTGGTGTGTGTTTTGTTCGTTCTGGCACTAGATCAAAGGCAGCACGACGATATCACCCATGGGCATGGAAATGGGGTGTGTGTGTGTGTGTGTGTGTGTGTGTGTGTGTGTGTGTGTGTGTGAGAGAGAGAGAGAGAGAGAGACAGAGAGACCTCTCATTAAGTAAACTCTATTTAATGTGGGTGCAGTTTAGGAGCGTAGCATTTACACGGACCCCCACCCTCTTCTCCTCCCCTTCATCCTCCTTTCTCTTTCTCTTTTCTTTCTTGAAAAGCTCTGGAGCTCTGGAGCGTTCTCCTGCGCCTGAGAAGATCAGGTCCACAAAAGTATATGGACACCTTAATGTGCTTCTGAAACCGTTGCACATTAAATCTCAATTCGCTCTTATAATAAACTCCAATTAGATTCAAATATAGAACTCAGTCATGGGCAGAAGAGTGGGATAGAGTATCACCTGTGTGTGTGTGTGTGTGTGTGTGTGTGTGTGTGTGTGTGTGTGTGTGTGTGTGTGTGTGTGGTGCATACACACCTTTACCTACCTGTCAATTTGATTTACGGTTTGATTTTACGCTTCAGGCCCGAGGGAGTCGTGATGCTTTACGTAGCTGAAGCAGAGCAGACGCATACTTCAAAGAACTCACACTCTCTTTTTCCCCATTCAGCTTTCACCACACACACACACACACACACACACACACACACGCTCATTCTCATAAAGAAAAGGACACTATTAGACATCACAGTATCACGTTAGAGCCTGCTTTTAAATCTGTAAACACATGTGCACGTGTGTGAAGAAGAAAGAGAACACACACACACACACACACACACACACACACACACAATTCAGGTGTGTCTCAAGTGTATCGTTTCTATTCAATTAATACCTGCGGTTTCACACCAGTCGAACCCTAAAGTCACGCGACTCCAACAGGAAAAAAAAGCAGTGTGTTTGTAACATATTTGGTCCGTGATGTCCGAGTGAAGTACCTCGGATTAGACTGTCTGACTCTGTCTAGTTCAGTCAACCCTGAAGCTTCAGCGGAGAGGACTCCAACATGTCTCTCTTCAATCTGTAAAGGTTTTGATGATGATGATGATGATGATGATGATGATGATGATGATGATGAGGTCTAATACACATCACTTTAATATGCAACCTCGGATCAGACTGTTCTCATCACTGGAGCTGTATATATTAGATTAGATTTAATTGTCATTGTGCAGAGTACAGAGCCAGTGAAATGCATGATGTCTAATCTAGCACATCTTTTTAATCTATATACTTGTATGCTTTGATAATGTCTAATCTAATATATCGTTTTGTTTTGTGTATGTTTTCGAGATGTCTAATCTATCGTATCCTTTCAGTCTGGGGTTTTTGCTGATCATTTTATATATGTATATATAATATCTAATCTAACACATTCCTTTAATATATATACAGTATGTGCTGGCTGTGACGATGATGATATTGATGATGATGTCTAATCTGATGCATATCTTTTTAATTTGTATATTTTGCTGATGATAGTCATGTCTAATCTAACCGATATCTCTTTATTTTATATATGTTTTGCTGCTGCTGCTGCTGCTGATGATGACGATGATGATGATCTTCAGTGTCTCCTATAGATTTTAGATGGATTTGGGATCTTGTGACTGAACCACACCATGACTTTGGTGACTTGTGGCTGAAGGCGGAGTCTTCCTGGAACAGACCACGCCCATCAGGGTGAAAACTGATAACAGGATAAAAGTAAGGAGCGACGTACTGATTATATTTATTGATTGTATCGTACCTGATCATCAGTTTATTTTATTGTTCATGTTTATGTGAAAAAATGTGCAGAGAAAACACGCAGTGCTGCAGAAATGATAAAATCACGAAAATAAATGGGGTAAAATAATATATGTATAAAAAAAACTTAATTAAAATCACGCAAAAAATCACATTTAAAAACATCGCATTAAATTATATTTTATAAAACATTAAAAATCACATTAAATCACATTAAAAATCACATTAAAAATCACATTAAAATCACATTTAAAATAATTAAAAAGAATTTGTTTAAAAACTAATTGCATTTAAAGATCATCTGATAATAAATTATCATGTAAAAACGAATTAAAAATGTATTAATTTTGCACAAATTACAAACAAAAAATCAATAAAATCGAAATTGTATGTCCTTGAAATAAAAAACACACTCCATAAATGTGTAAAGGCGGGTGTGTAAATGTGACGTTGTGAGGACTGAACTGGAAAAGTGAACCGGTTAGATTTTTATTGAGGAAAATGATGTTTTATCCTTGCTATAAGATTGTAATAACAGTGTGACACTGTTCACGTGACTACGCGGATGTGTGTTTTTCCTCCTCCTCTCCTGATTTATTGAGTAAACGAGTGAAACGTCATCCATCATCGTGCCGCTCGTTTATTTGCATGCTTTTGCATTTTAAATCAATCACGATCTCGGATAACTGAAATTCCACCTCCGTTTGAACAGACGTACCCCTGGCGTCAAGGCCAGGTGCAAAGGAAATGGCCCAGGGGTTAGTGGGTCGGTGGGCAGGACTTCCTGTCTCATCCTTTTAGGAATCTGTCAATCAAAGCATAAATCAGTGTAGCGTCAGAAAGGACAAGGAAAATTGTAGATGAAGGTCTCAGGAATGCATGTGTCTACACCTGAAGATCCTCCTCGAGCTGCAAAATATAGGCAGAAGTTTGTGGACTCCTGACCATCAGATCCCATTTCACATTTAGTCTCGAATTGCGCCTATAATAAGCTACGTTTTTCTGACACAAGTGTGTGAGTACAGGGATGTATGTGAGGGTGGTGTTCACATTCATCCCAATAGGATTGGAGCTCTATAGCAGGCCACTGAAGATCTCCCACACACATCCAAACCATGAAAAGCAGATCTTCATGGTCCTGGATTTGTGCCCAGAAGCTTTGTCATGCTGGAGTTACAGTTTTGGGTCTCCGCATCCATTGACGTCCTATATGTGCTATATAGAACGTAGAACCTTATAAAATCTGGGAGACCTTTTCCACCAATCAGAACAAAGAATTCAGATCCCGTGGGTCATCTGACACTCGGTCATTCTGTAGTGTTTAGAACAGTGTGAGCTTCATTCCCACCTTTATACAAGTCTTCAATGAATTCATTACAGATTAATAGATTGGTGTTTTATACAGTGTGGGAGTTCACACACACACACACACACACACACGAACACACACACACACACACACACACACACAAAAAAAACACACACACGTTAGTGAAACGCTGAAGGTCTGGAGGCCATGCTGAGGGTCGTAAAGTTCTAAACGCAACTGGTCCGACAGTCTGTACATTCAAAAAAACACACACACACACACACACACACACACACACGCACACACACACACACACACACTGCAGCAGCTGCAAGCCATTTTCTCCCTTCCCAGAGCTTCTTATGAGGCCAAGAGTGCAGTGGCGTGCACACTTATACACACTTATATATATATACACACACACCCATGATACATAACACATAGACTATTACAAAAATTTCCTTTTTTTTTTTTTTTTACAAATCATTTGTATTGTTGTGTGTATAGATGCTCTAATACTGATATACTGTTTTGAACCTGAACAACTCCAGTGTGTGTGTGTGTGTGTGTGTGTGTGTGTGTGTGTGTGTGTGTGTGTGTGTGTGGTCTCCTGAGTGTAAGTGTATGGATTAGTACAGAATTGCAGGTTCCTAAAACCCACACTGCTGCTTTGGGTTTAATTACAGAGCACAGTGTGTACAGCTGTAACCAGGCAGCGCGTTCATAGCTGAGCCGAGCTGAGCCGAGCTGAACCAAACTGAACCGGGTCACCCATGAATTTCACAGATTCATGTCATTACTGAGTTTTTTTTTTTTTTATATATATATCTATTTATATATCATCTAAAGCTGCTCTGAAAGTCCTGCATGGCGCTCAGTAAATTGTCAATAAGCCTCCTATTTCTGGGGTTAGGGAGACCTCTAGGGACAGCACAAGGAACTACACACTAATGATGACGTAATCAGGCAGAACTGGAGCATTCAGACCCAGTAGGGGTGTTTCTCTGAACCCTAGAGGGGTTGCAACAGGTGGATTTGAGACATGGAGAAGAATTTGGAATATTAATGAGTGAAAAAGAGCATTTAGGTCGTCGTTAGTGAATTGCTGATAGCTTCAGAGCAGCTCTGAATAATACAGAAGCTGTAGTGGGCGTGGTGACCTGGTTTAATTAATTAATTACTGAAAGTCAAATAAGAATTGTATTTTGTAATAATTATAAAAAATTAATAATCAATATAATTCGTTAAAAAAATGAAATTTTTAAAATCATATCACCCCAAAAAAACCCTAATAGTTTTAGTTTAATGTTATAGAATTATATTTATGATTAATTCTTAAAATAAAATTAATAAAAATTTTTATTCTTATGAATATATTAATGACAAACTATTATGATTAAATAAATATATTACCTTCATCAGAAACCAAAGTCCCACCCACATCCATTTTTATTTGCTCATGAGACAAAGCTTTTGTTAAAAAAAACAAAACAAAAATAAAATAATATATATATATTTTTTGTATTTGTTTCAGTGTTTCCTCTCAGACCATAACCATCAGAACGATAAGAACTTCCTTCACGCCACAGTTTGCATGTAACTGTTTTATTGTGATTAAACAGAACCATATGTGAAAGTAAACTCAATAATTTCGTAATTATTTCCTTTTAATTGTGTGTCATTTAACCACAAGTAGTGAAGAAGTGAAGCTCAGAAAGCTTTAAAGAGCTGATTAGGGAGAAAACCGAGCTGCAGGAAGGAGGTCTGAGCCTCTCGCTCCAGGTTCGCCAGCTCCTGTACTGTAGGGGCCAAAATATCCACGTGGCCCTTATAGAGTCCACCTGTGAGAGAGAGAACATCCAGAATCAGATACACATCTGTACAAGATATGGCCAAAAGTTTGTGGACACCTGAACATAAGATTGCTCGCCATTTGCTCCATTTTGAACATCCCCTTCCATATTATGAGATCTTCTGAGAAGATGTTCCACTAGATTTTGTGTCAGGTATTCATGTAGGTGAGGAAGAAGGTGAGCAGGCCTGGGATGGGGTTCACATTCATCTCAAATAGGGTTAGAGCTCTATAGCAGATGCACCACTCAGGATCTTTCAATCCATGGAAAGCAGATCTTCATGGAGCTAACTTTGTGCACTTTGTGTCACGCTGGAACGGGTTCGGGTCTCCTAGTTTAAGCCAGGGAGAAATTTCATGCTCGTGTGCCTCTGACTTTGTGGGAACATTTTGGAGAAGAAGAAGCAACACATGGGCGGGGAAAAGACAGGTGTCCGAATACTAAAAGCGTTAAAGAGGATCTCCGTACCTGCAGCAGCTCGGCGCTGACCGTAAGTAACCTTGCCATCAAACTCGTCCAAGGGAACTTTGATGTCGTGCTCACACTGAGTGATGGTGCACTTCAGGTGTTCCTCGATTTCTCCCAGGAGCTGAACACCAAAATAAGACTGTTAATGTTAACAGCTTTAAGTGATCGATGCTGGAAAGTGACCATGATATACAGGTGATGATCCACAGCTAGGTGTGAGATCTGGGACCATTCTGGTGCTACACCTGATCTAGAGCTCCTCACCTCTTTCTCGTTGTACCATATAGTGCAGCCTCCTTCCTCCTTTAACCTGGTGTTATAGCAGCCCCGGCCTCTGTTAGGGCAAACATGATACCATACCTACACACACACACACACACACACACACACACACACACACACACACACACCTTCTCCTTTTCCATTGCCACTAGAGAAATGGCCAGACCCATCCTTTGGGAAAAAAAAAGAAGCGGAATTATATACAAATATTATACTAAATAAATAAATAAATAAGCGACGTGTTCACCTCTCCGCCCTGCCCACTCTCCCGATCCTATGCACGTAATTCTGCTTCTCATCCGGCAAGGTCACATTAATGACTGAAAAAGAAAAATTTGTAAAAAAACGAAACAAAAAAAACCTCATTAATTAAGTGGCTTGTTATAATCATCAGTACCTTCTGACCAATCAGATTAGAGAACCGGAAACTATTCCTTCACAGCCTACGAGTTCTTACCGTACGGAACGCCGTGGATGTCGATTCCTCTGGCTGCTACGTCTGTGCAGATCAGAAACCTCACATCCTTTTTCTATGGCGAGATCAAGAACAGTCAGACATGCTGTTGCTTTAAACAAAAAAAGAACTATAATAATAATAGCTGCGAGGAATGATTTCGAGGGGAAACCACACCGAGACGCTCATGATGGAATTCTCTCGCTATAAGAGAAAAGGTCTAGATTTGTCTAGAAACAAATGGGTATCTAGGGGTCGAGATGACTAGAGCCAAATCTGGTGGACGAAAATGTTGAGTTGGAGGAGAAGCAATGATGGTGGTATGATAAGTTATTCTAAATTTTGACCAGTAGATGGCACTAGAAAGACATTTGGTGAAAAGCATCAGGTCACGGTCCTGAAGATGTCATGCTTTGCAGCGGTTTTGCTAAAGCTTTGGACCTTTGAAAAGAAATAAACAAATGGTTAAATGGTTCTGGTTTTCCGCAGTCATTACGAGAGCGGCCTCTAGAGGTGAATCACCGACATCACATGCTGTTTGTTTATACGTGTGGGACTGCGCGCTGCACGGAGAGCGCTATATGACAAGTACTAATCCACTTTCGATCGATCTGTAATTATTACCTTGAACCGCTCCAAGTTGTATTTGCGCTCGTTGGGCTTCCTGTCTCCGTGAAGACACACACATGAAAACTGATGGCCTTTTTTATCAGGACCTGAGAAGACAAGACAAGCTGAATGAGCCACATAAATCTAGAAACAAGGGCAGGTGTTGAAATGCCAGTGCAGGCGTTGCTCGTTCACCTCCCCCTTGGGCGATCAGGTGCTGCTCCATGTTGTCGCAGTCGATCTTGGTCCTGCAGAAGATGATGGCTTGGTCCATCTTGTGCTCCTTGATTGCACGGATCGTGTACTCCCCTTTCAGGATCTTGATCGCCTCGGACCACATCTCTAAACAGATGCAGTAGACTAGGGTGAGGGTTATGTATAAAGGCTAGCTCTCCCAGGTGGTAGAGTATCAGAGTATCAGGGTAGAAGAAACTGAGCTCCAAAGTCGGCTAAACTGACCAATCGAATAGATGTTTACCTGCAGTGTTTGCTCCGGGTCTCGTGTTGTCTTTCGCGTGCACTTCATCAGTCTGTAACAAAAAATGTTTATATGATCTATTATTATATGGATTATATGGTCTAATGTTCCCCAGGGTTGGTTTGCTAAAGTCTCGCCTTTACTCCTGGTGTTGCTATGGTATTATATTTAGTTGCTAGGTGATTGCTATCTTATTCCCAATAATTGTTGCTAGGGTGGTTGCTATGGTGTTAAGGGGTTGTAATCATTGCCATATGATTTCTGATTGTTGCGAGGTGGTTGCAGTTTTAGTTCTAGTTGTTGCTAAGGTGGTTGCTAGGGTGTTAAGTAGTTGCTTAGTATTCTTAGTGGTTGACAGTGTTTGCTGAAGAATTCCAGTTGGTTGCAGAGGTGTTCGCTTTAGTATGACAGCTAACTGATTGCTAGGTGTCGCTAGTTAAAGGCTATGTTAGGTGTTTGAGGTGTTACTAAGAGGTTGTTGCTAGGATGTTGTTTGATGGTTGAAACGGTACCCGGATGTGGTTCTTTCCCAGCTTCTCCCAGAGCTTGTCGGTTTTCGGGCTGACGGGCACCACCACGTGATGGACCGTCTCAGGCACGGAGTCTTCACCTTTCAGATCCACCCACGTAGGGAAGTGCATGATCTTCTCCGACAGCTTCTTCACGTCGAATGAGTGCAGGGTCGCCGAGCACACGATCACCTACGGCAGAACGTATTCTACTCAAGCCACTCGGTCTTCAACACGGAAAACAATATACTACTACAAAACACCACAAGGAGGCACCTGCAGTCTCTTTCCATCCGATGTGACCTGGGGGATTTTGCTGTAGACCCTCATGATGAAGTCAGTGTAGCCGGCGGAAAGCAGTCCGTCCTGCAAACAGACGATGGGGGGATTAATACTGGAGGGGATTTAGGGTTGAGAGGTTTGCGAGGTTGTGCGGATCTACGTACGCATTCATCCAGAACCAGGAAGCGGACTTGGGACAGATCGAGTTTTCCAGTGGATATGAGATCGTCGAGCCTGCCGGGGGTGCCAACCACGATATCAACCTGACAGCGAGAGTGCGAGAACATTGCTTGAAAATTGCTAGTTCATTAAACAATTTTCAGGCTGCTTATGCTGGTGTACCATCACACCTCGACAACCGTCAGCACAATCAGAACATTCACACTCACCCCGCTTTCCAAAACAGACAACTGGTCTTTAGCTGCCACGCCTCCGATGATCAGCAACTCACTGCAAGAACACAAACGTGATCAAACCACCCCTCTGGGGTGTTGTCAAGTGTTTCTATGTTATTTCACACAGTTGCTAAGGTGTTTCTATCCTATCCTGGCCAGTCGATAGGTGGTTGCTGAGCTATCCCATTTGGTTGCCAGGTGACAGTTGAATTGATAGTCCTAGGGTGTTACTAGGGGGTTGTTTAAAAGGATATTCCTGGTGGTCAACAAGGTTCTGCTTATGGTATTAAAAGATTGTTGTTGGTAGGCTGATGCTGGGGGAAACCTAGTGTACAAACCACCTAGCAACAGCAAGCAAAGTAAGTGTAATACCATAGCAACTGCCCAGCAGTACCCTAGCAACAACCGTAATGATTTGCTCGGTTGTTGATATGGGGTACCCCATTCGGTTTCAATGTTTTTTTTCTAGGTCCTGGTTGTTGCTAACCAGTTGCTATGGTATTACACTTACTTTGCTTGTTGTTGCTAGATGATCTGTACGCTTCCCCATGTGGTTTCTAGGGCCTTTCTAAGTAATTGCTATGTAATCCGAGTTGGCCGCAAAGGCATATACCAAGGTATTCCTGGTGGTAGGTGCTTAACCTAATATTACAGCTAGCTGCTAGGCTGATACCAAGGGGCTAGTTGTTTGGCAAAGTAGTTAACGTTGTTGCTAGAAGTGTTTCCATGGTGTTTCTGGTGGTTGCCAGATGCTTTAGTGCTTACCGCAGTTTGGGATTCTCCACGTATTTCTTGAACTGGTTGACGTTGTTGAGGGTCTGCTCAGCCAGTTCTTTAGACGGCTCCACAATTAGAGCTTTAGGGGCACTGGAGCTGGTTTTGACCTGACTTACCGTGGCGCTGCCTACACACACACACAAACACACGTGTTCCATTACCCTATAGCACACCTGAGAGAAGTTATATTCACTGACTATCACCCAACTCACCCCCCACTCATTTAGACCCCTCACCCCCCCCCATTTAAAATCAGCCCCCCTCTCAATTGCCCCCTCCCCTCACGGTCCCAAACACCCCAGAGAAGCTCACCAGTCTGAGTGGTTTTAACCACGTGGCCATCAGGTGCCTTATCCAGAGCAATGTACCCCTCTTTGGGGGTGTTTTTAAAAGGTTCTCCACCAAAATTGAACTTCAGTTCGGCATTCTGCGTGTACCGTCACAGGAAAACATCATTTACACAGTATATTAAAGGATATATTTATCCATTCAGGGTTACATTTAATTACTGGAACATACAAAACTATACAGCAGGTATCAAAGGGCCGTGTTCTGTTCACCTTAAGCACACAGGAAGCGAAGAACGGCTGACTCATCAAGTTCTTGGGAATCTCGAACGCCAGGCCCAGATCGTTCCCTGAGATTTTTGTCAAAAATTGTGAAAACATTATTTCGAAATTTTTTTTTATTTCAGTGGCATAATTTTTATGATATGGTCATTAGGAAGAGACAAACCGTTTTTGGAGAAGGACATATGGCCTTTTTCAAGGTCTATGTAGCAGCCAATGGTGTCGTGCATGGTGAACTCCTGTTTTGTGACCCCACACACACACACACACACACACACATTGTTGATAGTGCAAGAGTTCAGAACTTTGCACTGTAATGAACATTTACGCATCACTCACCTCTCCATAACTATCAAACTGTTTATTATGGGATTTTTTTCCAGTCCCTCCGAAGCCAAACCCGAACTTGTCTGTACCTGTGTGTGTAAATGAGGGTCATCATACAACTGTACACAAAGGTCAGAAATGCTTTATGTAGCTTTGTCTGCTTGCTGATTGGTGGTTGGAATCCGTTTGGTTTCTAGATAAAGGTAGCAAAAAATACTAACTTGTTGCTTTGTGTTTACTATAGTTTTACAGCTAGGTGGTTGCTAGGGTGTTGCTATGGTACTACAACTAGTAAATTCTGCTTGGTTGCTATGGGATACCTGGTGGGTATTAATATGTTAGTATTACAGCTGGTTTATGCTGCTAGCTGGTTGCTAGGGTGTTGCTTTAGGATTCCTAGTGGTTGCTAAGGTGTTGTTATGGGATCCCTGGTGGGTATTACGGTGTTGCTATGGGATACCTGGTGGTCGCTGGGGTGTTGCTACAGGATTCCTGGTGGATGCTATGGGAAACCTGGTGAGTATTAGGGTCTTGGTATGGGAAACCCAGTGAATGCTAGGGTTACTAGAGTGTTGCTAAGGAAGACCCGGTGGTTGCTAGGATATTGCTATGGGATTCCTGGTGAGTACTTGGGTCTTGCTATAGAATACCTGATCGTTGCTAGGGTGTTGCTATGGGACACCAGGTGGTTGCTAGGGTGTTGCTAATGGATGCCTGGGTGACCTGTGTGTGTGTGTGTGTGTGTGTGTGTGTGTGTGTGTGTGTGTGTGTGTGTGTAAACTGCTCCGGAAACACAAAGCTCTATTCATACCCAGGTCCAGAGCTGCCTGACTGGTGGACCAGCCGATCCTGCACAGGCCCTGGTCATGGCAGGAGACTTCATAGTAATACTTTCCTAAATGAAAGAAGAAAAAACATGGTTTCTGGCCGTTTTTTTTTTTTTGTACACCTTTATTACATATATGATCTTAGCCTGGATCTCCGGTAAAGCACACACACACACACACACACACACACACACACACACACATTCTGACCTTTAGTCACGGCCCGGGTGGACCTGCAGCCGTGCCACTCCTTAAACTCTCTGCTCTGGCAGCAAAGCCCGTCCGGCCCGATAGCTAGAGACACAACATGACTATTTAGGTGAGTTCAGAGGGTGCCATTACTTTCGACAAAATCTAATGTCTAGTCTTAATCTGTGTGAAACGTATAAACTGGATTACACTTCATAATGTAACTCTTATCTATAATCATGTATAAAAAGCTGTGTGTGTGTGTGTGTGTGCAGATCAATTAATGACCCACCAAACGCTGGGCTTCGGTCGTATGGGTTCATCTGCCATTTATTAAACACTAAAAAATAAAGACAACAAACATGATAAGTCACGCAGTCAGGCAGAAGTATGTGGACACCCGAGCCATAAAACGCACGCCGACCTGCTCCTCCGGTCTTCACGGCAGCACTGCGACCTTTCTTCCCCTCCTCCTGATCTTTTAGAGTCTCGTACACGATCTGGATCACTGGAATGCTGAAGGCCTGCAAAAAAAGAAGACAGAAGCAAAAGTCAGGTGAACCTTCCGTGAAACACACAGCAAAGGTGTGTGTGTGTAGGTGTGTGTAGCAGAGACCGTGTTTTTCAACCTACCCCAGTTTTTCCACTTCCTGTCTCAGCGGCCTGCGGGAAAACAATGTACGTGTGTCATGGAAATGGGAAGAAGATGATGATAAGGAAGAAAGAGAAACAAATACACACACACACTATATATATAAATATATATAAAACTACATCTCACCATGAGAACGTCTCCTCCGCCGAGGATTAGGGGAATGGATTCGGCTTGGATGTCAGTGGGAAGCCTGGTGAAGGTCAGAGAGGATCATCATCATTATCATCATCATCAAGTCCCATACTCTGGTTCTCCCCATCAGACCCTCTGAACTGCCTACAGACAACCCTTTACTACACCACACACCCTTCCCCCACTCCGGTCCCATCCGGATTCCCACATCATCATCATTACTCACACAGGTGAAATACATACAGACAGACAGACAGATAGAGGCAGACAAAAGGAAAGGGAGGCAGACAGAAAGACAGACAGACAGACAGACAGATAGATAGATAGATAGATAGATAGATAGATAGATAGATAGATAGATACAGACAGACAGATAGATAGATACAGTGAGATAGATAGAGACTGACAGAAAGACAGACAGAAAAACAGACAGAGGACTTGAGGGTTGAGGTAACAGAACTCACAGCCAGTCCATTTCTTCAACAGCCTGAGCGATTTCAGGCATTACGCCCATTTCTACAGAAATAAACACACGTTTACAGTCAGACACGCGGTAACAACGCATTATTATAACACACACATTAATAACAACACAACAGGAGCCTCACCTCCGAACGCAGCCATGATCACAGCCGAACACCAACAGCGGAAGTGACGTGTACACTTCCGCGGCGCTGCTTCTAACAGCTGTCAAAGTGTCTGAAAGAAATGTCCGTGTGCAACACACAACCGCCGAACTTTAGTTCCAGATGTGTTTTCTTTAATCTCCTGTGTGTGTGTGTGTGTGTGTGTGTGTGTGTGTGAAGGAGAGACAATATGATGTCTGTGAATATTTTATAAAAACTCCAGCTTTCAGATTTTTGAAGGAATAAATTTAAATACAACAAACTAGCATGCAAGCAGCCAGGGTGTCTGGAATTAAGTGTCCGTTTACAACACACAACCGTCAAACTTTATTTCCTAAATCTTTTTTTTTGTGGGGATAATAAAATGTTTCTGAATATATGGTGAAAGTATTAATTATTAAATTAAAAACTAAAGGTTTAATGTTTAAAGAAAAATAAAAACAATAATAATTAACCCGTTCTGCATTACAGCGGTGACTTGATATCTCGCACCTCGCGTAGTTTGACGCATGCGCAGGTGCGTTTGATTAAAGATGGCGGCGGATTGTATAGCGCGAGATGAAGAGGAAAATATATTATACGATTTGCTCATTAACGCGGAATGGCCACCGGAAACTGACACGCAGGTTTGTACTTCTTCTTGTTTGCTACAATTTATCATTTAACGCACGTGCTGTCGCGTGTTTATTATTCCTTTAATTTTTTGACAACAAACAATCGGGGCCACGTATTCGAACTTGGAAGGTTTCGTCCCAAATGACTTTCCGCTCCCTATTTAAGTGCACTACAACGTGTATGTTAGTAACCGCGTCCGCTTTATGTCTAGTGCACTCTGTTTTAGGGAAAAGAGTGATTTGGGATGCGGGTGAAATTTCTTCTGAGTCTCATTGACTGGTTTTTGTTTTTGTTTTGTTTTTTAGTGGAAATTTGTGACTGTTTTTGTAAACAAGGGAAATAAACAATATGATGATGTTCTCTGGTTGGTTTATTTGCAGGCACGTGGATCAAAAGAGCACAGTTCCGGGGTTCTCGCCAGGGCTGTTACAGGTAACCTGAACACCTGAGCACCACTTTCTGTTTTCTTCCATTTATTAACTTTATTAATGTAATGAGGCCAAAACGCAATTCTCCTGGAAACAACTTTAAACTTTTCATGCATAAATTAATAAATCACAAAATGAGATGTTTTGAATGTTGAATTTAAAATTTGTTTCAGGGCCTTTCAGATTCTTCCTGCACTACCTTTGGTACAGGTGAGTTACAGGTCTTAGCAGAAAAGTGTGTGTGTGTGTGTGCGCGTGCGTGCGTGCGCAACTGTAGCACGTCAAAATAAAATACAAATCAGACCCAAGCTGTTGTCGTCTGTGATGGTGTAAATCAGTCGTAAATAATTGACGTATAATATTATTTATTCTTTTCAGTCCTACGAGTTCGTCTTTACCCCCTGCCCTGGTGAGCCTGGCAGCGAAGCAGACCAACTGGCAGCTAGTTCTAGCAAGGTGACGCTAATTCCTCTGATTTCAAAGCCCTAAATATGACTCGATTACTGTGTTGTAGCTCCACCCAGCAGCAACTCGTAAAAATCACGTTTTCAAAAGTATCGGAAAAGCCGCCTTTCCCCAGTACAAAGAAATCGAATTGTTAGGTGTCCACATACTTTTGGCGACACAGAGTTTAACGATATCTAACAAGATCTGGGAAGTCTGTATGATACCGGAGAAGGGAGGCGGCGTAACCATGGCGATGGCCCAAGACATTCACGATTTTATTTTCATTTACTGTTGATCACGTTGATCTGCAGTTTGTTGTGGAGGATGGAAAAGAATCTTCTATACGTGAACACATTGTTCTTTTTCTCCTTTCTTCACCTTCTTCCTCTCTCTCTCTCTCTCTCTCTCTCTCTCTCTCTGCAGTAATGGGAAGCTCCTGGCAGTGGTTCAGGACCAGTATGTGGAAATAAGGTAATCCTTCTCTCCCTCTCTCTGATCATTTTGAAGGAATTCCTGTAGAAGGAATCGGCGTGTTTCTCACCTTTCCATCATCAGAGCTTTTGGTCTCAGCACCTTTTTGACCCTCAGCTTTTCTCCCAAAAAAAAAAAAACAACAATCAGCGAGAAGGTAAAACAGATAATCGATGGTGTGTGAAGTGATTTATCTTCATCATCTCCGAGTGTAGACGCCGCTCTTCTCAGCGTACATACACGTATAGAATAGTATACTTTCACCTTCTAGATCTTAGTTACCCTCAGACTATCTGCCCTCTTCTACATACACCAGCTCCAGATCTGATGTTTACACGGTGTTTTCCAGAGCGTTAAAAGAACCTACAGAGACGTGTAGTGTTTTACAGACTATATATAACATAAACGGCGCATTGGAGTTCCAAGATGCGAGGAATCAAAGCGCCTCGTTTTCTCGGTGTTCCGCGTCCCTAAGAACGTGATCGGTACGGGCGCACAAACTTTTGCACCCGAATGCTCAAACTTGCGCAAGTTGGTCGGAATCCAAAAGGAAACCCTTCAGATCTCGTGCCTTAGATTTGATATCTTGCACTGGAGACTCCTTACCTGTTAAGTGTAGGCGTGATTTCTCGTCCAGAACGTTCCCCAGCACCTTCTGACCAATCAGATCCCAGAAATCCACAGCGATGGTCCAACTTGTTTACGTTTTTCTCTCCCTCTATCCAGGTCCGCTCGAGACGACTTCGGGTCCGTCATCGGGAAATGTCAAGGTAGATGAACACCAAGACCTTCCGTCTGCACCTACACACACATACAACCCACTTCAGTCTGCTCCAATGAGCTCCAGGCTTCTGGTGCTCCACAAGATTTTGTGGAGATTTCTGAGATTCTCATTCAGGCACTGATGGAAATGAGGGGGTCCGGGATGGTGTTCACTTTCATCCCAAATAGGGATGGAGCTCTATAGCAGGCCACTCAAGATCTTCTACACACATCCAAATCATGGAAAGCAGATCTTCATACGTTGTTGGGAGTTTTATCAGATGTAGAGGAGGTGAAGTGATGGTATGATGGAGAGACAGACTGGAGAGGTAAAGTGAGGGATTTATTGGTATGATGGAGGTGTGTGTGTGTGTGTGTGTGTGTGTGTGTGTGTGTGTGTGTGTGTCTCCTCTGTAAATCATGATGGGGTTTTTATTGCAGTAGATCATCACCGCTGACTCAGCACATTCTCCCGTCTCTATTTATTTATCTTCTTTCTTCCACTTTTCACCGAACACAGATTTATGACGAGTACGTCTGCCACCCCAGCCGCCCCTTCACATGCCCCCCCATCCCCCCCCTCGTCACGTGCACTTGGGCGGATTAGTTTGAGCGCTCGCTCCACGTTAATTAGGCTTTAGTGGAGGAGATGTGATTTATGGTCTCTGCTGAGCTCCTTCTTTTCTTCTCCAGGTATTTATCTGTGGAAAGCATCATCACTCATCCTCAGTTATCGAACCTCCCTCACTTCTTTCCCTCTTTCTTTCCAGAGTCTTTTATTTTATTATTATTTTTTTTTTTATCCTGAATAGAAACAGCAAGCTTGCGTTTTTTCCCACCGCTTCTGCACTACGGTGGAGATAAGAACCACTCACTGGGTTTGATTGAACTTCTCATGATTCACCGCTCCACCGAACAGGAGCCTGTACTGCATTAGATGTGCACCTCAGTGAGGCGCGTGAAGACACGCGTCCTGTTCCTCAGGTTCCGTTTCTGCACAGCGGAAGCCAGAGGAACGCAGAGGAACGTCAAGAGGTTGAAATCGTCCGAGTCTGCTTCATCTACTACTTCTTCATTAAACTAAAAAACCTTTCTCCTCCTCCTTTTTCTCCATCTTCCGGTTTTTTCGTCTCCTTCTTTCTGACTCCTACTTCTTCTTAATCTTCTATTCTTTCTTTTCCACCTCTGTTCTTCTTCTACCACTTTTCTGCTTTTTTTCTTCTAATCCTCCACCTCTTTCATCTCCTGCTTCTTCTTCCGCCTGCTCGTTCTTTTTCTTCTTTGTTTTCTTCTCCTTCCTTCCTTCTTCTTTGTCTTCTTCTTAGTCATCATCTTTTTCTTCTTCCATTGAATCCTCCTCTCTTTTTTCATAATCTCATCCCTTTTTACCTCCTTCTCATCCTTCTTTCTATTCTCCTTTTGTCCTCCTTCTTTCTCTTCTCCTTTCTACTCTGCCTTCTCTTCCTTTTACTCCTCCTATTCTTCTTCTTCTTGTCCTTCCTTCTTTCATCACTTGAGTGCAGAGTAAAGAAGATTGGTTTTTTTTGTATTTTTTTATTTTCAGTATGAACCTCAAATTTTTACTGGGTCCTAGCGCCCGCCATGTCGCTGCTCCTCGTGTTCTTCTAATGACCCTTGAATCCAATCTTCTCTCAGATCCGGAGCGAGGGAACGTGTGCAGCTCCATTTCTTCTCACTCCTGAATCTCATTCTCTGCTTTTCACCCGAGTGATTACAGGCCTGTCTGATCCCCGGAATTACACCTGGCGTTAACGCGAAGCACGTCGTCGTTTGTGTGTGTGTGAGAAGGACGTATCATTAGGTTCTGAACCCCGCGTGTGAACGAGGACGCCGTAGTGATCAATGCTGCAGGATTTTTTCGGTATATGGAGAATAATAAAGTCACAGAAGCTTCAAACAATCATTTTTAGAAGGTGTCGTGAAATAAAATGTTCATCACCTCCAGAGAAGAACTGATGGCCTTCTGGTGATGCTGCAGCTTTCCACTGAAATGTGCAGTGAAAGATTTCTCCCAGTTTGACTGATTTGACTGAAACACCGGCTGGAGTTTCACATCCACGCTGTCTCCAGAGGAACTTAGAAGAACCCAGATTAATTTAGAGGAACTTTGAAGTACCCACAATCTTCTTCTTTTCCTTCTTCAGGTCCTGAGATCTAATCAGTTCACCTGTCATTTCCAATCATGTGCGCCTCTGCTCCAAACTGTTCCTACACGATCGTGTAGGACGTCTCTGGATGCAGGAGGAGACTCAAATCTGCTCCAGCATGACACAAAGTGCACAGAGCCAGCTGTAATGAAGTCCCTGAGTTTACTAAGTGTCTCAGAGGAACATCTTTCCAGAAGAGTGGAGCTTTTTATGAGAGTGCATGGAGACCAAATGTGGAATGAGATGTTCAAAAAGAAGAACATAGCAACCTAATGGTCAGGTGTCCACAAAAGTTATGAAGTGTATCTAGCTAACTTTCAAGCCTTAGCTGATCAGAGGATATTTTGTGAAGAGCTTGAGGAGAACATGTTCTGAATGTTGCAGGTTGATCAGTCCTTCAGCACCTGCACTAATCCTTGTGATGTGATTGTGTTGTAGTACCGAAGGACTCGTCTCCTCAGTGGAGGAAGGTGGCGTGGAGTCACGACTGCGCTCTCCTGGCATACGCTGACAGCACAGGAACCGTCAGAGTCTTCGACCTGATGGGCAGCGAACTCTTCATCATTCCTCCAGTAAGCTCCACCTGATCTTCTCCTTCTCTCCACCCGATCTTCTCCTTCTCTTTACCTAATCTTCTCCTTCTCTCCACCTGATCTTCTCCCTCTGCTTCTCTCTACCAAAACCTCTCCTTCTTCTTCTCCCCACCTTGCCTTCTCATATGGTTGATTAATGATTCACCACCACAGGGTCAGGGTGCTCAGTGCTCATTGATGAAGCTCTGCAGTGAGAAGTTGAACGTTCCACTCGTCTCTCCAGGAGCCTGCTTGATTTTTCTGTCGTGTCTTTCTCTTCTCTTCCCTCAGGCTGTGAGCTTTCCCGGAGATTTCAGCTACGCTGCCGCTGGCTTGATCTTCCTGGAGTACACGGCGAGCACCCAGTGGTCCGCAGAGCTACTCGTGATCACCTACAGTGGTCAGCTGAAGAGCTACCTGGTCAGGTAAATGTTACCAAGCAACCAAATTTGAGACTTTGAAGAGTGAACGTGGACTAAATGTGGAAGATGTTTAAAAATGAAGCTACGCTGATCTAATGGTCAGGTGTCCAAATCGAGCTCCATGAAGATCTGCTTTCCATGGGTTGGATGTGTGTGTAAGATCTTGAGATCATGAGTGGCCTGCTATAGAGCTCAAACCCTCACCACCATCAGTACCTGACTTTACTAAGTGTCTCCACAAAATAGAGGAACATCTTCCAGAGGTTCTTAGATCGTTATAAGAGCGAACGGAGACTAAATGTGGAAATGGGATGCTTAAGAAGAATCTTATGGTCAGCTGTCCCCATATTTTCAGCATTTAGTGTGATTTGTTTAACATCGTGTCAATCACCAGTCAGTCTCAGGTGCGCCACCTACTGGTTACTTGGTTAATTCCATGTTTAAAATGCTTTTCAGTTTGAAGGAGTGAGTTGAGTCTCGGGTGCGCCACCTACTGGTTATGAAGCATCTGATACATTTTTGTATTTTTCTGGCCACTAGCTTCAGGATCTCAGAGTGCAATATGTTGAGTTTGACACGTTTTATTGTCATGGAAACGAGTTCTAAAAGTGTTAGGGTTTTAATTTCTGATACTTGACTTTTCCCTGTTTTACTTTTTAGTACCGGAACCAACCAGGGCTTTCAGGAAAGTCACACCTTCCCGTTCTCCACCCACTACAGCGACGGCGTCACGGCGGCCGTCTACCACCCGGGGCACCGGTGAGCAGACTCGGATATTAAACATGTAAAAGTTTCATCATTGGTGAAAAATCTGTCTGTATAATTAATATATATTACTATATAATTAACACAAATTTTTGATAATGAAATTAAAACCTTTCATTATCGGATACAAAAAAACCCCCCAGAAAAACCATTGCAGTCAAAACCGTCCGAGCGGAAACATGGCAAAAGTCTCGTTTGGTGTCCCAAAGATTTATGTCATTTTAAAACACCGTCATTATTTTAAAACGTTCGCAAGAATATTTTGGCTTCATGCTGAGTTTGGTTTCACAAATAGACATGCATTTATCAGTTCTCTGGACTGTCACCAGGGGGCAGTGTTGCACCTCAAGTGACTGGTGTTTGAAATTAGTGATGTGGCTGCCTGCTTTCTTCTCTTATCATCTTCTCACACTGTTTTTGGTTTAACTGATGAGACAATCCTGGGAGCTGTCGCTTTGTGTTTTCATCTCTCTCTCTTTTTTTATTTTCTTCTTTCTCTCTCTCTCTCTCTTTTCTTTTTATAAGTAAAGTTTTCCACCTTCTCTCACTCACTTTCTTTTTTCCTTTACTCCTTTTATTTTCCCTCCACACTCTCTTATACTCCTTCTATTTTTTTCCCTCATCATCTCTCTCTTTTTTTTTTTATCTTTCTCTCTTTCTCTCTCTGTGTGCTATTTGTACAGTATTTAGTGTTTGGGCTGTAAATTGGAGCACGGTTTATAAGGATGTATAGAGTAAGAGAGAAAAAAGAGGAGAGAAGGAGAGAGAGGGGTAGATGATGTGGTGATGTTTAAGGATGGACAGATGTGTCTCACCCAGTCGTAGTCCTGCAGTAGACCACAGGACAGCACTAACTCATATAATCACTCTTTTTGTCTCGTTTGTGTGTGTTTTTTTTTTGTTTTTTTTTCATGTCAGGAAATTACACAGTGTAAAAGTTTCATCATCTCTCATAACGAGATGCGGAGCAGCATCACAGAGATTCGGTGCTGATTTGTTTTTAATTATGATAAAAAAAACCCAGTGAATAGATGTTTTTTGTCGGATCCTTCTCGTGGGATTTTCCTCCTTCTGGTAATTAGTTATGCCTTGGTGAATTAGGGATAACGAGGGGTTTTGTATCGACTGACAGGTTGCTGCTGGTGGGCGGATGCCGCTTGGACGTGGGCGTGGCTTCTCTGGCCGCTCGGTGCGGTGTCACGGCGTGGAGGGTGCTGTCGGGGGCGCCGCATTATAAACAGGTCATCAGCTACGAGGAGGATGTTCTAGGGGTAAGATAGATATATATATATATATATATATA
>MU549132.1:1258985-1263985 GCA_024362625.1 Silurus asotus
TCTCTCACTTCTATGCAGTCCCAGAAGAGAGGGCTTTTCCGAATGCCGACGTTCCGACTCTTTTCCAGGCAAAACAACAGACAAGTAAATAATCATCCTTCGTTCTTTCTCTTGCTCTGCCCCCTTTAAAATGTTTTTATTTTTTTTAAACTGGAGACTCCTATGCATAAAGATAAACTTTGGGGTAGGCATTATAACAGATACTGAAACAGTCCTAAACTTTATTACAAAGATAAAAAAAAAAAAAACAGTAATGAATCATGAAAATGTGCAAAATTAAATAAATGAATATATTTATACTAAATATTGAGGAAATTAAGACCTGCATTCCGACTAACACCAAAAGTAACACTCCAAATAAAAACAAGGCATCTCAAATGAAGACACTTTAAATAAACAGCATGTAGTGTCAGCGATTTGCCTCTACAGGCCCCTTTTGTACTGTATAACGCAACCCGGAAAAACTATCTATAGGTATGGATTTTTGCTCATAGTTCCAGCAATCAGTGCAAAACCAATTAATCGGTCAACCTCTTACTGAAACATCAGATGTGTGTGTGTTTAGGATGGTGTCTTCAGGATGAGTCTGTCTCCTGATGGAGCCATGTTGGCTGTGATCCATTTCTCGGGCGCTCTCAGCGTGTGGGACGTTCCATCCCTGAAACAGAGGAGCAGCTGGAAGCAGGAGGAGCAGGTAGAACAGACGTGTGTGTGTGTGTTTGCCCTTATAGAGCCAGGAAGGTCTGTCTAGTTTGGATGATGGTGCAGATGCAACATCTGCTGCTGATGTCAAGTTTTCTCTCTTCAATTCTCTTTATCTTTCTACAGCCTGGCTATGAGGAGATTAATCCCGAATGGAAGACATCACTCGAGAAGAGAAAGAAAATCAGAGGTAATAGACATTGATGCACACACACACACACACACACACACACACATGTAGAATCTAGGCCTAAATCCTTTAGTTTCTGAAGGTTCTTTTTGCTTATGGATGTGTTTTTCTTTATTTTTATGTTCAGATTGGCGGGTCCTCAACAGCACCTACACATTTACACACTTCACTCAGCAGGCGCTCACACACACACACACACACACACACACACACACAGAGAGAGAGAGAGAGAACAGAGCGATTGAATAAAACCCCACTGTTTGATGCCAGACGTGCTCACAGCAAGCAGACATTTTACCAGACATTTACATAATACACACTTCCCAGTTTTTCTTTTCTTTTTTTTTTCTTCCTTTCTCCTTTGCTCCCCCCCTTTCCTTCCATCCTCGTCAGAACCCTAAACGCAGTGTCTAGTTAGTACGCAGATGGCGTCTCGTTAGGACCTAGATGATGTGTTTTGTTAAGTCACTGACGACGTGTTTTGTTAGGACCCCAGAATGTGTGTCTTTTGAGGACCCCAATGTCGTAACTCTTTAGGACTTTGGACAACAAAAAGAGTTTTGTTAGTTACCCTGAATGTAGTGTCTCATTAGGTCCTAGAGTTGGCGTGTCTTTAAGACCCTGGACGCAGGGTTTCGTCAGTGTTCTATATAATTCTTGCATGTTAGGGGTTAAGTGGCATTACACCTGCTGTTCAACATCTACAGATGTACGAAATCCTGAGCTAGTTTGGAAGGATTGGTGCGCTCGAGTTTGATGTGTGTTTTCTTTTATTCCCACTTTGAGTTTTGTATTTAATATAAAGTAAAGGTAGTGAAGTTTCCACTCTCAGACTTCTCCTGTGTTATTAATGTACTGATAAATAATAACTTCACCTGCTCACGTGTCATTCTCATGTGAGCTCTTGACTAGAAATACGCGCTGATTTATTTTGTAATCCCATTTCACCTTTCATTCAGATTAATTTAGACTCTTGCGGTCGAGGCGTCGCCTCCTGCCGCGTCTCGTTCGGGCCTCAGATCATTACCTCTGTGTGTGTTCGTGTGTAGATAAAGAGCAGTATCAGTCTCTGATGGATGTGGGCTGGTGGAGCGATCAGGCTCTAATCCTGGCTCGCTGTTCCGGCTCTCTCACCGTCTCATCGGTCCGTACTCTCACCAATCTCCTGGGAAAATCCTGTGAATGGTTCGAGCCTTCACCCAGAGTCACCTCGGCTCACGACGGCGGCTTTCTCAGCTTGGAGGTAGACTTTCATTACAGTATATACTGATACTGCCAATGCCAGTGTGTGTGTGTGTGTGTGTGTGTGTGTGTGTGTGTAGACAATATAAAATCCGGTATCGCCAGCATGTGTGGTTTATCATTAGTAACACTATGTTCATATTATTTTGTCTGATTTCATCTGTTGTTTGTTTATATATTTGCCTGTTGTGTCTGCAAGGCCTATTGGCGTCTGGGTCGGACTACTAACAGTCTGTAGGTGCCTCTGTAACTTACTATTTCTTTCACTGTAACTGATTGAACTTTAGCCAGTAGTTTGGTTATTACTAGTAAACAAATGTATTTAACTTGTAATAAAGGGGAAGAGATTGAAATACTGCAGAAATAATATCCAGGACACAAAAAAAAACCAATATTAGAAAATTGTGTCTATTTTTACACACAGATGTGTACAGAGGTGAAGTGGTAGCTCAGTGGTTAAGGGTCCAGTTTTCTGATCGGAGAGGCATGGGTTTCAAAACCCAATATAGATAAGCGACTACTTTTGGGGCCCCTGAGCAAGGCCCTTAACTCGCTGTGCTCTAGGGGTTCTCTATCAGGGCAAAACTGTGCTCTGTAATATGCAAAGAAATAATTTTACTGTTTTGTAATGTAAACGCGTCTGTTCTATTTTATCCACACACTTTACTAGCAGCAAAAATTCATACCTATATAGTTTTTCCGGGTTGCGTTATACAGTGCAAAAGCCGCCTCTAGAGAACAACCCTCGCTCGGGAGATGTAAATAAAAAGCAGAGTTTTGACAGTCTTGTGTAAATTCGAATTGAAACCTCGGAGGCGTATTATATACGTAAAGCCCGCCGGATGCTGTGTAAACACCTGTTCTGTCTGGGAAGAGAAGCAGAAACGGACAGATGGAGTACGGATATAAAATGCCTGCTCCTGCCTTCATCAGGTTCTGTTTCATCACCCCTCTCGTAAAGCAAGCGGTGTGGCTCTGATATCCCGCAGGCCGTCTTCATAAAGCCCCTTCGCAGCCCGGCATCCTTTTTAATCTCTCATCGCTTCCTGTTTTTATAGTCTTATATGTATCTCTTTGTCCGTTGAACTTTTATGGCCCGCTTTCTGTGCAGCCGAGGCGCAATAGAGTGGAGAAAGTAAAGTGTCTTATTGCTGAAGCGTGGTTTATTTCCACCCTCTGTCTCTCAGTGCGAGACCAAACTGGCCCCGAAGCGTTCGCGCCTGGAGAGCAGCGAGGACGACGACGTCGCCGCTGAGGAAGACTCCGACTCTGACGAGGAATCGTCGGCGAAGGCGCGTTACTTCAGTTACGTGAAGCAAGGCCTGTACTACGTGACCGAGATGGAGCGCTTCGCTCCTCCGAGGAAGAGACCACGCACCGTCCTAAAAAATTACAGACTGCTCAGCTTGAGATCTACGACGCCTGAGGAGCTTTACCAGAGGAAGGTGAGCTGGGTGGGGTTCAGGTGTGTGAGAGTGAGATTTTCGTCAGGACCTAGATCAGTGCCTCTGTTTTAGAGACCCAGTCAGGACCTCGATCAGGTCCTCAGACCTTTTCCAGGGCTTTGGACTTGTTAGTAAACCCGTCATTGAAACAAGCACAGTGTCTCAGCGCCTCATTAGCACATTACAGGACAGCTTGAGAGTGGAACAGGATGCTGAGTGGCCTGTGAATATTGAGAGCCTCTGTGTTTATGCATTCTGCAGTGATTTGTGATTGTAGAAGCTTTTATTGTGGCCGAACTAACGGAGGTGATAATGCTTTGTTTACGACACAGCGACTTAATGAGGAGCCATGGGAACTAGGCCGAGACATTAACCTGCATCTGTCTAACTCTCTCTCTCCCACTCTCTCTCTCTCTCTCTCTCTCATGTGTGTGTGTGTGTGTGTGCGTGTGCAAATGCAGATTGATAATGAGGAATACGGAGAAGCGTTGTCTCTGGCCCATGTCTATGGCCTGGACTCAGATCTGGTCTATCAGAGGCAGTGGAGGAAGTCTTCAGTCAGTATCGCCTCTATACAGGACTATCTGGTACGTAGCAAAGTGCACACAATTTTCCAGTCCTCTTATTTCAAGACTTATTCCGAGATCCGGAGCGAATACGGGAGGCGACCGGATATGCGCTCCAGCACCCCTAGTGTTAAAATATACATCAGCAGCATCAATGCAAATCAGGCAGCTTCTCTTCCACTGTTTATTTCACACCGCTTATAATCAGCTGAGTCTGGTTTGCTGACAGGAACCGATGTTTTAATGCCTGAGTATTGATGTCCTTTATCTTCCATATTTGCAGCAGGCCTACAGAGATTTCTTGCATAATAAAAGCGTAGTTTAGATCTCTCATACTACAGTACTGTTAAATCCTCAAACCTGATTGGTCTCTGTCTGTCTGCCTACCTATTGTACGTGTGTGTGTGTGTGTGTGTGTGTGTGTTTAGAGTAAGATAAAGAAGCGTTCCTGGGTGCTACACGAGTGTGTGGAAAGAGTTCCTGAGAACGTAGATGCTGCCAAGGAGCTCCTACAGTACGGTCTAAAAGGAACCGATCTAGAGGCCCTTATCGCCATCGGAGAAGGAGCCGACGGAGGGAGGTGTGTGTTTTCTGTGCACATACACACATGTTGACACACACACTCACACATACACACTTCAATTTGTTTATTCGCACCAATAAAGAGCGCTCTCATCCCCTTCTCCATGTACAGTGGTACAGTCCATAATAAAGTGCTTTAATAACAGAGTCTGTGATGAACACACGTCCTCACGTCCCCCTGGACTGAAGATGTATCCGCTCTTCAATCTCCAGTCTCTTGTCGGATATTCGGTTCCATCCGAGGTCACAAAAGTGAGATAAAGTTGCCTTGAT
>MU549132.1:1266485-1281137 GCA_024362625.1 Silurus asotus
AACACTATTAGAGGAGAAAAAGCTGCAGGAAGAAGCGAACGCACCATGAATTTAACTTCTATTAATTATTCATTTATTCCTCTCTTTTCTTCCTTTTTCTTCCTCTCTCATAGGAGAGTAACGTTCAGGCGCTGGATATTCTCTTCACTTATCATGGCTCGGAGTTGCTCCAGCATCGACTCGCCATCCTGTGCAACTTCTCAGAAACCACTTCTCCACATGAGTACACTGCACTGCTGCCCGAGGCCTGGTAGGGTTCACACACACACACACACACGTCTGGCTATATGGCCAAAAGTATCGGGACACAACTTTCCGTCATCCCATCTCTAACTTTCTTCTTTACGTTCTTCCTTCATTCCTTCTCCCATTTCCTCTTTTCTTCCTTCCTCACTATATTTCTCTTTCTTCATTTTTCTCTCTCTATGTCCCCCCCCCCATTCTCTCCTTTCTATCTTCCCTTTCCCTTCTTACTTTCTTCCTTCCTTTTTCCTTCATTCCTTCTTTCTATCCCTTTCTTTCCTTCTTTCCCATTTCCTCTTTTCATCCTTAATCACTCTTTCCTTTTACTTACTTTCTTCTCTTCTTCCTTCCTTCCACTTTTCTTCCTTTCTCGCTATATTTCCCTTTACTTACTTTCTTCCTTCATCCCCCCCTCTCTCTTCTCCTTTTTTTTTTCTTTCTCTCTTTCTTTTTCCCCTTTTTTTCCTCTTTATATTCCCTTTCCCTTTTTCCTTTCCTCTCTTCTTCCCCTTTTCATCCTTAATCACTATTTTTCCCTTTGTTTACTTTCCTTCTTCCCCTTTCTCTTTTTTCTAACTCTTTCTTTTTTCTCCTCATTCCTACCTCTCTATATTCCCTTTCCCTCCTTCCTTTCCGCTCTTCTTTCTTCCTATATATAATATATATGGCCAAATGTATTGGGACACCTGTTTTTTTTTGTTTTGTTTTTTTTATCTATCCATGTCTTCTTTCAATCTGTTGGATGAAACCCTGTTGTATTGCTCCAAAACCGTATTGAACACCATTGAGAAGAATTGGAGAGTCATCACAAGTAGCTGAACGAAATTTCAGAAATGTCCACAAAATCTAGTGGAACATCTTCCCAGAAGAATGGTGCTGAAATTGAGACTAAATGTGAAATCGCACAAGGCAATCTTATGGTCAGGGCTCCACAAACTTTGTATATAATACACACACACACACGTGTTTTCTTGAACTGTAAGGTTTAGTATTTCTAGTGTTGAATTGTGCTGCAGATGTTGTATAATCTCTGATTCTGGAATCATGGAGTCTCTCCAGCTGTGCGTTGTCTCGAATCCCTTCGAGTCACGGAATTTCGAGCAGACGCTCGTAATTGCGCGTTTCGAAATTTACACTCGATGTCGACGCAGACGTCGCAATAAAACCCAGGTTTCTTCTCCTTGGTTTTGCCTTTGATCCACGGCTGCAGAAGACGCCGTTATGCACTGGTGGTGTGGATTTAGGAGACATCGTGAGCATGAATTCGAGACGTGTGTGGAGGAGAAACAGAGGGTGCATCTGTCTTTTCCCCCTGCCGTCTCCGATAATGAGGGTGCTGGAAGATTTAGGGCACGTCGAGTGCCACGGCCTCCCACCTTCTCCCCCGGTTTCTCTTCTCTTTCTCTCTTTCTTTCCCTCCCTATTTTTCTTTCTCCCCCAGGAGGTGAGCTGCCTTAGTAGTGAGCATCCATCATGGCTCAACAGCTGGAGGCCACCTTCTCGTTTCTGCAGGTCCGAGAGGGGTTTATCTGCGCTGTGGTTTCTTTCTCGGAGGCAGAACCGCCTCACTCTCGCCATCTGCCACTGAGAAAACGACCGTCGCCCAAATGAAGTCTTTCCAATATGTCGCAGGATTTTATCATTATTGGCACAGGGTTTTGTTTCGAAAAGAGAAACAGTTTTTCTCCCCGATAGTCGTGACAACGCTGAGTTTGGCTCATGAAACAACTTAAAGCCCCTCGAGCTGGTGGGAAAGGGGGGCAAAAAAAAATCCAGAAATGATGGATTTGAAAGGTGAAGGATGAATCAATAGATTGATGGATTAATGTGGACAACTAGCTGGACAAAATGGCAAGATGTATAAAAGGTTTTAGTCGGTTAAATACACACTCGGTGTGTGTCTAGACGGGCAGGGAGGTAGACGCTTAATTGGGCCGTGAGACAGAGTTGGAGCGTCTGGCCGCTGCTTCTGCAAACTTCCGTTAGAGGCAGTGAGACGGATGTTTTAAATAGAAGTGTATCTCTAAACTGTGAGACAGGTGTCTAGACGAGACAGACAGAGATATATATAAATAAATAATATACATAAGCACTCGAGCAGACGGAGACATGCGTATCCAGGCAGATCTGTGGATACATGGATTAGTTCAGCCCATATTCTGTTCCCTCTTTTTCATGCAAGCCCAGGCCAAGCTGTTGTAGATTATGGAGAACATGAGCAGAATAACTCGGCTGTATTGATTGCAAGTGTGTGTGTGTGTGTGTGTGTGTGTGTGCGTGTGTAAATGCGTTTCCTCCGAGCCGAGTATAAAAAGAGGGGAGAAATAATTTTCTTGTAATTAAGTCTGCGAATCAGTGATGCCTGTCTTCCTGACCAGCATAGAAATAATATCTTTTTCCTTTAATTTCGAAGACATTTTTTCATTTCTTTTTTTCCTGTTCAAATTCTTCATTACGGTGTAATTATAAAGGGTAAATGGAGATCCGTGTCTTTGAAAGAATCGCACTTTTTATTGAATTTGTCCGCTCAGGATTTGGACACAGATCCGTCCTCAGTTGGTTATGCCGAACCCTGAGCTGAAACGCTGAGAAATAAACGCTATAATAAAAACTATAACCGCATTAGTGTATAGAATTGGGCTTCATCTGTATTACTTTCTGTATTTCTTTCTCACAAGAGTGGCAGAAAATCATTTGTTCCAGAGTGTTCAGTTCCTGCCATGCAGCTATTTTGAAAAGAGAGATATTTTTCATAAAATAAACTCTTAGTGTTGGTTTTTTTTAAGTGAATAGGGCAGATATCTACTTGAGAACGTTGCCTATTTTACTGCAGAACATCGAAAGCTTTGCGTTGGACGTTTTCTAGGAGCCTACTTGAGTTTCTACAGATGATCCATTGACTGAACCTTGGAGACGGAGTTCTCGCATTAGGATTTGTACTACAGCAAAATTCTTCCAAGAATAGATGTGACATCACGGTCACAGGGACCCCAGGAGCTCCAGCCTGTCCAGCATCTCTCCACTTCATGGAAATGATGTCTCATTGATTTGACTTGAAAGATGATTGATGGATCGGTGAATTGATCTAAAAATATAGACGGCTAGCCGGACAGTGAGGACTATGGAGAGACGGACTGTAAAATGGGTAAAACGGGTTCGTTCGATGAAATGGGCTGTTGAGGTGCGGCTAGACGGGCAGCTAGGCAGACGCTTAATTGGGCCACGAGACAGACAGGCAGCTTTGATGTCATTGAGTCGAATTGATATGTGTGCAGTAAGACCGACAGGTGGAGCGATGGCTAGAGAGGCTTCCAGAAGCAATTAGATGGATGCCTGCAGAAAAATAAACCAGACAGCCAGACAGTTTGGCTAGAGAGGGTAAGAAGAAGCAGCAAGACGCCCGTCTGCAGGAGCGGCGAGACGGGCCGTCTGCAGGAGCGGCGAGACAGATGGGTTGATCGATGGCTAGTGAGAGTACATGAAGCAGTAAAACGTATGTCAGCAGAAGCAGAGAGACGAACGTCTGAAGAATTGGTGAGATGGATGAAGAAGTGAGACAGAAAGTTAGACTGATTGGCAGGACAGGGTACATAAAACAGACAGGTGTCTACAAAGGTCTACTTGGAAATGTTGCCAATTTCTCTCCAAAACATCAAAAGCTTTTTGTTGAACTTGGTGGTGTTGCAGAATTTCTTCAGAAGGTTCCTGAAAGTCTGAATTGACTGCACATGAAAAATATTCTCCTTCAGTCTGTGCTTTCAGACAGCAGCAGTATTGTTTTTAGGTAATGAGAAGTCCAGCAGGGCATCAAGGTGGATCAGGCAGGTCCGGGGAGCTGAAGGGGGAGAGCATGTGTACCAGGACATCATCATAAAAAAAAAACCATTGCCAGAAGCAAAGACAGACACGAGGGACACTCTGAGACATAAACAGTGACATGAGCAAAATACTCAAATCGGTTCACACTGTCCTGATCTTCTCCCTCATGAGGTCTCCTGCAGACACGCGCCATCACGTCTATTGGACAGGAAGCGCTCGTTATCTACCCCTGAGATGGAGAAGAGTCGCGTGACAGAACAAGAAGATAATTTGGCAAAACGTTTTTCACGACTAATAATGGCATCACCAGCTGCTCGTGCCGTTTCTGACACGTTCGTCAGTTGGGAGCAAACGCATCTTGGCAGGATGTTGGTTCTTCTCTGCTACACGCCGCCAGCGCGCCCTTCAGGGGAAGGCAGAACTCTGCAAGTTGTCACAAGAGTTTGGTTCGCTCGGGGAGACGGGTTTTCACAAGTCGTCTCTCTTTTATTTTATTTTTTATAGTAAGGACGAGATGTCCACTTTGGTGTTTATCCCCTGGGAGGAGCAGCGACACAGAGATCTGGACTGGTGTGAAGATCCGCAGTGCAGGTCTGTGGGCATCAACCAGGTTTCTACTTTATTTAAATCTGAAGTGGCAAATTCCAGGGAATGAATAATAAATTGTCACCCGTGTGTGTGTGTGTGTGTGTGTGTGTGTAGGACCACGCTGGAGCCGTGCATGGTCGATGATCCTCACTTCCTGTATGAGGAGCAGCCGGAGTTGGAGCGATTTTGCACCCCGAGTCCATCCATCACACTCCTTACTGACTGGTACTTGAGTCGAGCTCAGGAGATCGAGCACAACTCTCACCAGGTGTGTGTATACACACACACACACACACACACACACACACACACACACACACACACCCATCAATGCCATCCTGTCATACTAATCATTGGCTGGTGCCTTACCAATGCTCAAGATAGCAACCATATTTTTTCTCTCTCTGACACACACACACACACACACACACACACACACACTGGGAGCAAACGCATCTTGGCAGGATGTTGGTTCTTCTCTGCTACACGCCGCCAGCGCGCCCTTCAGGGGAAGGCAGAACTCTGCAAGTTGTCACAAGAGTTTGGTTCGCTCGGGGAGACGGGTTTTCACAAGTCGTCTCTCTTTTATTTTATTTTTTATAGTAAGGACGAGATGTCCACTTTGGTGTTTATCCCCTGGGAGGAGCAGCGACACAGAGATCTGGACTGGTGTGAAGATCCGCAGTGCAGGTCTGTGGGCATCAACCAGGTTTCTACTTTATTTAAATCTGAAGTGGCAAATTCCAGGGAATGAATAATAAATTGTCACCCGTGTGTGTGTGTGTGTGTGTGTGTGTGTAGGACCACGCTGGAGCCGTGCATGGTCGATGATCCTCACTTCCTGTATGAGGAGCAGCCGGAGTTGGAGCGATTTTGCACCCCGAGTCCATCCATCACACTCCTTACTGACTGGTACTTGAGTCGAGCTCAGGAGATCGAGCACAACTCTCACCAGGTGTGTGTATACACACACACACACACACACACACACACACACACACACACACACACACACCCATCAATGCCATCCTGTCATACTAATCATTGGCTGGTGCCTTACCAATGCTCAAGATAGCAACCATATTTTGTCTCTCTCTGACACACACACACACACACACACACACACACACACACACACACACATTTGGTTTGATTAATACACTATAAGCCAAAGGTTTGTGGACGTCTTATTCAACATTTGCTTCTATAATAAGCTCCACCTTATTAGCTCCAGGGGGTCACCTGGTGGGGGGGTGTGTGTGTGTGTAAGAGACCCTCCACATCCTCAGCGTTTCAGCGTCAGGGGCCTGTATTGATGTTTTTGTTAACGTCAGCAGGGGGAAGTTTATAGTGATGAATTTGAGAACAGTCCTGATGTGTATGAGGCTCAGGCATACCAAATGTTCCTCTTCTCATCACGCTCAGATCTACTATCGATCGGCCACCAGCGGCGTCCCTCAACAATTACCAGGATATTTATCGGCAGAGCAGGATGTAGAACGGAGCAACCAGTTTCTTCTTTTCCCTCCTTTTCTGATATTTTTGTGCTCAGAGAAAGTGGTTTCATCCCTCAGGGTTTTTCATGTGTTACTACACAGCTTGGGAGAGTCTCCTCAATTCTCACTGGCTCTCTTTGTTGTCGGGCGAAGTCTGATTGGTCGGTTTAGTAGCAGCTTGCTCCTGATTGGCGTAATTTTATTTGGGATTTTAAAACAAATTGTTTGTCTTTGCATTTGTTAGACACACTGTGTGTGTGTGTGTGTGTGTGTGTGTGTGTGTGTGTGTGTAGGTGGACTGCGCTCTGTCTCTGGTGCGTCTGGGAAAGGAGCGGGAAATCCCCGGGCTAGAGCTTCTGTGTGACGATTTGGTTACCATGGAGACCCTGGTGTACGAGACGTCTGGTGACCTGAGCCTCAGCCTGAGGGAGCTACGGCAACTCGGGGACATCGAGAAGCTCCACCTACTTATGAAAAACGTACGTAGATGCTCTACACACACACAGCTTTCTATCCCGAACTATTTGGTCCCATCCCAGTTCTCCATGAAGATATGATCCTGAATGCCCTCCTTAAACCCTATTAAACATCTTGGGAATGAGCTGGAATGCACCCCAACTGAGATCAGACTCAGAGGTCGTGAGGAGCATCCAATTCAGGTGACAGTACTAGTGTGTAAAGATGTTCTTCTATACTTTGTGGATGAACCTTATCTGGTCATGGGGTGCACAAACGTTTGGCCATATAGTCTGTGTCCTGAATGTGGCTCCTTGTACAGACCTGCGAGACAGGAATTGTAGGTCCTACAGAGCTGAACCAATTATTATTTCTTGGACCGCGGTTAGGGACGTCTGCGCCATTGATCTTCTAGACGTCCTCCAGGGTATTCATGGGGTAAGTTTAATCCTTCTTCTCATTATTAATTTCACTGTCCGTGTCTCTGTCCCTTTCAGTCGAGTGTGGAGATGTACGTGAAGAACGTGTTCCAGTGGATGGTGCCGTTTCTCCACCGCTGCGAGAGTCAGAATGAGGGATCGTCTACGAAGCTCCTGAGGGAATACCTGGTGTCCATCGCCAAGGAGGATCTAACGCGCCCGCTTCTGATCTTCCAGCATTCCAAACCTGGCGTTAGTGTTTTTGTCTCTCGCGCACACACACCCACACCCACACTTGCGCACACACTTATTCAGACCCACACACTCCAACACACGAGTGCGTGCGTGTGTGCTCGTGTCTCTCTGTATTGTTCAGCAGTGCAGAATAATGATCTTGATTTGAACATCTGTATACTTGGTGAACATGTGTATTCTCTCTGCTCTCATGCTCCTCGGTCTGGTTCCTCAGTGTCAGCAGAAGATCATTAGTGATCCTGACCAGCTGATGGCCGTGGCGTTGGAGTGTATTTACAGCTGTGAACGAGACGACCAGCTCGCTCTCAGCTACGACATCCTGGAGTGTCTGCCTCAGAGAGGATACGGGTTAGAATGCAGCAATACACACACACACACACACACACACACACACACACACACACCACTGTTATTACTACTACACCCACTAGTACTATCAGTAACTCTACTACTGCTGCTACTAGTTATACTAATCACACTAATACTACTACTACTAGTTATACTAATAATACTACTGCTACTAGTTATACTTACACTAATACTACTGCTACTAGTTATATTAATCACACAAATACTACTGGTACTAGTTATACTAATCACACTACTACTACTAGTTATACTGATAACACGAATACTACTGGTACTAGTTATACTAATCACACCAATACTACTACTACTACTACTAGTTATACTAATCACACTATTACTACTGCTACTAGTTATACTAATCACACTATTACTACTGCTACTAGTTATACTAATCACACTAATACTACTACTACTAGTTATACTAATAATACTACTACTACTAGTTATACTTACACTACTACTAGTTATACTTATAATACTACTACTACTAGTTATACTTACACTAATACTACTGCTACTAGTTATACTGATAACACGAATACTACTGGTACTAGTTATACTAATCACACCAATACTACTACTACTACTAGTTATACTAATCACACTACTACTACTACTACTAGTTATACTAATCACACTATTACTACTGCTAATAGTTATACTAATCACACTAATACTACTACTACTAGTTATACTAATAATACTACTACTACTAGTTATACTTACACTAATACTACTGCTACTAGTTATACTTACACTAATACTACTGCTACTAGTTATATTAATTACACAAATACTACTGGTACTAGTTATACTAGCACTAATACTACTGGTACTACTAGTTATACTAATCACACTACTACTACTAGTTATACTGATAACATGAATACTACTGGTACTAGTTATACTAATCACACCAATACTACTACTACTACTAGTTATACTAATCACACTATTACTACTGCTACTAGTTATACTAATCACACTAATACTACTACTACTAGTTATACTAATACTACTACTACTACTAGTTATACTTACACTAATACTACTGCTACTAGTTATACTAACACTAATACTACTACTACTAGTTATACTAATACTACTACTACTAGTTATACTTACACTAATACTACTACTACTAGTTATACTAATACTAATAGTACTGCTACTAGTTATACTAATCACACTACTACTAGTTATACTAATACTAATAGTACTGCTACTAGTTATACTAATCACACTACTACTACCACTACTACTACTAGTTATACTAATACTACTACTTATTCTAATTCTATTACTATATGTTGTGATTTCCACACAATAATAAATATAATAAAAAATAGCTAAATGTTTAATTTAAATACAGACATGTAGTTATATATAATTATAGCTGGAATACTGTAGTTCTATGGAGGAAATGTGATGGATGACAAAGGAAAAAAACTGTTTTGAGTATTTTCATAATTGAACCCGTTATAAAAATGAATGTGTTCTGTGTGATACATTTTAAATAAAGTAATAAAACATTTTCCCTGTGAAATTTACACGTGATAATAAGAACCCAAACCTTCACCCTCTTTTTTATATTATATAATCTTTTTATTAATATTTTTATATATATATATATATGTGTGTGTGTGTGTAACTAACATAATCGGCGAATATACCTTATGAGTGCAGGCTCGGGGTGTGTGTGTGTGTGTGTGTGTGTGTGTGTGTGTGTGTGTGTGTCCTAATGAACTGGATTATCTCTGCATGCGTCTGTCTTCCTTCAAAGAGCAAAATCTGGAAATGTAATTAGACCGCTCTATTACCCCCTTGATCTTTATTCTCACTGCCCTGGAATTAAAAATGCACAGTAAACGCTAATCAACACGCTTCTGCTACACCAACGCATTTCTGCTGATAGACACCATAAAACACGTCCGTTTCCGAACTCGTGTCGCTCTGCATCGCCACTTCGTCTCCTCACATCTGTAAACGAGGTCCGTTTGAAGGTGCAGTGTGTTCCTCTGAGCGTTTTTTTATTCCTTTCTCAATATTTCAAATGCTGTCAAAAATACCATTAGAACGTGTTGTAGGATAGAAGGAAAGAGAGGAGGAGGAGGAGAAAGAAGGGAACTAGAGGAAGGAGGAGACGTAGAGGAAAGAAAGGAAGGAGAAGAAATGGGGAGATGAATGGAAAGGAAGGGAAGGAGAAGAAGAGAGGGGGCCGGAGGAAAAGAAGGGGAAAGGGGAAAGGAGGAGAAAGATGGGAAGGAGGAGAAGAAAGGGAAAGGAGGAGAAAGATGGGAAGGAGGAGAAGAAAGAAAAGAAAGGTAGGAGGAGATAGAATCGAAGACAGTAATGGAGTGGGAGGAGATGAATGGAAAGGAGGAGGATAGAACTCTGAATGAAGGCGGAAATAAAGTAAAGGAGGAGATGAACGGTGAAGGAGAAGGAGAAGGAGAATGAATCGAGGAGTAAAAAAAAAGTAAAAAAAAAAAAAGGAGAAAAAAAAAAAAGGAAAAGAGAATATTACAGAAAACAGGGTCCTAATGTGGGGAAAAAAGACGTTCAGATGTCCACAGACTTGTTTTGAGGACATTAAACGTAACAGTAAATGCATAAAAAAAAACTCCTAATAGAGGAATTCTCTCAGGTCAGTGTGGAATGGATGATTTCTCTTTCTCGCTCTCTTACAGGCCGCAGTCTGAAACCACAAAAATCCTTCACGACCAAGTGGACTCCCTGGAGAAACATCTCAGGTAATGGCTGAGTGAAGGACGGGGGGGAGGCCACGGCGCCAGAGAAAGAAATGAAGCTTTTTGGGATGGAAGTGAAGAACGAAAAGACAAAGGGTTTCTCTGGGAGGTTCTCTGCTTGTTGTGGGGCTATTTTTTTTTTTTCTCCCCGGAAGTCAGGAAATGAGTTTAGTATGGACGCTGTGGGTCTGCCATGCTGTCTCGCCTCCCGGTTTAATTTCGGGGTGTCTTACATCAGCGTCCTGCACCGGATCTTTTTTTTTTCTTCTCTTTTTTAACGTGACTCTTAAGAGGCGTTCTGAGACTTCACATCGCAATGCGTATAATTATTGTTGCGCTTGAAGGCTAAATTATATGCTTGGCAGTGATGAAAGTGTGTGTGTGTGTGTGTGTGTGTGTGTGTGTGTGTGTGTGTGTGTGTGTGTATGTATGGGGTCTAGTCGGAGGTGGGGTGATTGTGACTGGGAAAATGACTGGGACAGCGCCCCTGACAGTCACACACATTTTAAAACTTAACACACAAGCCCATGTTTATAAATCATTATAAGGGGACTGTTTATAAGTGTGTGTGAGCTGGTAACGATTTCATCAGAGCGAGTCTACAGTGAGTAACTCATGGAAAAAGTTGCACGCTGTAACCCACGTATTACGTTTTTCGATATTTTATATCAGACCAGAATTGTTGTTAAAGCGTTTTACAGAATTTATGTATAGAAATAAAGAAGAAAGCCTTGCATATGCTTTATAGACTGTTATATTAATAATGAATATGATTGTGACATTTCCAGGACTCGATCATCCTCAGCGAGACTAGCGTTTCGATATGTCACATGCCTGGTATCGCCGTATTGTTAAAAAGGGGCGGGGCTAGTGACATGAACACGTTACCTAGCCTCTGACTCCTCTCCTTTCACCTACGTGATGTCTCGCGGCATGGTATGGTTCCGCTGACCGTCCTGAGCGGTTTGAGGGGTCACATGTAAGTTGCGCTGTGCAAGGGGCGGGGCCTATGATGACACGTGACACACCCATGTCTAAGCACGTGTTTTAAGCATATTTCTGCTAATGGCTTCATGTGACGTCACCATATTACCCACGATGCAACTCCATTCTCTGTGCTGAGTCCATTGACACGGCACACGTGTGTCGTTTTGTGACCCCACCCACTTTGTTACCCCTACTGCCCTTTTCCCTCTAATTAGTGTGGCTGTTTGCTTAATAGAACAAGAATTGCAATAGGGTGTTTTTTCCTTGGTGCTTGGCCCCCTAACATTTTAATTAGTTCAATTCTGTTAACTGAACGGAACAGATATGTTTTAATTAGCGGCGTAAATGAGTCCTTATAAATTGTAACGAGCGAAGAAAAACTCTGTGATGAAGGAGGCATGTTCGGGCCCTCGTATTATTATTATTATTATTATTATTTTATTTCTCTCGCTTTTTCTCCGCACCTCGTGGGTTCGATTACGCGTCCCTGTCGGTGAAATCCATCCTCTCCCCCACGCCTTTCACAGCTTTCGTAACGCCGCGGAGGAGTAAAGAGCTTTCCTGGCAACTCGAGGACAGATGGAGGGAGGAGTGCGGAGGGAGTAAAAGAATATAACGCGTATCAGTGAAGACGAGAGGAAGATGAGTGTCGGTGTTAATGTGTGTGTAAGCAGGAAACATCTGTGCTCTATGAAACATCTCGGTCCGTTCGCCCTCCTGCACTGACTGATGAGACTCTGATTTATTTCGACTCATTTTGTTCATCGTCGTTTCCTAAATTGTACCTTTTTTTTTTTTTAAGTTTTTGTGTGTGTGTGTGTGTGTGTGTGTGTGTGTGTGTGTGTGTGTGTGATTTAACGGCGGATGGGAAGAATAATAAAGGGATTGTATGAGGATGGATAAATGGATGAACTGATAAATTGATTAAGAACGTATCGGTTTGAGGAATATGGTTCTGGACGATTTGGTAATTAAACGAGTCGAGTGGCAGGAAGAATTGATTTGTCTGAAATCGCGGTTGAGGACGCAGGAATTTTTTGGGATTTGGATACTGGATGAGATGAAGGTTTATTAATGGGATGGACAAATAAACAGGATTCACTGGAGAATTGACAGCTGGACTAATGAGGAATGATTAGACTGAATGGAGGATTAAATAGTGAATGGAGTTGAGGTTTAAGTGCAGATTAACAGGTTGGTTAATGATGATTGACGGGTTGATTGGAGCATTGATAGTTTGATATACTGGTAGAGTGACTGGGATTTAACATGGATGGTTAAAGTGGAACAGATTTATAATCGACTGGTTGGATTGAACGGATGATTGGGTGGATCGATTAAGAAACGGATAGGTGGATTTTTTTTTTGGATGGACAGGCCCAGTGGATCTTCTGGGTGGATCTTTTTGGGTAGACTGGCACAGTGGATCTTTTGGGTGGACTGGCACAGTGGATCTTTTGGGTGGACTGGCACAGTGGATCTTTTTGGGTAGGCTGGCCCAGTGGATCTTCTGGGTGGATCTTTTTGGGTAGACTGGCCCATTGGATCTTTTTGGGTAGGCTGGCCCAGTGGATCTTCTGGGTGGATATTTTGGGTAGACTGGCCCAGTGGATCTTCTGGGTGGATTAAAAGCAATTAAATTAAAGAAAAATGGACAGCGGATGTATTTAATGAATAAATGTAATTTTTTCTTTATCAGTATTGATAACTATATGAATGTTTGATACAGACGGATAATCTGATAGATTGTTTTATTGAAAGGCAGATGGTAATATCTGTGTGTGCGTGTGTGTGTGTGTGTGTGTGTGTGCGTGTGTTGCAGTGTTGCTGAGGTCCTGGAGAAGCATGGTCTACAGAAACCCATCTCATTCATTAGAAACAGTCAGAACAGCAAAGAAGAGGCTCACCAACTGATGGTCAAACTCACCCGCCATACTGGACGCAAGTAAGACACACTCCAGATCATTTACAACATCTCACACACACACACACACACACATCGAATGAAGTTCAACTTCATCCCAACGGTGTTCAATAGGGTTTGAGCTCTATAGCAGATACACCAATTGAGATCTTCCACACACATCCAACCCATGTATTGCAGATCTTCATGGAGGTATCTCCATCTCCATATCTTCATGGGTTATAATGCTGCTGCTGCTGTTTATTATTATTATTATTATTATTATTATTATTATTATTATTGTGCCGCTCTTTTGGTGTATTTTAGAAATCCACCAGTGAGTGAAAGTGTGTGGAGAGATCTACTGCAGGATCTACTGGACATGCAGAAGAACGTTTACACCTGTCTACAGCCCTCCACCTGCCACCAGGTACTGTACACACACGTACACACACACACACACACCTATTACACGTCCCATTAAACATGCATGTATGATGTAACACTTTCTACTCCATCCTGGAGTGGTGGAAGATGAAATGATAATTGGTGAAATGGTAGATGATGGAATGATGATTGGTGGAGTGGTGGAGGATGGAATGATGATTGGTGGAGTGGTAGTGATAGAATTGGAGGTAGAGGATGGAGGGATTAGTGGAAGAGACTAGAGGGATCAGTGGTAGAAGGTTGAGGGGATTTTAGATGGAGAACAGGAGAGGAGCAGGGGAGTCTGCATGGAACAAATGATATGACTGATCTTCCAAGGTGGACGCCGACCTACTTCTCCAAGCTCATCCATGAATTTCAAGACTCTTGAGGATGGATAACTAGTTAAACATGGTCCAGGAGGACAGCATGAAGCTTCTCATAGAGTTTTCTGCAGAATGTGCTGCTTGATGCCAGTTTGGAAAGTGGGTTCCTCTAGAATCTTTAAGAACGTGGTTGGAACGTGACCAGATGTTATGGATCCAATAATTAATGTGAGAAGGTCTAAAAACTTGTGGAAGGAGTTAAATCCATTGGGCTGGTGGTGGGACTGCAGGACTGGATGACTTGCAGGGAGCTTGATGGCAGTGAAGATCTTTGAAGGTTCCGCAGAAGGTGGAAGATCAAAGTCGTTTTCTTTGATGTTTTGATTGACGCCTCTCTTCTTGGCGGAGTGCAGCAGTGTTTCTAATCAATTCGTCCAAACTCCAGTAAACGGACACAATTGCACCCCCGCCCCGAGCTTGATGGCAGTGAAGATCTTTGAAGGTTCCGCAGAAGGTGGAAGATCAAAGTCGTTTTCTTTGATGTTTTGATTGACGCCTCTCTTCTTGGCGGAGTGCAGCAGTGTTTCTAATCAATTCGTCCAAACTCCAGTAAAC
>MU549132.1:1282330-1311151 GCA_024362625.1 Silurus asotus
TTTTTTTAGCGGTGTGTATTTTTCTTTATTATTCGTGTGTGTGTGTGTGTGTGTGTGTGTGTGTGTGTGTGTGTGTGTGTGTGTGTGTGAGAAAGACGTTGAGACCGAGACACACAGAGAAAAACAAATGCAGACAGAGACGGTGAGGGAGACTGACAGAGAGACGGCGTGACAGTAAGGAAAGAGAAGACTGGGAAATAGGGACTGAGACAGTGAGGGAGAGATCCAGATGGGTAGAGAGAGATGAAGACACACTCGGGGAGAGAGAGACAGATGGAGAAGGACATTGTGAAAGAGCGGAGTGATAGATTACTCTTCTGTTCCAGCACTTTCCTCTCCTTACTTTCACTTTACAGATTTAGATTCTTCTCGCTATTCATTGTTCTTTTTTTACCCCCTCTTCTCTGTCGCCCCCTGCAGGTGTTTGTGGAGAGTTTGCTGTGTTCAGGTCGAGAGGAGAACGTTCTCCTGGCAGGTCAGTTGATGCAGTGCAGCTCCTCAGGTCCTGTTCCTCCTCTCGGCCCTGTGTTCCGTGTAAAAGGGTCCCGTGTCGCGTACGCAAGCAGCGTGGAGCTCGCGCTCGACTCCGCCCGAGAATACTTCAACTCCTCCTCCACACTCAACGACCCCTGCATCAACCTCGCCAGGTACCACCACACCCTCACCCCACCCTCTCACTACACCCACCACCCTCACCACACCCCACACCCTCTCAACACACCCAACACCCTCACAACAACCTCTCACCACACCCCACACCCTCTCAACACACCCTCTCACTACACCCAACACCCTCACAACAACCTCTCACCACACCCCACACCCTCTCAACACACCCTCTCACTACACCCAACACCCTCACAACAACCTCACCACACCCCACACCCTCTCACTACACACAACAACCTCTCACCACACCCCACACCCTCTCAACACACCCAACACCCTCACAACAACCTCTCACCACACCCCACACCCTCTCAACACACCCTCTCACTACACCCAACACCCTCACAACAACCTCACCACACCCCACACCCTCTCACTACACACAACAACCTCTCACCACACCCCACACCCTCTCAACACACCCTCTCACTACACCCAACACCCTCCCACCATACCCCACCACCACACCCCACACCCTCTCAACACACCCCACACCCTCTCAACACACCCTCTCACTACACCCCAAACTCACCCCACACCCTCACCACACCCTCTCACCACATGCCACACACTCTCAACACACTCTACACCCCCCCACACCCTCTCACTGCACCCTACAACCTCTTACTATACCCCCTCTCCACACTCTCTCTCTCTCTCTCTCGCTATCATTGTTTTTGTTACTGGTTCTGCTTCTGGAGTGATGCTTTTGCACTCGGATGTAAAGTAGGACAGTAATCAGGCCATCATCTACTGATGACCAAACCACAGTCTAAATACACACACAAACACACACACACACACACACACAGGTTAATATTAGTATAATGTTAGTATTAATGAGCAGTGGCTGATTGTGTACAAAAACTAAATATCTTCAAAAAGACCTAAAACATGTACACACACACACACACACACACACACACACTAAAAGGACAGCATAAGTATAGACTCGGGACTTTAATAGACAAATTGAGAGTAAACAAATTTGCAGGTTAATGTCAAAATAATTGAAGCTGCCAGCATGTGAGCGGAGAGAGAGAGATGGAGAGAAAGGAACTGAGAGAGAAAAAGAGATGGAGGGAGAGAAATATGGAGAGACTGAGGGACTGAAAGTGTGATGAGAGATAAACAGTGGGTTCCTGGGTTTTAACTCACACTATACATTTTGTGTAAAAACCTCCACTCGCTTTAATCTCCATGCCTCATGCTCGGCCTCTTTGTGTGTGTGTGTGTGTGTGTGTGTGTGTGTGTGTGTGTGTGCACAAATCCATTTCCTCCATCTTTTTACTCCTTGATTTACCTGCAGTCATCTTCTGCGTTGGGTTTTGTTCGGGGCGTCAGCAGAAATCAGCAGCGTGCAGTTCTGCAGCTCTGGAGTGCACATGAGCAGGAGGAACGCTGGATCTCAGACCTGGAACTCCGAGTGACCTGCATACTGTTTCCTTTCAGCTCCATCATCACTGCTCCATCATCACCCAGGCTTCAGTGTAACAAGTGAGGTGGAGCAGGATGCAATGTGGCTTTATTTTAACTCCTGAACATCTCCATTCACTCTTATAAGAAGATCCATTCTTCTGGGAAGATGTTCCACCAGAACTTATGGAGATTTATGCAAGATTTCATTCAGCCACTTAGTAAAGTCAGGTTCTGATGTAGGTGAGGAATTGAGGAGGTCCTGGGTGGTGTTCACGTTCATCCCTGAGGTGTTCAGCAGACACACACATCCAACTCATAAAAAGCAGATCTTCATGGAGCTGGATTTGTGCACATGGCTGGAACCAGTTTGAGTCTCTGAGTTAAAGTGAAGAGAAAAACTCATCAGTGTGTTTGGTTTTTTTTTCAGATCTTGTCTGCAGCTGATCACAGATTGTCCTCCTTCAATCCAGGAAGAATTAGACCTCATCAGTGCTCTCTCTCGACTCGAGGAGTTCGGGGTGAAAGTCCTGCCTTTACAAGGTAACATCCATCTCGCTATCAAGAAGATCAGAGACGAGGTTGGAGGAGTTCTAGTGCAGGAAGTAGAGGAAATTCAGGATATGGAGGAAGTTCAGAACTTGGATGTAGTGGAGGAATTTTTTGCTAGTGGAGAAAGTGCAGGGCTTTCATGAAGTGGGAGATGTTCAGAAAATTTAAGTAGTGGAGAAAGTTCAGGAATTGGAAGATGTTTGAGAAGTTGTGGTAGTACAGGGAGTTCAGAAAGTGGAAGTAGTGAAGACATTTCTGGTAGTGGAGGAAGTTCAGAAAGTGGAGGTTGTGGAAGACGATGTGGAGTTAGTGGAAGATGTTGAGGAGGAAGTGGAAGAAGATGAGGAAGTGGAGGTAGTGGAAGATGATGAGGAAGTGGAGGAAGTGGAAGATGATGAGGTAGTGGAGGTAGAGGAAGAAGATGAGGAAGTGGAAGAAGATGAGGAAGTGGAGGTAGTGGAAGATGAGAAGGTAGTGGAAGATGAGAAGGTAGTGGAAGATGAGAAGGTAGTGGAAGATGAAAAGGTAGTGGAAGATGAGAAGGTAGAGGAAGTAGTGGAAGATGATGAGGAAGTGGAAGTAGTGGAAGATAAGGTAGTGGAAGATGAGAAGGTAGAGGAAGTAGTGGAAGATGATGAGGAAGTGGAAGTAGTGGAGATGATGAGGAAGTGGAAGTAGTGGAAGATGATGAGGAAGTGGTGGTAGTAGTGGAGGAAGAAATGAAGGAAGTTCAGAGTAGTTTAAAGCAGTCAGAAGTCAAGTGTTTTCTGGAACTTTCATTCGAGTGAAAGCAAAGAAAATGATGATAATTGCTGAAGTGTCCACCAGGAAGCACGTCATTAAACAGCAGCTGTCAGCGTCTCCAATGTGAAAGTCATTTGTGTCTCGGTATTGATGTCGTCTTTGTTTGAATAAATGGCTGTACGGTCAGCACTCTGTTTTTCTTTCTCTTCAGCGCTTTAGTGGTTGAAAGGCCATTTTTTTTTTCCTCCTGACACGAATAAGCAGCAGCGAAGCTCCAATTTCACGAGTACCGAAATTACAGCAATAACACGTTCCTCGGGAAACGGTCTGGGATTCGTCCGGATTCATCATCCGTGACGTTCCTGATGGGTATTAATCACTTTACAGGAGATCTCACTCTTTTCCTTTCTGTTTTTTTATCCTCGGCTGATTGATTACGCTCCATTAAAACATTAAAGAGACAAAGAGGCTGCTCTCTGAGTTAAGGGAAAAATGCCTTTTTGTCATCAGCAGAACGACGGACTGGAGGCGTTTCAGCAGAAGCTTTTGGAGCGTTTAACGCTTAACATGGGGCTGTCAGGCAGAAAAAGCCACAGCGCTAAAAGGAAAGAGACGATGCATTTAAAAAAACATTGACAGAATCTCTGGTTTATCGTCGTTTTTTCCTCCTTCTGAAATTTCAGGCGAACGGCGAAGGCTGAGAATACATCAGTGTGGCTTCGATTCATTCTTCTCTTTCGCCACACTGATATTCAAGGACCTGCTATTTACCCTCGAATTTCTCTGAGTGTCGATGCAGGGAGTAGAAGAGTGAGTCAAATTGGGAGTCAGAGTCTCAGGGAATCAAATAGGGAGTCCGAGACTCGGAGAGTGAGTCAAATAGGGAGTCCGAGACTCGGAGAGTGAGTCAAATAGGGAGTCCGAGACTCGGAGAGGGAGTCAAATAGGGAGTCCGAGACTCGGAGAAAGTCAGAAAAGCAGTGGACGACTCCGAGAGGGGAGAGTGAGTCAAATAGGGAGTCGGAGAGAGAGACTCGGAGAGTGAGTCAAATAGGGAGTCCGAGACTCGGAGAGGGAGTCAAATAGGGAGTCCGAGACTTGGAGAAAGTCAAAAAAGCAGTGGACGACTCAGAGAGGGAGTTGGAGAGTCAGAGTAACTGAATGAGTGAGGATATGAGTCAGAGTAGTAGTGAGTAAGAGGGAGATAAGGAATGACCATGATATTACAGACTCTATAGGTATTATAAAGGTATTGTGTAGGTTCACATTGTTCTTGTGAGTGTAAAGTCCTCCAGCACTCCTTCTGCGCTACACTCAATACATTTCTGTTTGTGATGAAAAGATGAATATGAATCATTAGATCTGAGTTCTGGCTTCAGTCGTTTTCTGATTTTGACACTTCCTGTGTAACCGCACTCATTTTGCAGGTGATTTAGGATACTGGAAGCTGTGACAGATGTTGTCCAGATATGTCCTGGATATATGACTGTCTCCTGGGTCTAAGCGCTGTGCTTCACTGTCTTTCTGTGTCTGCAGTGCGCCTGCGTGATGACCGTCTCTCGCTGATCAAGGAGTGCGTCTCTCAGTGTTCCACGGCTTATAAACAGTCCACTCTGCTGCTGGAGCTGGCCAGGCTTCTCCGGGTCTCAGGTAAACGTTCACACCTTTCCATAACGCAACAACCACCGAGGTAAAAGTTCTGTTCTTATGTCAGTCTCAAAGTCCGACGCTATGCTACGTTCCTCAGCCTCCATCCAAGAACCTATCAGGGGAGATCTAAATGATTTTATTGCCAAAACAAAACGTTTTTTTTTTCCGGAGCCGTCCCGTCTCCCCAGACTATATTTGGAACACGTCAAAGACGGACGGTCTTCCGAGACTACTCGGATTCCTGGCCCGAGACAGTCATTTTTTTATGAGTGTAAAGAGGATAAAATATCCAGCTCGTACACGCCCATTGATGATGCATGCTTATTGGTTTACAGCAGATCGAGTTAGGAGTCCATTACACCAGGAACAGATTTGAGAGAATTGATTTTCAGTCTAGTTCACTGCTGATGAGCGAATGTCGTGTGTGTGTGTGTGTGTGTGTGTATGTGTGTGTGTTTATAGGTGGTGATGAAAGCCAGAGGAAGGGGCAAGTCCTCACACTGTTGGCTGAACAGGCTCTACAGACACACGCCTACAAGGCCTCATACATCCACTGCCAGGACCTGATGGCAGCAGGTAGGTTTCATCCACAGATGTAGGTTTCATCCATAGTTCTGGTTGGACAATTTATTCAATTTGTATTATTTTATATGCTATTACAAATGACTATAAATAAAATACAAAAATAAGTGAGTACACCCTCGGTGAAGCTTCTCCACCTTCTGCTTGAGGAGCACCACGTCGGTTCGGTCCAGTTTCTGAAGGGCTGCATCATGTTCTGCTTCAGACTGTCACAGTACATTTTGGAATCCGCGGAATGAACCTGCAGCTCCACGGTACCAGAAGCACTCATGCAGCCCCAGACCGTGATGCTGCCACCACCACCATGCTTTTCTGTAGGCAAGACACAATTTTCTTGGTTCTTCTCACCATCTGAGCCAAACAAGTTTATCTTCGTCTCATCAGACCATGGGACATGGTTCCAGTGATTCATGCTCTTGGACTTGGACGTTTCATCAAACTGTTTGTGGGTGTGAGCTTCAGAAGAGGCTTTCTTGTTGCAGTGTGCGGCTAAATGTGAGGGGTGTACTCACTTGTGTGTGTGTGTGTGTGTGTGTGTGTGTATATATATAAAACAGCGAGCGCTAATCTCTGACTGTTATCGGCAAAAGCTCCCAATAACAGAGTGATGGAAAAACGGTGTAACCTTTCTTCTGCATCATCTCTCTTTTTTGTCTCTCTTCTTCTCTTTCTGTCTCTCCTCCTGTCTCCAGGTTACAGTCAAGGTTGGGATGTATGTTCTCAGCTGGGTCAGTGCGAGAGCTACACTCATCTCTCGGCTCGTCAGGAGCTCATGGCGTTTGCTCTGACCCACTGTCCTCCTGCTAACATCCAGAACCTTCTAGCAGCTTCCAGCTCTCTGCAGACTCAGGTGTGTTTCCGTGTTTCCTCGTTTCCTGCTGTAGAGCTTCAACCCTATCAAAGACCTTCAGGATGAATCTAAACCTCACCTACATCACTTTACTAACGTCCATACGGTTAAATCTGACCCTGCAAATCGCCACAAAATCTTGTGGAACATCTTCCCAGAAGTGTGGAGCTCATTATAAGAGTGAATGGAGACTCGATATGAAATGTAGATGTTAAGAAAGAAGCAGATCGCAATCAAAGCATTGTTTGCACGTGTTACTTTGGGGTTTGGAAGCGCGAGTCTGCTGGGTGTTAAACACGGCCTAAAACAAGGAAGTGAAATAACACTGAATCATTTATACTTAACGAGTCTTTACAGAGAAACGTCGAGTCACAACGGAGAGACGTCCCGCAAAGTACATAAACTTAAAATACAATAAACACCTTTTAAATATTTAATTCTTTTTTTTTATTTAAGATTCTGTACCAGGCAGTAAACTACAAGATGGACTCGTCCCAGGCCCAGGGAGCCGGCGCCGACCCGGATCAGGTAACCGTCTGACTCTTTCTGTTTCTGTTGTTCAAATAAGGCTTTTAAAGGGGTCTGTTAATACACACACACACACACACACACACACACACACATACACATCTTGTAGCGTGTAGTATTTCTGTAGTATTGTGATTGGCTGAAGGAGTTCAGGTGTGAATGGTGGATTGTGATTGGCTGAAGGAGTTCAGGTGTGAATGGTGGATTGTGATTGGCTGAAGGTTGTTTAGATGTGAAAACTGGATTGTGATTGGATGAAGGAGTTCAGGTGTGAATACTGGATTATTGGATGGAGATGCAGCACAGAAGCTTTTTGACCAATCAGAATTGAGAAGTTGTTAATTAACACTTTTACCTGCAGTGTATTTTATTAATTGTTCTACTTCAGGATTCAATATGAACTCAGATGTTATCCTCTGTATGATTGTATCAGGGTGAAGGTGGAAGGTCTGGTGGTAGTGCAGTCTCTCAGTCTTCAGCACTTCTCCAGCGAACCACCGCCCGCACCCTCGAGGTCCTGACCACCACCACCATGAACACCAAGGCCGTGCTGAACACCATCAGCGACTCCCAGTGGTGGAAAGACTCCATCAGCTATCTCCGCCCCTTACACGTATGATTTAAACCTGTCTCCCGATCGTGAACGTCTCTCAGACGTCTCCTAATCACGGTATGTCCTGTCTCTCATCAGGGTCAGGATTCGCACAACGTCGGAGCGGCCAATCAGAACGCAGGGCTGGAGATGCAGGGCTGCAGCCCGTTCTACAAGGAACTTTTTGAGGAACCGTATGTCGACCTGGTGAGTTCCTCCGTATACTTCAGTCCCCTTCCAAATATGCTAAATGTTAGGATACCTCTGGAAGCCACGCCCCTTTTACAAGCCTGAAAACGTGTGTGTGTGTGTGTGTGTTATTTAGAGGGATGACGCGTACTCTTCCTATGACTATGTCCCTCACGAGGACTTTGCAGAAGTTTTGCTCCATACAGGAAAGTTAGCTGAGACCAGGAGTGAGGGAGAGCAGCTGTTTCCTGCCACTGAGGGTAACCTCGAATATTACAGGGACAGAGAGTCTTCCTGTCCTTCATTTCTTTATTCCTGTCCTCCTTTCTTTTTTCCCTTTTTCCTTTTGTTTTTGTCTTTTTCTTTATTTTCCTTCTTTCTCAATCCATGCTCTTTCTTTCTTTTCCTGTCCTCCTTTCTTCCCTCCCTCTTTTCTTTTTGTTTTTCTTTCTCAATCTATGCTTTCTTTCTTTCTTTCTGTCTTTTTTTCCATTAAGCTTCCATTTCTTTCGTCCTTCTCTCCCTCTTTCCTTTATGCTTTCCTTTTGTTTGTTTGTTTTTCTTTCTTTCTTTCTTACTTTTCTCTACTTCCATCCTACTTTCTTTTGTCTTTCTTTAATTTTTTACCCATTTGTGAGATTTCAAAAAATTATCTATCTTTTTTTACACTCTCTCTCTCTCTCTCTTGCTCTCTCTCTCGCTCTCTCCCTCGCTCTGTCTCAGTTCTGCTCCAGTTGGCGAGTGATGCTTTTCCCCGGGACATGACGCTGGCTTTGGCCTATTTGCTCGCGCTGCCTCAGGTGAGTTTGTGTCTCTGTGTGTATCTGAGTGTGAGTGTGTGTATGTGTGTGTTTTGGAGTGTGTATTTGTCAGTGTTAGTGTGTGTGTGTGTGTGTGTTACATGTAAGTTTAAATGATTGTGTGTGTGTGTGTGTGTGTGTGTGTGTGTGTGTGTGTGTGTGTCAGTGTTAATGTGTGTGTAAGTGTGTCTCTTCTCTCTGTTGGAAGTGTGTTTGAAGTGTGAGTTTAAGTTGTTGAAACAGACTGGGGGAGATTTGAAAGAAAAGTGAGAGGAATGTTAAACAGCTGTGTGTGTGTGTGTGTGTGTGTGTGTGTGTGTGTGTGTGTGTGTGTGTGTGTGTCAGTGTTAGTGTGTGTAAGTGTGTCTCTTCTCTCTGTTGGAAGTGTGTTTGAAGTGTGAGTTTAAGTTGTTGAAACAGACTGGGGGAGATTTGAAAGAAAAGTGAGAGGAATGTTAAACAGCTGTGTGTGTGTGTGTGTGTGTGTGTGTGTGAGCTTCAGGCTCACATGAATTAACCCCAGACTCAGGCTGTGTACTGACTTTGTTGCTTTGCCAAGAACATTGTCGGCTTAAGCATGTAGTGCAGCAACACACACACACACACTCACTCACTCACACACTCTCTCTCTCTCACACACACACACGCACACAGCAGAGAATTATCACACTGCTCCATCCTATAACTGAGCATCCGTAATCCCTGAACGTGCAATTTGTAAACACAATGATTTTTTTTCTCCTGGTTTCATCTCTCCATTTTCCTCTTCTCTTCCCTTCTCATCTCTTCATCTCCTCTCATCTTGTCTCATTATCTCTTCTTTATATCTCTTTTTGCCTCAAAATTTCTCTCCTCCTCATCTCTTGTTTCGTCTCTTCTCCCCTCCACTCCTCTTCTACTCTCTTCTCATCTCTCGTTTCCTGTGGTGTCTCCTCTTCTCTTTTCATCTTTTCTTCTATTTCTTGTCTTTTCCATCTTTTCTATTCTAATCTTCTCTTACCTCTTCTTTTTTTCCTCCTACTGTATCTCTTCTCTCATTTCATTTCTTCTCCCCCTTTCTCTTCTCTTCCTCCTTACCCCACCTGCTTCTCTATTATTCCTTTCTTCTGTGGTCCTGCCATGTATTTTTTTTTTATTTTTTTATTTCTCCCCATCCCATGTTCTCTCTAACCTGCTATTATTTTCTCTTTGTTCTCTATTACCCCCCCCCCCCCCCATTTGTCTTGTCAGTGTGTGTGTGTGTGTGTGTGTGTGTGCTCATATCCAAGCAGAGCACATTAATGAATAATAATAAATCCTGTTTGTCTTTCAGGTGTTGGACGCAAACACATGTTTTGAGAAGCAGCTTCCTTCAGCTCTGTCTCTCCAGCTGGCTGCGTATTACTACTCCCTTCAGATCTACTCCCGTCTGGTTCCCTGCTTCAAAAACAAGTGCAGCCCCTTGTACAGGGTAAGCAAACCAAGCGTTCTTCTCATCCGTGTAGTCCGTTTCCTTCTGAGAACATCACTGGCCGCTTGTGTGTGTGTTAATAACCTTGTTACGTCTGTGCCACTTTTATTAGATATCAGGTGCGTCTGAGGATGAAGTAATGATCTCTACTTTACTCCCTCTCTCTCTCTCTCTCTCTCTCTCTCTCTCTCTCTCTCTCTCTCGCTCTTTGCCTGTTTTTTTCGCACTGTTTTTTACTCACTCTTCATGTCTCTGTATGCTTTACAGTATGCTTTCTCTTTTGGCTTCTCCCTCTTTCTCTCTTTCTGTCACTCTTTTCTTTCTTTTTGTCTGTCATGTTTCCCCCCCCCTTTGGTGTGTAACGAGGAGAGCTCGTTAGCGAGACCCTCAGCTGTGTGTTTTTGCAGCTCTTCTTGTTTCTTCATATCTTGTATCATATTCTTATCTATTTTCTTCTCTCTTTGTCTCTTTTCATCTCCTCTTGTCTTTTCGCTTCTCCAGTCATCTCTTCTTGTCTCTTCTCCTTCATTCACTCTTCTTATCTTTTCTTCTTTTCCTTCTACTCTCTTCTTGTCTTTTTTCTTCTTTCCTTCTCTCATCTCCACATGTCTCTTCTCTTTTCCTTTTTTCTCTACTCTTCTGCATTCAGTCTTCTTATTTCTTGTATTTCTTTGTCTCTTCTTATCCTTCGCTCATTTTGTCTCCGTTAATCTCTTCTCCTCCTTTCTTTACACTTCTCCCTTCACTCTTCTCATCTTTTCTCCCTAGTCGGTGTGTAACGAGGCGAGCTCGTTAGCGAGACCCTCAGCTGTGTGTCTTCTCATCAGTAATCTTTTAAACCCTGTTAGTGTGAGCGCATGTTAGCGCAGGTGCTAAACTCCTGTAGCGTGAGTGACATCACCGGTATTAAATACAATCTCGTGGGTGTTCTACTGTTATATAGAGCTCCCGAGGACTTTAGCAAGGTCCTGACATTGTAAATAGTGTCTGTGTAAGAGTGTATCAGACACACACACACACACACACGCGCACGCACTCATTCTCCTCAAGTCAGTACCTGCGTTTGGAACCTACACCTTCTTGATCCCTGTAATCGCATCTAAACCCCTTTATGCCCTGTAATTACCTCCAGGATAATTAATATAATAATGAATAAAGATCTCCCTCTAACAGCGAGCAACCCGTTCCCCAAACATCTGCTTGAACGTCTGCATGAACATCCGTGATCTACTGAAGCTTGGCAGGAAGTCGATCCTCTGACCTGCGTTATTTCGTTTATCATCACGCATATTAATTAGGACAGAACCAATCAGCGCTGATGATCGTGACCACAGCTCGTTTATTTATTTAACCATGTTCTGTGTTCCTCCTCCCTCCGTGTGTGTGTGTTTGTTTTTAGGCCGATCCCAAGGACCTGATTCGCCTTGTGACGGATCACGTGACCGAGCGTGAGGGATGTGATTGGGGGGATGAGGAGCTGGAGGCTCTGATTGGTCAGCTGCGTCTGTACAGCGAGCGTCTGAGGGACTTCACTCAGGCCCAGGTGCTGCGAGGACTCGGACGAGGAGTGGACGTGCAGCGCTTCAGCAACGACCCTCACTACAAGAAAGAGACCATCCTCGGCCTGGCTGAGTGTGTGCAGTGTGTGTGTGCAGTGTGTGTGTGTGTGTATGTGTGTGTGTGTTTTACACGAGTTTTTCACAAGTAGTCTTTAGTAGTATTGCATATTGTAGTGTTCCTGCTAACAATATACTGTGTGTGTGTGTGTGTGTGTGTGTGTGTGTGTGTGTAGGACGTTAGATGAGAGTGTGTATGGGATCTCTTGCTCCTTGGCTCAGCGTTACAGTATCCCGCTGTGGGAGGTTTATATGACACATCTGGAGTTCCTCTTCACCGACAGTGGGTAAGAACACACACACACACACACACACACAGATTCAGGAAACAGAGGGAGAGAGATTGATAGAGGGAAGGGGGAGATGGAGAAAAGCAGAGAAAGAAGGAGAGATAGAAGAGATTGATTGAGAAAAAGGGAGACGAAAAAAGAGAGCAGAGTACAATAGAGCAAAAGGTACGAGAGACTTTAATAATAGTGTGTGTGGGTGTGTTGGGGGTACAAACATTTGCACTTAACTGTCATCTAATCTGTGATCCATTTTAAATAATTAAATAATAATAATTAACTAATCAGATAATTATACAAAATAAATAATTAAAAACAAACCAGAATATCACACGCACAAGCGCGCGCGCGCTCTCTCTCTCTCTCTCTCTCTCTCTCGCTCTCTCCCTCTCTCTTTCTCTCTCTCTCTCTCTCTCTCTCTCTCTCTCTCTCTCTCTCTCTTTCCCTTTCTCTCCCTCCCTCCCTCGTTTTCTCTTGTTTATGTGACTGTGATTGTTTTGATTTATTCCTGTATAAACACGTCTCAGCAGCGTCTCAGCACCGTCTCTTCTCTACAGCAGATTAAGCGTGTAAACCAGTTACCTCGTGTGATTTTCTTTCTCTCTCTCTTTCCTTTCCTTCGAGGCTCACTCTGTTCTCATTAGCATGCAGGAGCATTTGTTTTCCTCCCTCTCTCTCTCTCTCTCTCTCTCTCTCTCTCACTCTGCATTACATCCTGAAACAAGGAAACGCTTTTTATAATCTCCCTTTAATTCATCTGCACACTTCATATCTGCAGCCCTGAATTCCACCACAGGCTCCGCTGCCAAACCTCTTCATTTACACTCAAACTTCTCCTTTTCTTTTCTTTCCTTTTTTTTTTTATTCTCTTTCCTTGATTTTCTTTTCGCTTTGTTTGTTTGAACAAAATGGTCTCGTTTCAGCCAAGGAAACGCAAACGTGTAAATATTTGCCGCACTGCGATTATTTCCAGCGGCGAACGTGACGACACACGTGGGTTTTTTTTGTTGTTGTTGTGGCAAACACTGTATGGCCAAAAGTTTGTGGACACGTGACCGTTGCTAAGTGCGTGTTTGCTCTTATTAATAAACTCCACTTTTCTGGGAAGATGTTCTACTAGATTTGATACTGGAGGTGAGGAGTTGAAGAGACCTGGAGTTGGGGATCCAGTTCATTTCGAGAAGAACCACATACGGGTGGAGAAGTCAGGGGTCCGAATACTTTTGGCTGGATAGTGAATTTTTCCTTGTTGTGTAATCAGGGTTCATTAACAATTAATGTGCCTTAATAAGTGTAGAATATTATCCTTTAAGAGACCGGAACGAACACACACACACACACACACACACACACACACACACACACACACATCTCATTGCCCTTCCTACATCTCTTTCTATCTCTTTTCCTGCTCTCTTTCTCTCTCAATCTTTCTCTTTCCCTCTCACAGCCTCCATCACTCTCTCTCCTGTTACTTCTTTCTCTCTTTCTATTTTTCTCTCAGCATCTTTCTTCCCCTCCCTCCCTCGCTCTCTCTCTCTCTCATCTCAACCTATTTCTCTCCTTTCTCAATCTCTCACCATCTTCCTTTCTCTATTTCCCTCTTTAAGCTTTGATATCTTCCTCTCTCCCCCTCCATCTCTCTCTCTCTCCCTCCCTCCCTCTCCCCTTCTCTCTCTCTCTCGCACTATCTGGCCTGAGGGAAGTGTTCCTGCAGTGAGTGAAGTGCCATCCATTAAACATGAACAGAAGCCTACAGAGATTTTCCTCCAGAGCTCTTTAGGTTCCTAACGTTCCCAGAAAGTTTCCTGTCTCTGTGTTTGCGCTTCTTCTCGGCCTCAGCTTGTGTGATTAGTGAAGAAAGGTGACGCGGGACAGCGGAGACGTCGACGACTTGTTCATCTCTTGTTCTACAAATTGTTTGAATTCTCTCTTTCTTTTACTCCTTTCTTTCCCTTTTTTTTTCTCTTCCACTATGGGAGTGAACCCTGATGAACCCGACAGCCAGAGCAGGTCCGTGGTGTAATTTATTAATAGCTCGGCTCTGTACAACATTCCCACGTGTCAGAATCGGAGCGCCGTTTCCCGAAATCTGTTCATCTTTCATTTAGAGAAGAAGAAAAAAAAGACACGGACATTAAATATAGATGGTCCAAGATTTCAGTCCCCGTCCCCCAAACAAATAATCAGCAATGTTTCAGAGATGAAGGGATGAAACATAATCAGCCGACCTCCTGTTCAACTCACATTCACTCAGTTTGGTGGGAATTGTCTCATTATCGTTTCCATAGCGACGACTTAACGTAATGAGACCTTTTTTTTTTTTTAAATGGAGTCTCCAGTTCCAGCATACTAAGACAAGGCAAGACTAAGGCAAAATACAGAGGGAACAAGAGAAAGACAGACAGACAAAAACAGGCTTATAAAGAGAGACAGAGGACATGTAGATATAGAGACTGTGTCTGAAAGTGAGACTGATGGAGAGTAACAAAGATTTATAGAGACGGACCGACAAAGAGTCCTAGAGATAAAAAGACAGTTTATGGTAGAGAGAGAGACCGACAGACAGACAGGTTGTGACTGAAAGGCTGGAAGAGACAGATGGAGTACTAGAGAGACAGACAAGAGAGACTCTGTGAGAGGGAGACAGAGAGACTGGTAGGGACAGAGACTAACACAGTACCACACTCAGACAGAGACTGGTTCTGAGTGACAGATGATGCTAGTAACAGACAGACAGATAGACTGCTCGAGGCAGACAGACGGAGACAAATACAGAGACTGGTAGACGGGGAATGGTTCTGAGAGACAGATGGAGAATGCTAAAGGTAGACAGACAGAGTAGGAGAGACTGGTAGAGGCAGACAGAGAGACAGAGTGATACCAACAGTCTGGTAGAGACAGATAAACAGAGACTAACATAGAAACTGGTAAATGCAGACTGATAGACAGAGACTAACAAAGATACTGGTGGACAGAGTACTACATTTAGAGACTGGTAGACACTCTGAGACAGCTCTGAGATACAGACCAGGACAGACTGACAGACATGTATGTATTGAGTTACCCCGTGTCCTCCTCAGAACTCTCAGTTCTCATAAATTCACGTGTCGTGTCTCTTTCTTTCCTCTCAGACTCTCCACTAAAGAGATTGAGAGCCGCAGCGAGTCCTTGGGCCTTTTCCAGACCCTGAAGTCCGAACCCCAGGCTTTCTACACACACATGAGCAAGTACGTGTACCCAGGCATCGCAGGTGTGGACCTGCAGCGTCTGCTCTACTACTACACACTGCTGGAGGGCTGCTCATGCTCCAACTACCTTCCTTCATCCACCATGAGCCCCGACACACACGTCAAACTGCTGAAGAAGCTGAAGGCCGTCGCTAACGGTGAGTTTGACCCACACTGGGGTAACAGTGATGCATGGATTATTGGTGTGATTAAAGCCACCGACAGGTGACGCGAAGAACACGGAGTATCTTGTGATTGTCTGGAGGCAGAGTAATTGGATGGACGGAAAAGATCTGACCTTGATATGTGTGGTGTCTAGACTATGTCTAGACGGCATCTCTGGTTTAACCTATATGTGGGGTTTTATACCTTCCGAACGTGTTGGACATTCATGGACACTTCAGGCTCATTGATGAGCGAAGGCTTGACATTGCATTGCATCAAGGGCCCCACAGTGGGAGCTTGGCACTGCTGGGATTTGATCTCATGACCTTCCTTTCTAAGCGACGTGCAATTATCTCCTTAATACAACTGAGCATTTGAGGGTTAAGGGCCTTGCTCAAGGGCCCAGCAGTGGCGGATTGATTGTGGTGGGATTTGAACTCATGACCTTCCAATTCAAAGTCCAACGCCTTAAACGCTGAGCAACTTACAATCATCTTCATATAACTGGCAGCTTGAGGGTTTTGGGATTTGAACTCACAACCTCTCAGATCCAAGAAGTCAAAAAAATACTTAGGCATGGCTTACCTAGAGAAGAGATGGCACCAGGATGGAGCCGAGCCATGGAGGCAGATGTTCTGCTTAGAAACCTTTGGTCCATATGGATGTTTCTCTGAGCATTGTCACTTGATGTTCCACAATGCAACAAGTGGTTCAGGAACATTCTGTGGAACATCACATAGCGTCAGATCTTAATTTGATTGCAAGGAACATGCTGGTGGACAAGTCTGAAGGCTCCACGTCACATTTGCTGCTCACGTCTCAGTGCCAGAACTCCCACGCCTTCAGAGGTCTTGATGGGTCAGAGGTGTTCTGCAGGCGCACGAGGAACCGGAACTGTAAACGTACCTATTGTATACTGTTGCGAAGTTTCTGTCTCTGCCCTCATAACACCTCAAACTCGTTATTCTTTTCAAATGCAAATGATGGAAATCTACATGATTATAACTTTTAAAACAAAACCAGCAAAACATCTCAGGGGAGGCATCGAGAAACTTTTCTCCCGAACTCAAACTTCCTCCTTGACCATTTCCTTCAGTTTTAACCTGCTCGCTTTTATTTCAATTGTAAATCAGCTCGTTCGCTTTTCTATAAAAAAAAAAAAAAAGAACAATATGTTCTAGATGAACAGAACCTTGTTACGACGAGCAAAAACTGCAGGTTCGGTACCTGCCTGAACAAACGCGTCAAGCCGCGACTCCTAATTACAGCCTCCTCGTTCGCCAACACTGATTCTGTACGGGATTGAAAACAATAATAAAAGCAGCTTAATTGCTCGTCGTGTTTGTTTTTCTTTTCTTTTTTTTTCCCGGCGCTTGAAGAAGAGAAAATTAAAAGGGAAACAGCGGAAATTGAAAGAGGGCACGCAGATAAGAACTAAATGATCTAATTAGTCGCATTCTCCGGCTCTCGAGCGAGGCGCAACTCGCGGATGTTAATTGCTCTTCCGAACGAGACAAGAGAAGTGGAAATGGACGAAAAAATAAAAAGACTTTCACTCTGTTCCGATGCCAACGGGGTCACGTCCAAAAAATACGATTACTTTTTAGTACCCTGAGTTCAAACTGTCGAATTGACAAAAAAAAATCTAGAAAGGCTATCAATTTTACTAAGTATCATATGAAAGGGCCGATAATATCAAGATGCAGTCAGGAACTGCTTGTTGGCGTTGGTGGGTGAAGAAACTCTGAGATGATTCTGTAGTAATGCAGAGTCCATTTCAGTTAAACCAGAAACATTTTAGAATTTTCTATACCATGGATTTTATACTTGCATTATTGAATTGAATACATTTCCCTTCAAAAATTAAGCTCCTCCCATGTAGACGAGTTTCAGGAATCGCCTCTGCTCAAAATTCACATTTTTCTTTTCCCTCACTTGAACCAGGAGAACCTGAACAAAACCTTTATCCAGCATGACACAAAGTGCACAGCTCCAGATGTCTGCAGAAGATCTCGAGTGGCCTGCTATAGAGCTCAAACCCTCTTCAGCACCTTGGGGGGATGAATGTGAGCTCCAACCCCAGGCCACTTCCTCAGCTACACCAGTAGAAAATCTAGTGCAACATCTCCCCAGAAGAAATGGAGCTCATTAAATGGAGCAAGAGCAAAACTAAAGAGCAAATGTGGAAGCTTTGAAGCTTATGTCATTAAACGTGACGCTTAACCATCAGACACGTTGTTTGAGGGACTCACTTGTAGGAGGTTCCTGATGATTCATGGTTCTCCTAAGTCTCATATCCCTAAAGATGAATGGAAGCTTTCAGGGTGCAGTTAGCATTATGGAAATGAGACCCCGCTAATTGAGTCTCGCCAGCTTTCATTCATCATCATCAAGGTTACTGTTGTTCGAGGAACCGGTTCCTCGCTTTCTCCATACACCACACTCCATCACTGGAAATGAGGTGGAGTAAATCCCAGAAAAAAACCTAATCAGAAATCCCCCCCCCTACAAGCGAATGCGTCCACTTCTGGTCCTGGCTGCACTCATGAATGCTGAATTAGTGGAAAAAGTGGTTGTGGATATTTTCTGTTGAACAACACGTACCTGTTTGTTTTCCACCAATCTCTCAATGCAGCAGAGGTGAATCAGTCCGGGTTTGGGTCCATGTTAATAATAAGAGTGCACAGTAATTTATTTGCCCTGGTGAGCAGCATGAGTCATACCTGAGAGAAGAGTTTAGCAGAAGCTGGAAAGTTCATGAAATCAATGTTTGCTATTTAATTTGTTTAAAAAAAATCAGTCGTCCACGTGACCCACCGAGTCCTGTTTTTAAACCCTAATCCTGTACTAGCATGCTAAACGCTGACTAGCCTAGCTTGGACCTGATGTACGCTTCATGTCGTATCCGACAGGTCTGGATTATAAAAAGCTGACCGACGAAGACTCAGACCCGCTCAGAGCCCTGAAGCCGGTTCTGAGCAGCCAGAACGTTCTGTCCATCTCCAAACTGGCGTCTCGGATTCCTCAGAAAGGTGGCGGCGCTCTGACGGCCAGCGCCGTGCACGCCGCGTGGCTTCCGACGCTCTTCTGGCAGGGCGACGCCCACATCCTGAAGAATCCTCCTCAGACAGACGAGGAGTTCCTCCATGCTTACGATACCTGCGCCAAATACTTCGATCGACTCGTGCCTTCGGATGCGGTGCACTTCCTGGATTCCGTTACCTTTTCCCCAGAGGTAACCAATCAGGTGAGGGATAGCGGAGACACCGTTGAGTTTTCGGTGTGGTCTCGGCAGGACTTGAGTAATATTGTGTTTGTGTTTGTGTAGCTCTCTGTCGAAGTCAGGACGGAGATCACCAGACGAGCTCTCAAGGCTCTGAAGAACATCAGTGGAAAGAGCAGGAAAAAGGGCAGAGACGACAGGGCTGATGACCACGCCTCAAATTATAGCCACGCCCTCTCTCACCTGCAGCAGAGTCTCAACCATCTGGAGATTCTCGTCCAACCTTTCCATCTGTCCCTCAGAAACAGCAAGGAGGTATCTGTCCATCTGTCTTACACACTCATCACATATCTACTGTAGAAGTTATTCTAATAATAAGCGTTCAGACACAAAATGGCATCCTGCCAGCAGGTTCTACCTTTCTCTCTGTGTGTGTGTCTGTGTGTGTCTCTCTCTCTCTCTCTCTCTCTCTCTCTCTCTCTCTCTCTCTCTCTCTCTCGGGCTTCCTTTCGTCTCCTTCCCTGTCCCTAGTGTGAGCTACTTAGATTTGATTGACAGTTGTGTAGCTGCAGGGGAGAGGAGCAGATGGACTATAGTTGTGTCTGCTCTCTGCTCACACACACACACACACACACACACACACACACACACACACATACATACATATATATATATATATATATATATCATATATGTGTGTGTGTATGTGTATGTGTGTGTATATATATATACATACATACATTCATATATGTGTGTGTGTGTGTGTGTGTGTGTATGTGTGTGTGTATATATGTATGTTTATATATGTATAAAATACACACACACAGTTTATGGAAAATCAGGCTCTGAATTTTGGTTTGTGTTTTCTTCTCTTCTAGTCTTTTCTTCTCATCTTCTGTCCCTGCTCTCTTCCCATTTCTTCTTGTTTCTTCTCATCCTTTCTTGTATCCTCTCTTTTCCTCTCTTCTTTTTTCTTTCATTCTTCTATTTTTGTCTCGTCTTCGGCTCTTCTTGTTTCTTCTCCTGTCCTCCCTTCTTTTCTTTTCGGCACCTCTCTTTTGTCCTTGACTTTTCTCTTCTCGTCTCTTGTCTCCCCTCTCCCTCTCCTTTTAGTTTCTCTTTTTGTCTTTTCTTGTACTCCCTCTTCTCGTTTCTTCTGTCTCTTCTCGTCTTATCATTTTTTTATTTCCTTCCTCTTGTCTCTACTCATCTCTTCTTGTTGGTTTTCTCTCCTCTCTACTCCTCGCCTTTCTTTTCCTCTATCTTCTCCTCTAACGTCTTTTTCTAATGTTGATCCACTTTCAGAAGCGTCTGCGAGACTACAGTCGAGATTTCGACCTCTCCAGATCGGAGGAGGTGAAAGTTCACGAGCTGGCTGTTACTATGGCGCTGGACGGACAGGCGTTGGATCAGATCGCGGAGCTGCTGGCGGTCGCTGTGGGGACCAGCGGCCTATCGGTGCGCGGCGTGGTGCAGGAGGCGGTGACTCGGATCATCTCCTCGCTCAGGTGCTTTCATCTCACTCCATCACTTTCACTCCGTTACTCCTAGCTCTTTATTTCAGGCAATATTTACACTCCTTTTTTCTCCCGCCTTTGTTCTCTCTCGCTCCGAGTCTCTTTATCTCTTCACTTCTCTCAGCTTCCCTTTTCTCTTTTGCTTTTCAGTTCCCTAAGCTTGTTTTATCTCCTGTACCATCTCTCTCTCTCTCTCTCTCTCTCTCTCTCTCTCTCTCTCTTTCTCTCTCTCTCCCCTAATAGCCTGTTCCTCTATTAACCTGTGGCATGAAGGACCTGTTTTAGCCTGATTGAGTTAAACACAGCTTCGACCTTCGATTCGACCTCACCAGCTCTCCACCGCTTCCTTTTCTTTTCCCCTCCCACACGTTTCTCAGGTCGTGGCCTCCTCCGCCACCTGCCAACTCCGCTTAAGAGCCATCATGGAACACACTCCGCTCCGGAATAGTATCTCCATCTCCATTTCCTCCTTCATCTTTAATTCCATCTCTAACTAACATCTCCACCACCAACTACTTCTCTATCACCATGTTCATCTCCACCTCCGTTTCCACCACCATCTCTACCTCTATTTTCATCATCTCCACCTCCATCTTCACTTCTATCACTATCTCCATCTCCACCTGCTTCTGCTTCTTCTCCTTTTGTCTCACACTTTAACTTTTAAAAAGAAAGAAACCCATTACCAGAAATATCTTGTCCCCCGTCCCTGATAGCCTCGTAGTGCTCACACACACACACACACACACACACACACACATACTGGTGGTGGTGGTCGTGATAGTGGAGCTGGTGGTGATGGTGCTGGTTGTGATGGTGGTGATGATAAAAATTTACTTTGAAGGTTTTAGGTGTTAATGTATAGGTTCAAATTCCACAGCACCTAAAATCCTTCAGCAATTCTCAATTACTGAAACCTGCTGCTTTTCCCCTCAATCCGTTCAAGATGTTGAGCTGCTCCTAACAGCCCGTCCTATATGGAACGTTAAGCGATGTTCTCGCAGTGTTCTCGTCCCTTTCTGTCACACCTTTCACACTCATCCTTCATTCATCATCTCTGCAGTGACCTGAAGGTGGAGCAGCTCTGGGTGCAGGATATTAATAGTGTTCAGACGATGGGGTTTGGGATTTCTGTTCTCTTTCTTTATTTTATGAATGTAATATCTCTGAAGGCCATCCATCATTTATCCTGAGTCGGAGAAGCCATCAGAGGAAACTTCTGATTCATAAGTTATCACAGACACGTCTCAGAGGTTTCACCCATTTTGTTGCCGTGATGGATGAAGTAGATAAGGAGTAAAGGTCCTGAAAGTTCTCACTTCTGAAAGAACTTAATAGTGATGATGTTTGAGGACAACTGACCATAAGATTGCTAATCCCAGAGGTGTTGAAGAGGGTTTAAGCTCTATAGCAGGCCTCTCAAGATCTTCACGGAGCTCGATTTGCGTTCTTTGCGTTTGGATCTCCAAGTACAAGTGTATTTTCCGCATGTGGTCAGAAGATGCTTGTTGGTGATTCCTGAAACTCTTTTTGAGATCATTTCTGTCAGTTTAGGAACTAAATCCGTGTCTCCTGGAACCTTCACTCTGTAGTTTCTCCATAAGTTTGTTCCCCTGCCTGTTTTTTATTTTCTATTTTATCAGCAGGTGAAACGCAGCGTATCAGTCATTCATTCAAAGCTTCCATGACCCCTGATAACTTCTCAACCTCCTTAATTAGTCGTGTTCTCAGAGGTCTGGGGTGCAGATAATCTCCTCAGACCCTCAGCAGGCTTAGCGGAGAGGAACTCTGCAGGAAAGGAGGAGAAAAAAAGTCACCAGAATCGAGATTGATGAGGCTTTTAAACATGTACACTTCTCATTTGTAGTCACTATCGCTCTCCTTTTCCTTTCTTTCCCTCGTTCTTTGCCTTCCCTCTGAAGCAGACTAATGAGCAGAGTAATTGCAGAGGACTAATACAGATGTTCCTCTTTGTTTGTCTCAGCCTAAGTGCTGATTGGTTGCAGCAGACAGAAGCCTGGCCTGGGTCTTAATGGAGGAGCATCTAGTCAGGGTTTTGTTTCTTCTGAGAAATTCGACTTGTTCGAATTTTTTGTGTCCTTGTGTGAAGCTCTGAGGAACACCAGGATGGACCTCGTGCTCATTAATGCAGACGGATTCGAATCTGATCACAATCAAGTTATTGAGATCTTTCACATCATATATTATCGGTTTATCAGATGTCAGGGTTCCTCAGAAACTAGACTGTCCTGAACTTCAGAGGAGCTGGAGAGAAGAACAGCTTTTTGAGAAGAACATCTCATTTATAATCGAGTCTCTTATATTAAGCTTCATTATTCTGGTAAGATGATGTTCTAGATTTTGTGTAGATTTCTGAGATTTCATTCAGATACTTAGTAAAGGCAGGTGTTGGGGTTTGAGCTCTATAGCAGGCCACTCAGGATGTTCCACACACAGCGGCATTGTCATGCTGGAACATGTGGAACAGGTCCTGCTGAGATGAAGCACATACGGCTGGGAAAGTTCTGTCTCTAGTGTATTTTCAGGTCAGGAACTGCTTGTTGGCAGAGGCAATTCCTGACACCCACCTAGATAGTGGATTATTAGACGATTCTGCTAGAGCATCCAAAGCCATCTTTATTTAGAAGAATGTGCAGAAAATCCAGATGTTCTCTGATCTGTATGATCTGCTCCTGCCAGTTTAAAGGTCAAGTGAGAAAATTTCGTTGTGTGTGTTTGCAGTGGTGACGACGACATCCTGAAGGATCACGACGACCCGCTGAAAGTTCTAGAAGGCATCGTGAAGGCCGTGCAAGACGACGTGCAAGCTGGGTAAGCAGACCAGATCAGATACACTGGAGCATGCTGGGATAGAAAAAACAATATGTCGCCAAACAGGAAGTGAATCTGTATCTCGGAAAATAGTTTGCGCACCGACACAAAAATTAGTAGACATCTCCAGGACCATGATCTCATGCTATGCGCCAAATTTCATCCCAGCGCCACCTAGTGGTCAAAGGTTCCAATGATGTGCAATGACATCAAACTGCCATTATTGCTCCTGTTTCTCGTCCTACTCCAGGTTTTCCACTAGATTTGGTTTCTCAGCAACTTGTGGTGCTCGATCACCGCTGCCTAGAGTTTCAATCATTATGAGGTAGCATCAGACCCTTCTGAGATGATGTTCAGATAAATCGGATTTGGTTTCAAACGCTTGAACAAACAGCCTTTTATTGGTCTGGAAACTCAAAACTGTTTTCACTTGCGCTAATTAGATCAAATACAGATGCAGGAGTTTATTCTTTTCTGTGTGGTTTGTTCTTAATTGCTTTGAAATTGGCTTTCCATTCTGCCTTCAGCCAAACTCTTTGAAGCCTGTACGCAGCCCTGAGCTACATCTCGAACCTGCTGGACATAATTTGCTTTGTAATTCTTTATAATTATCTCCAATCTGTCACGAATTGAGAGGGGCTTCAAATCTCTTTCTTTCCGACGACATGATCGTTTATAAAGATTTGATGTGGGCTTTAAGGAAAGTGTGTGGGTGTGTGTATATATATGTGTCCTGAGTGTGTGCGTTCATGTCTCAGGGGACATGCGGTGTCATCCGAGGACCTGTTGGCATGGTTACGGCCATTCTGTGGGGACGACTCGAAACCTGTGCGAGTGAGAATAGAGGTGCTGCAGATTCTGGAACATTCATTCAGCCTCAGTGAGCAGGACGTTCGTCTCCTGGTGCTGTTTAGGAGCCAAGCGGTGCTGAAAGCCTGCTGGCCTGGTCGAGAGGTACACACATACACATACACACACACACACACACACACACACACACACACACACACACACATATCTCTCTTTATAATCTTACTTCTGTTTACTTCCACTATAAAAACAAGAAAGAAAGAAAGAGGGAGAAAGAGACTAATGTCAGGCAGTCAGATAGAAGATGAACGTACCTGTTGTTCGGATATTTAGAAAGGGAGAAAGTAATGAAAGATGGAAAGATAGACAGAGCATGATTCTCTTTCAGGATCCAGGTTTTATCAGAAGAGAGAGAGAGAGAGAGAGAGAGAGAGAGAGAGAGAGAGAGAATAAAAACAAATCTAGCTTTTAATGTCAGTGTAGATAAACTCACCTGATTCTGAGAAAGAAATACAGAAATCGAGAGAGAGAAAGAACGATAGAGACAGTGAAAAGATAGAGAGAGAGGTGAGCTGTGTATATGTAATGTGTTGGAGGACAAAATGAAAGAAAAAATGCATAATTATTCAATGGAAAATGTGTGTGTGTGTGTGTGTGTGTGTGTGTGTGTGTGTGTGTGTGTGTGTGTGTGTGATTTTTAAATGGTCCTAATCTCAGCATGCACTGCACTGATTGGCAAGTTGTAGCCACAGGAAGTGTGTGTCATCAGTACCAGACCTGTGTGTGTGTGGATTGGTTTAAAAATGGAAAACTGTACTTCCAAAAGTATTCGGACACATAATGACCTCCACTTTTCTGGGAAGATGTTCCACTAGACTTTGTGGACATTCCGCCACTTAGTGCGGTGAGGCACTGATGGAGATGGTAAAGTGAGGAGGTTTGAGGTGACGTAGATCTTCCACACACATGAAACACAGATCTTCACAGAGCTGACGTTCTACACATACCAAAAATGTGCAGATTGTGCATACGTGTATATTCACTACTTGGCAACCCAGGATTGTGTTCGATGGAGCAGCAAGGCTCGAGTTCGCATCTTCCCGTCGCGACCACCTTTATATAGCGGTGATAGTGAAACAGGAAGCGGGTGAATGTGTGATGATATTAATTCTCACTGCATTTTACTGTGGGATTTGTTTCTCCCCGACACAGATGGTGTTAATATTCAACACATTAGTCTAAGCACCAGTGCGCCGACATCACCGTCTCTCTCTCTCTCTCTCTCTCTCTCTCTCCCCCCGTCATTATTAGGGCAGTAAAATATCATTATTGTGAGAAATTATACGGCCAAAAAAAGTCAGCCAAAAGTATCTGGACACCTCGCTCTTCCACGACGTACACGACGTCTTTGGTTGCGCGAGCATGACATTTTTCCCTTCCCTTGATCAAGGAGATCCGAACCTGTTCCAGCATTGTTCAGAAAAAGAGCATCCATGAACATCTGTTTTCCATGGGTTTGGGTTGTGTGTGTGGAAGATTAGTGTGTCCTGCTATAGAGCTCCAAATCCCATTAGGATGAATGTGAACGACACCTCCAGGTCTCCTCACTTCATAATCTACTCCTTTACCCACACTGATGAGGCTGAAGGAGATCTTACAAACTCTACCTACACCATATGTATCGGATCGGATTTTTTGTACTGGGAGATTTCAAATCCTCCCACCATTAAATCCCAACCTGCTGAGCAAGGCCCTTAACCCTCAAGTTGTATGAATGAGATAATTGTGAGTCACTGTGGAAAAGGGCGTCAAATGGCATTAATGTGTTCTTGATTAGGAGTTTGATTGATTGATTGTAGTTTCAAACCCAAATCTCCACCGTTTGTGATTTCTTACCCCAAACTCCTACATGAGAATGTCAGATTGGCCCTGACATTCTTTTACACACGCACACACACACTGCATTTAAATTTCCGAGCTCAAAATTGTTAGTTTGTGCTTCGCTATGACGACGTGTCTTTGATCTTTATCGGGGAACTCCAGGCATTCTGTGGAGCTGAATGGAGAACTGCGTTGCTGGTGTAATCAGTCGGAGTAAACAGTGACTAAGTGGTGTGTGTGTGTGTGTGTGTGTGTGTGTGTGTGTTAGGATTAGATGCCAAGCTTTTGCAGTTGCCTTGGTCCCCTGACTTCATAATCCGAGGCCATTTGTCATTTTAGGAAGCTGTCAGAGTGTAAAGTGTGTGTGTGTGTGTGTGTGTGTGTGTGTGTGTGTGTGTGTGTGTGTGTAACCACAAACAAGCTGAATGACTGGGGCTAATGTGGTCATTAAAACAATGTCCCCTGTTCCCCTGTTGTTCACTGGCTTTAATATGGCCACTTAGTGGGCTACTGTTAATGGTGTGTGTGTGTGTGTGTGTGTGTGTGTTTTGTGTACTCATTGCTCGGCTGCTCGGTGATCACGGAGCAGTTGATTGCTCCTAGTGGCAGTCTTCAGTGTGTGTGTGTGTGTGTGTGTGTGATTGCCCGCATAGTGTGTCCTTGATTTAACGGCGTATGACTGAACCTGAGGTTGTATTCACTCACCTGGTTTTGTGTCCTGTTTGTTTAGTGTGTGTATTTTCGAGAAAAAGTCTGTGTAGTTCCTTTCGCGTACAAGCACACACACACACACACACACACACACACACGTCTGTATGTATATATCTCGCTCTTTTACTTTCACCAGTGACACTCCATCTCTCTCTCTCTCTCTCTCCCTCTCCCTCTCCCTCTCTCTCTTTTCAGCCCTCTGTATGTCAACAACTGCCTATTTTTCACTCCTCTGCACTTTTATCTCTCCCTCCCTCTCTCTCTCTCTCTCTCTCTCTCTCTCTGGCAATTCCCTCTAACAGAAACCTGTAGTTCTGTTCTGTCGATGGGATCATCCCTCATGTGTTCAGTGTGAAACTCTACATTCTTTAGTTCTTTTATTAGTATTCTAATGATCATTATCTTCCCTCTCCCTCTCTCCCTTTTCAGCCCGCTGTATGTCAACAACTGCCTATTTTTCACTCCTCTGCACTTTTATCTCTCCCTCCCTCTCTCTCTCTCTCTCTGGCAATTCCCTCTAACAGAAACCTGTAGTTCTGTTCTGTCGATGGGATCATCCCTCATGTGTTCAGTGTGAAACTCTACATTCTTTAGTTCTTTTATTAGTATTCTAATGATCATTATCTCTCTATATGGATGAATGGGTGGATGGATGGATAGAAACTACATAATAGGAAAAATATAGGAAATTATTTGGATGGATGAATGGATGGAATTCATTAACGAGTGGATGGATAGAATTAATTGCATAATGGGAGAAATGGTGGATGAGGGAAGTAATTGAGTGGAATTATTAGGAAGGATGAATATTGGAAGGAATGGAATTAACTACAAGACAGATAGAGAGATGGACAGATGAATGGAATTAATTGGCTGCAATTATTAGAGATGGATGGATGAAATTAACTGCATAATAGTTAAGATGGTAGAAATTATATAGATGGGATCAATATGGCTGGATGGCTGGATGGATGGATGGATGGATGGGTAGGTGGAATTAACTGCATCATGGGAAAGATGGGAGAAATTTGTTGGATGGATGAAATATTAGAGATCTGCATAATAGTTAAGATAGTAGAAATTATATAGATGGGATCAATATGGCTGGATGGCTGGATGGATGGATGGATGGATGGGTAGGTGGAATTAACTGCATCATGGGAAAGATGGGAGAAATTTGTTGGATGGATGAAATATTAGAGATGGATGGATAGACAGAATTATTTGCATAATAGAGGAGATGGGCAAATAGAGGAGTTAGAGGGATGGATGGGTGAATTAACTGCCTAATGAAATAAATAGATGGATGGAATATATTGCATAAGGGATGAAATGGAGAGATGGTTTGAATTAATTGGATGGATGGATGGATAAATGACTGACCATATTTAATTATTAATAGATAAATTGAGGAAAATTATGGAGATATGGATAAAATGGGTTGATTATTGGATGGATGGATGGAAAGACGGAAAGACAAGTGCCTGGTTGGAAAAAAAAAAGTTAGATGGATAGACAGACAAACAAGTTGTGGGACAGATGTAAAAATTGCAAAATCGAATATTGTAGAGAGCTGGAACGTAAAGAACAAGTGGATAAAAGGAATGTTTAATGGAAGGATGAGTAAAAGGATGGATGGATGGATAAATGAAGGGCTCAGTTGTGTGGAATTAATTGAATGGTTGATGGAAGAAATAAATTGTGTACGACTGAAGGCTGGTTAATGAAAGTGTGTAATGCAACAGGAGAAATAACTGATGAGATGTTGTTGTTGTTGTTGTTGTTTTTCTGAGCATTATGAGCAGAACATTGTCTCGTTGCAGCCTGAGCTCCGTCTGTCCAACGTCCATCTGTTTTGTGTAGGAATTATAACTAGTTCGTAGCAAAACATGTCTTATCACCATGTTCCTGTCTTCACTCTCCCACAAGGGTGTGTGTGTGTGTGTGTGTGTGTGTGTGTGTGTGTGTGTGTGTGTGTGTGTGTCTCAGCTCTGTCTGGTCTTTCTAAGTGTTTCCTGGTTACAGGATTTCATCCCCAAACACTATGATGTCCTGCTTATCTCACACACCCTGTGTCTTCTTTTGCAACCATATAAAGTTGTGTTATTGCCCATGTAGTTAGAAACCGCTCCAGAAAGTAAAATCACACGTCTTGCCAAAACACATTGGTCCAAAACCTACAGAATCAGTGGGTGTAGGTGGGGTTAGGGTGAGTGAGGTGGGTGGTTGTAGGGGTAGGTGGGGTTAGGGTGGGTGGGTGTGTAGTTGTAGGGGTAGGTGGGGTTAGGGTGAGTGAGGTGGGTGGTTGTAGGGGTAGGTGGGGTTAGAGTGAGTGGGCGGGTGGTTGTACGTGGGGTTAGAGTGAGTTGGTGGGTGGTTGTAGAGGTAGGTGGGGTTAGGGTGAGTGGGCAGGTAGTTGTAGGGGTAGGTGGGGTTAGGGTGAGTGGGCGGGTGGTTGTAGGGGTAGGTGGGGGTAGGGGGAGTGGGGTGGGTGGTTGGTAGGGGGAGGTGGGGGTAGGGTGAGGGG
>MU549132.1:1311158-1331158 GCA_024362625.1 Silurus asotus
GTGAGGGTGAGTGGGGGGGTGGTTGTGGGGGTGGGGGGGGTTAGGGTGAGTGGGGTGGGTGGTTGGTAGGGGTAGGTGGGGTTAGGGTGAGTGGGTGGGTGGTTGGTAGGGGTAGGTGGGGTTAGGGTGAGTGGGTGGGTGGTTGGTTGAAGGTGGGGTTACAGTGAGTGGGTGGTTGTAGGGGTAGGTGGGGTTACAGTGAGTGGATTGGTGGGTGGTTGAAGGTGGGGTTACAGTGGGTGGGTGGGTACTTGTAGGGGTAGGTGGGGTTACAGTGAGTGGGTGGGTGTTTGAAGGTGGGGTTACAGTGGGTGGGTGCTTGTAGGGGTAGGTTGGGTTAGAGTGGGTGGGTGCTTGGGTGGGTGTAGGTGGGGTTACAGTGGTTGGGTGGTTGTAGGCTTAGCTGAGGTTAGAGTGAGTGAGTGGGTGGGTGGGGTCAGATTTTGGGGGGTATTTTTGTAATGAGAAGACATGGAAAACAGAGCTTTTCTTTCATTCTTCTGTGAAAGTTGCTGTCCAAGTGCTGAAGTGACGCTACACTTTCTCACATCCTGAACATTATTGATTCTTCTACATCGATATTCCCGTCACTGGTGTGTTTTTCTCTCCCTCTCTCTCGATCCCTCTTTCTCTCCCTCTCTTGGATTTGGCTGGAGGTCAGTGGAATAGGCGAGTGCTCAGTGTAGGTCAGCGGTGCGTGAACAGCTGTGTTCCTCGCGGTTTTTAATGACATGCTATAATATGAGTTGCTCTCTGGCGGAGAACACAAAGTCTTTGCCCACCAGCAGAACCTACAAAAACAGTTTGTAGTTCTCCGAGGGGACTTTATAGGTCATTTTACTGTGCTGTTATATCAGCGTTCTTCATCACCGAGCCTCGGGTCCCAGTGTGCATCAGATGAACGCAAAATAAAAAGCCATTACACACCCCATGGAGGCTTGCTGAAGGTTTGATGTCTAAAAGGTTATGAACACCTCACCATTACACTCACTCATTGCACCTTCTAACTCTATACAACTCAGTATTATCTCAGTCGCTCTTCTCTTCTGGAAAAGTTTTGGGGCGTCACTCTGGGGTTTAGTGCTCAGTCATGATCTACAAAAGGGTTAGTGAGGTCAGGTGATGATGATGGAGAAGGTGAGAGGCACCGGTTTCTCCAGTTCCAGTTTTTCCCTAATGATGTTGTGTTGAGGAGGTCAGGGCTGTCTTCCCATCCATTTATCTATCCTCCTATCCATCCATCCATCCTTCCATTTTCCCATCCATCCATTTATCTATTTTCCTCACACTTTCCATCTATTTTCCCATCATCTATTTAACTATCCACCCATCCATTTATCCATCTTCCACTTCATCTATCTATCCTCCAATGCATCCATCTATATCTATCCTCCCATCTATTCATCTACTCAATTATTCATCCGCCACTTATCAATACATCATCTATATTGTAAATTATTCATCTTCTACCTGGTAACAGTAACTCGCTTCACAACCACCGCATCCTTGATGATTTTCCTGAATCAGCATGAAAGTCCAGTATCATGTTCACGCTTTAATATGACGTCTCTCCTCCAAGTCACTTTTAAAAACCCCAGAAAATGGTGAAGAAAAACTAATGAGTGCTTCATTATCCCTCGAATATTAATGACATGACCTTCCCAATTCATTCACATTGAGCGTGAGCGTCCGGGAGTTTCTACACAAGTGGCATTCATCATCCACATATTGAAATATTTATCGCTGTAATGCGCGCGCGTGTCTGATGAGGAACGTGTGAGGAACCTCTGGGGTTTCTATAAACGCTCCCCAAGTACAATAACGGTTCAGTACAGAATAAACAAAAGGAATAAAGCTCTGCAGAGAAAAAGCTTTATTTATATATACTACTTTTTACTTTTATCATTTGGGAGACCGAGGCGTTTCCTGAGAGTCACACGCAATAGAGATTAACCTGGCAGAGGTAGAGCTGCATCGAGATGCGAATCACCTGTAGAAGATCGTATTAAACAGAAAGGAGTTCTGGAGGTTCGGGAGAAAGAAATAAAATAAAAAAACAACAAGCTTATGCATGAAAAGTTTCACGTTTGTAAGTCATCACACGTCCTCCACGTTTGCGTGAGCGTCTGTAATGAAGGCGAGTGCAGTAGAGATGTGTTGTACTGCAAAGTGTGATATCGGGACGTACGCTTTATCTTCCTGTTCCAGCCCTGACTTCAACACCAGTCAAAGCCCCTTGTTCTCCCCTCGTGTTTCTTCTCTAAGGAAGAACGACCTCTATAGATTAAGAGGAGGCTGTAGAACTTCACTGGAATAATAATGCCAAGCTTTGTGAGGTCATTCGAAACAGCCTGGACCCAACACACACACAGGTCTATTACTTTTCTTTTCCCCCTCCCACTTTTCCCTTCTCTTCATCGTTCTTTCATCCCTCCTGGCCCAGAACAGCAGAACGGGAAAGGAACAAGCTGCTCTGACCTTAACAAAGACCTTCGAGACGAGAAACACCATGTCAGCATTTTCCACTTTAACCCCGACTCGAGTCCTTATTGTGCTGAAATATTAAAAACCCGCACGCAATTAAATCGCTCTCGTTCATGACATTTATATTCCAGCCAGACTTCCCGTTAGAATGAGCTCCACTTTTCTGGGAAGATGCTCTACTGGATTTTGTGGAGATTTTCGTTCAGACAGTCAGGTACTGATATAGGTGAGGAAGTGAGGAGGCTTCAAAGGTGTTCAATAGTGATTGAGCTCTAAGCCTGTAGATCTTCCACAACTCATGGAAATCAGATCTTCATGGAGCTCTGTGCTCTTTAGGTCACGGGTTTCAGGTCACCTCGTTCAAGTGAGGAGAAATGTTTTGGCTTTATTTATATTTAGTTGAGTTTAAACAATCCGCTTTTATTTTATCCATTTTATCTTTTTGAGCTTCTTCTCAAACTTCTTTCTTTTTATCGTTATCTGGTGGACGTTTTCCACCTATACGCTTACATTCAGGTGGACTTCAAAAGAAGGATTTAAATTATTTTTTTATTTGGACCTCAACGTCATCTAATATACACACACCCACGAGTCCTGTATCGAGGGGAGAAAAATCCTGGAATGTTCAGAAGAACTGGACCACACAGTGAGCACGGTAGAACCTGTGAGGAACATGAGAATGCTCAAGGAACCTCGATTATATCAATCATTTCACCTGTAGCTTTGTGATTATCTTGAGTACCATTCAGGTTCACGCTGAAATTTATCCTAATCCTTATTTGTTCTATCGGTTCCCGGCTTTTTGCTCAGCCTTATTTTTCATCTACATGAAGTTTCCGAGGCTGATGACTCTTCCATGCAGATCGTTTTTAGTCAGCAATGCTGCTCGAACAGTTAGTGGAAATCCAGTGCTGGATGTTTGTGTATCTATCCAGAGCATTTCCCTGCTTTGTAGGTATCAGGACATTTATTTATAATTTTTTTTAAATTTCCAAATGAGTTAAATCAGACTTCACCCAAGCTTTTGGAGGAATGCTGAGATCTTGGAGGTCTTGAAAAAATGTGAGATCTTTACAATTTTGCTGATTATTAAAGATTTTTTTTTTTTTTATCTTGGTAAAGTTGTGTGTTTTGAGAGATTACAAATATTGGGGATCTTGGAAATCTTATAGATCTTGGAGACCTGAAATTTTGGTGATCTTCATGATCTTGGAGAAATTGGAGATCTTTTGAGAATTTTGCCTGAATTTTGGTAATGGAAAGGCTCAAAATTCCATGGACAAATGACGTTTCTATCCTGCATGACCACACACACACACACACACACATACACACACACACTCACTCTCATTCATAAGCAAATGAGTCGCAGCACAGCCCCAGTACGACCTCATTACGTTCCAGAAACAAGTTCATACGCTTTCAAAGCCCAAGGTCCCAGTCCTACTCTGCAATGCTTTATTTCATCCTCAGGAGCTCTCTCTCTCTCTCTCTCTCTCTCTCTCACTCACTCTCACACACACACACACTCTCTCTCTGAAAGAGGGTAAAGTGGGAGTTAAGTGCAGCCGACAGTCTTGATTTCTCTTTCAGTTGTGCCGCAGCTTCATCCATCTGCGCCCGTGTCCCTCAGCTGTTTACCAGCTGATGAAGAGATTCACTTTCTTCTCGTCTTCCTCCGCTCCACTCTTCTCTGATGACGAGGGAAAGGGAAAAGAGGAGGAGGAGGAGGAGGCCTGTTTATGCCTCGGGAGATCTTCATGTCCTCACCTTCTTTCCCTATCTTTCGCTGTCTCTCTCTTTCTTTGTCAGTTGCTGACATTTTCATGCTTCACAGTTTTGCCCTGTGGTGGTTTGAAATATTAGAGAACAAAGTGTCTGTGTGTGTGTCTGTGTGTGTGTCTGTGTGTGTGTCTGTGTGTGTGTGTGTGTGTGTGTCTGTGTGTATATCCATCATGTGATGTGGATCTACATGATCTTAATAGGACAGTCGTCAGACTCGAATTCTTTTTGGGGATTGGTGGATTTTCTGCAGGTCAAATCTTCTCCATCTAAGCCTTGGTTGTAAGACATGTTGATGAACCTGACTGAGGTTCTGGGCACTGTGAAACAGGTTTTTATTGAGAAGATTTCTGCTCCATTCAGATTTCACTCGAATCCCTTGCTCAGAAAACACCCCCATGTCATGATACTTCCACCACCATGCTTCATTCATGAGATGGGGCCTGGTTTCCTCCAGACACAGCGTTTAGAAGTGAGGCCAATCTTGGTTTCATTAGACCTGAGAATCTTGTTTCTCACAGTCTGAGAGTCCTTCAGCCGGCTTTCATGGGTTTTGCACTAAAGAGTGTCCTCTATGTAGACCATCTGAAATAAAGCGCAGATCAGTGGAGGGCTTCAGTGATGGTTGTCCTTCCGGAACTTTGTACCATCAGAGTGACCATCAGGTGTTTGGTCAGGTGACTAGCTCTTGGAAGAGTCCTGGTTGTGCCAGACTTCTTCCATTCGAGAATGATGGAGGTCACTGTGTTCACATCTGTGCCTTGTAACAATCCCGTGGAAGACCAGGAAGGCACCCAGCTCATTTTAATACTTATTTATATATGTGATATTTCAGCTGTAGAAACATCTCCAGGGTTCTCCTTCATGACACACGCTCACCCTGTAGGATGGAGGCCTCATATCGTGAGCTTGATAAAACCCTGACATGAAGCAGGGTTGAGACTCGGGGACGAGAAGATGCGCACAGACGGATGTTGGAACGCTGTGAGGGTGGTTGTTGTTGTTGCTGTTCTTTTTGTGGTGTTTGTGTTTGTGTGTGTCAGAGCTGATAGAGAAGAGAACCACTTGGCAGGGAGGCCATGGAGTGGGTGGATGTTATTAAGTGAAGCATGTCTGAACTCATTCAGTCATGACACACACACACACACACACACACACACAGACACACACACACACACACACACACTGAGAGATTAGATGTGGGTGGATAATCAGAAGCAGGAGAATGAGTCCACTAGCGGAGGAGCTCGTCTCCTCCCCGGCTCTTTCCTGGATCATGAGCGTGAGATGCGATTGCTGTTCTGAACTTTACGCTTCTTTTCTTCTGGGCTTTATGTTGGAGATGTAGCGTTAAAGACCTACCACCCAGACAATCATGGATTTCCTGGCCACTTGAACAGGAACACCTACACCATTCTCATTCACGCATGTTTCTCCATTGATGAGCAGAGTGGTGCAGAAAACAAAAAACATCCATGTTATAGACAGGAACGTATCAAACAGCAGTTTGGATATGAGGAGAAAAAAGCATCTAATAGACATGAATTGTACTACATTCAAATTGTGGCATCTACGAAGTGGACGTGACTGGAGCTGGAGCAACCACAGGATGCCTCGGGATGGGTGAAGAACGAGAAGCAGTGGAGAGGAATCGGCGTAGCTGCTAAAGTTAATAATGTGCATGTGATCAGATGTTCTGGAGCACAAGGTTATGATATGATGTGTAGGACTGTGTCTAAACCCCGAACAGTTCCACAGTTCAGGAGCTAAATGTGAGAATATTCTACCACCTTTAGTGGACTTTGCTGTTCTAGTAACCACTAGAAGTCTGAAGTTTTGAGATATCAGGGAGCGTGGTGGATTGTAGCGTGTTAGAAGACTGGAGAGATACATGGAGATAAACCATTTAGTGTTTTGTAGGTAAGAAGCAGTAGTGTGTAGTGGATTTGAATCTTAACAGGAAGCCAGTACTGATATTTTCTTGACCTTGTGAGAACTTGGCTGCAGGACATCCACCTGGTAATGCATTACAATAGTCCAGTCTGGAGGTCATGAACGAGTAGACGAGCTTCACTGCATCAGAGAAAAATGAGATGTTTCATCTGGTTTTGATGAGATGTATAGCTGGGGATCATCAGCGCTACAGTGGAAGATCATCTCATGTCTTAATGGTTTTAATAGACAACAATAGTTTAAATAAAGGGTAAGATTTTTTTTTAAGCAGAAAACTATTTAAAAAAATTATGATTAAAAAATAAATAAAAGTAAAATGGTGCCTGCAGTCAGCAGCTCCTTCAGAGGAGAAATGCCATTCAGCTCTATTAATATGGAGGGAATTAATTTTCATATTTAATCCAGTCCTGGCCTGCGATGAAAGAAAAAGGGTCGGGATGGGAACACACACACACACACACACACACACACTCGCGGTTTACACCCTTTTCGTTGACATCATGATTACTGTGGTTAATTAGTACGGATCTGCTCCAGTCTTTTCCTCCGCAACCAAATAACCCCTTTTTATATATTAGTCTTTTTTATTTTATTTTTATTCGGTTTTCATTTTATTTAATTTTCTTTAGTTTATTTTTTTGTGTATTATTACTATATAATTATAGTTATTTTATCTATACTTATTTTTTTGTTTCTTTTTGCTGTGCGATTAAAACAAAATTTACACACACACACACACACACACACACACACACACACACACACAGTGTGACTTTACTTTGAGAGGTCTGGGATTGGGGTCTGGGTGGAGGTTTTAGTGAGAGGTTTTAGGTCTGGGTGGAGGTTTAAAGTCCGGGTGAGAGGTTTTAGGTCTGGGTGGGAGGTTTAAGGTCTGGGTTTTAGGTATGGGTAAGAGGTTTTAGGTCTGGGGGGGAGGTCTGGGTAAGAGGTTTAACGTCTGGGTGGGAGGTTTAAGGTCTGGGTTTTAGGTCTGGGTAAGAGGTTTAAGGTCTGGCTGGAGGTTTAAGGTCTGGGTGGAAGGTTTAAGGTCTGGGTGGAAGGTTTAAGGTCTGGGTGTAAGGTTTAAGGTCTGGGTGGAAGGTTTAAGGTCTGGGTGGAGGTTTAAGGTCTGGGTGGAAGGTTTAAGGTCTGGGTGGAGGTTTAAGGTCTGGGTGGAAGGTTTAAGGTCTGGGTTTTAGGTCTGGGTGAGAGGTTTTAGGTCTTGGTGGAGGTTAAAAGTCCGGGTGGGAGGTTTTAGGCCCGGGTGAGAGGTTTTAGGTCTGGGTGGGAGGTCTGGGTAAGAGGTTTAACGTCTGGGTGGGAGGTTTAAGGTCTGGGTTTTAGGTCTGGGTAAGAGGTTTAAGGTCTGGCTGGAGGTTTAAGGTCTGGGTGGAAGGTTTAAGGTCTGGGTGGAAGGTTTAAGGTCTGGGTGGAAGTTTAAGGTCTGGGTGGAAGGTTTAAGGTCTGGGTGGAGGTTTAAGGTCTGGGTGGAAGGTTTAAGGTCTGGGTGGAGGTTTAAGGTCTGGGTGGAAGGTTTAAGGTCTGGGTTTTAGGTCTGGGTGAGAGGTTTTAGGTCTGGGTGGAGGTTAAAAGTCCGGGTGAGAGGTTTTAGGCCCGGGTGAGAGGTTTTAGGTATGGGCAAGAGGTTTTAGGTCTGGGTAAGAGGTTCAAGGTCTGGGTGGGAGGTTTAAGGTCTGGGTTTTAGGTCTGGGTGGGAGGTTTTAGGTCTGGGTGAGATGTCTGGGTTTGGGGTCTGGTGAGAGGTCTGGGGTCTGGTAGATGATTTGGAATCAGGGTCTGAGATTTGGGGGCCAGATATTTAAAGGAATGGATTGATGGCTATTTGAGGAAGGAGACTATTTGAGAAACATGCTGTTTGAGGAAAACAATCAAGGCTGAGCCGAGGTTAAAAAAGCTGCTTTGTGTTGCATTTCTTTTCTTTAAGTTTGAGTATTCAGATGCTTTTTGCAATGAATTCTCCATGTTCTGCTGCTCGTTCGCTCTTTTGCACTTCTCCCCCTGAAGCGATCAGATGTTTCCTCAACTGTTAAATTGCTCAGGTCCCTCAGAAGGGAAATTAATTACTTTCTCCCCCCCCCCCTTCCTATTTTTTTTTTTTTTTTTTGACAACAATCCGGAACGTAGAAACCACCAGAGGGGTAGAGTACACTTCTTGTGCTGTGTGTGTGTGTGTGTGTGTTGGTGCGTGCTTGTGCTGTTGCCTGTTTAATCACTGCTCCTCCTGCATTGATCAGTGTGTCATTTCAGCAGGAGCTTCTTCCAGGTCTCAGGTGTGCTGCCATTTCGAATCCATCTCATCAACGTTCACACACCACCTCCACATCTTCACCCCTCTATTCCTCTCCCACCTCCATCTCTCTATTCCTCTTCCACCTCCTACCCTCCATTCATCTCCCTCCTTCACAACCTCATCCCTCTTTTCTTCTCCCCCCTCCACAACCTCACCACTTTAACGATCTTTTCTTCACCTCCATCCTGCTATTCCTTTGCCCCTATTCTTATCCCTCTTCCATCATCCACCTCTCTTAATCTATCAATTTCTCTTTCTCCTTTCTACTCCTTATCCACTCTTCTCCCTTCAATCTATTGATTTTGCTCTCTTTCAGTAGTTTATATTTATGTTCTATATGTTTATATACGGTTTATTTAAGCGTGCAACAAACTAGACCAGGTTTTAGCTTCATGTCATTATTAACCGAGCGCAGAGGGTCTGTCTCCTGATTGGTTGCTCCGCCCATCAACAGACTATTTAATTTCTGTCTCTCAGTGCGTCATGAGCGACATCGAGGATGAGGCTCGGCGTCTCTCTCTTTTCCTGGAGCTGCTGGAGTCGAGTACGAAGTGGGAGGAGTTTCAGCACCTCCTGCTCCTCCTGCAGGCGTGGCCACCTGTGACTGACGAGAGCAGGTAAGAACAGCTTCTATAGCAGCCCACTTCAGATCTTCCCCACGCACTCAAACACACTTTGTGTCATGCTGGAGATACAGGTCTGGAAAGACGTCTCACACGAGCACATCTGGCTGGAAAAAAGCCGCTATTTTTTAATGATGTAGAGGAACGTAGGTTAAACTGTTAATGTTTCTATTGATCCATTGTGTAATTGTTTTTCTTTAAGCCGTCCTTCTTCTCCGAAACGCAGATGGTGCCGTGGTTTAGTTGCGGGTGGTCTTTGTGGGATTTTTTCAGTCAGTCGATTTCTGCGAAAATGTTACGCAGCGTTTTTTCCAGGAGACGTTGCTGAGATTGTTAATGAGCTTAATGGCCTACTGTTTATACGAATGAAGTGTACGTCAGGAAGCGGAAAAACGAGGAGAAGCTTGTGTCTAAAGCTAAACAACATGTGTGTGTGTGTGTGTGTGTGTGTGTGTGTGTGTGTGCGCACACACACGTGTCTATAGAGGCTCTTGTGTGCCAATTAAACGAATGGGTAAACTCAGAGCACATCACTGAGCTTATTGAACATGCTGCCGAACGACTTGTGTTTAAAATGCTCCTATTTACAAAAAGATCTCCTTCCAGAACTGTTCGTGTGGAAAGTTCATGGAGACCTCGGCTCTCCTCATTCGCTGCTACGCTTCAGAAGTGAAAAGTATTACATTTTTCATAAATGTTTGTTCGTACATCTACATGGACACCTGAACATCCCATTAAAAATGTATTCTCCATTTACTTTTCGAATGAGCTCCACTGTTCTGGGCAGATGTTCCACTACATGTAGAGATTTGTAAAGACATCTGTAAAAAGTCTGAGGAAAAGCGATATTCTGACAGAACAACTGTAGAGACCTAAAGGCTTTAGTATTCCTGTCGAACATCTGTACAGAAACCCCAGAAAACAGCTGGAAAAGGGACCTAAATATAAAAAATATTCCTATAGAACATCTGTAGAGATCAAAAGGTTTTAGTATCTCTGTAGAACATCTGTACAGAAACCTAAACATGCCAATTTTCCCAGAGAACAGCTGGAAAAGGGACTTTAATATGAAAATATTCCTATAGAACATCTGTAGAGATCAAAAAGTTTTATTATCCCTATAGAACATCTGTACAGAAACCTAAACATGCCAATTGTCCCAGAGAACAGCTGGAAAAGGGACCTTAATATGAAAATATTTCTATAGAACATCTGTAGAGATCAAAAGGTTTTAGTATCCCTGTAGAACATCTGTACAGAAACCTAAACATGCCAATTTTCCCAGAGAACAGCTGGAAAAGGGACCTTAATATGAAAATATTCCTATAGAACATCTGTAGAGATCAAAAAGTTTTATTATCCCTATAGAACATCTGTACAGAAACCTAAACAGGCCAATTTTCCCAGAGAACAGCTGGAAAGTGACCTAAATATGAAAATATTCCTATAGAACATCTGTAGAGAGATCAAAAGGTTTTAGTATCCCTGTAGAACATCTGTACAGAAAGCTAAACATGCCAGTATCCCCAGAGAACAGCTGGAAAGTGACCGAAATATGAAGATATTCCTATAGAACATCTGTAGAGAGATCTGATGTTGGCAATATTCCTATAGAACATCTGTAAAGCCCAAAATATTTTATTTTCATTGAGTGCCTAAAATAACCAAAACATCTCGACACACACTCGCTGATTCACACCTTGGTTGGTTTGTACAGACTGGAGTCCGAGCAGAACCCGTGGGTGTGTGTGACGTCAGGCGTGCTCTCACACTGCTCCACGTGGTCGAACATCAGCCCCGGATCTGAGATCCTCACCATGTGCCGCTCGCTGTACACCACCAAGCACAAACTCAATCCTCAGGTACTGTGTGTGTGTGTGTGTGTGTGTGTGTGTGTGGAGAAGCTCTGAGATGCTTGGTGCGGAGCTCATATGGTTTCACAGTGTATAACCAATCAGGTAAATTTCCACACTGATGTGACTGAGCAAAGATCAGCTGAGAGAATGATGATTCATATTTTGATGATGATGATGATGAAGCGTTTGATGATTTATGGTTTTGATGATGATTATGGCTTTAATGATGATGGTTGTGATGATGATGATTATGGATTTAATGATGATGATGTTTATGATGATGATGATGATGATTATGGTTATGATGATGATGATGATGGTTATGGCTTTAATGATGATGATTATGGTTTTGATGATGATGATGATGATGATTATGGATTTGATGATGATTTATGGTTTTGATGATGATGATTATGGCTTTGATGATGATGATGATGATGATGATGATTATGGCTTTAATGATGATGATGATGATGATGATTATGGTTTTGATGATGATGATGATGGTGGTTATGGCTTTGATGATGATGATGATGATGATGATTATGGTTTTGATGATGATGATGATTTATGGCTTTAATGATGATGATGATGATTATGGTTTTGATGATGATGATGATGATGATGATGGTGGTTATGGCTTTGATGATGATGATTATTGTTTTGATGATGGTGGTTATGGCTTTAATGATGATGATGATGATGATGATGGTGGTTATGGCTATGATGATGATGATGATTATGCTTTTGATGATGATGATGATGATTATGGCTTTAATGATTATGATTATGGTTTTGGTGATGATGATGATGATTTATGGTTTTGATGATGATGATGATTATGGCTTTAATGATTATGATTATGGTTTTGATGATGATGATGGTGGTTTTAATGGTGATAATAATTATGGCTTTGATGTTGGTGATGTTTGATGTTTATAATGAAAATGGCTTTGTTTTGATGATAATGGTAATTTTATTGATTGTCTTTGATTAGAGATGGTGATAATAATCATGCTTTGATCATAGTGATGATTATGGTTTGAATGATGATTATGACTTTGTTGGTGGTGATTATTGCTTTTATAATGAAAATGGCTATGATGATGATGATGATGATTGATGTGATGATTATGGCTTTGATGATGACCGTGATGACAGTGATGTGATGGTGATGATGGAGGCCGTGGTAATGGGGATGACACTGATGGTGGTGATGAAGAAAAGTGGTCACAGATGTTTAACTGCCCCCCTCTCTCTCTCTCTCTCTCTCTCTCTCTCTCTCTCTCTCTCAGTGTATAGGACACATCTCTACCCTGCTGCTGAACAGTGGTCTCAAACTAGAGGCGTTAAAGCTGATGGCCGAGAGCAAAGATGAGCAGCTCCTCGCTCGGACTCTGGATCTAATCAAAAACATCACCTCTGTAAGTCATGTCTTTACACCACAACATACACAATCAGTTACTTTGCAGCCAAGGGCCTACTTTTTCCCGCTCGGCGTGTGTGCGCGTGTGTGTGTGTGTGTGTGTGGATTATTAGGGGAATGGTCTACCTCTGCAGCTGTCAGGAAGACACATTGTTTATGAGCTACATGACCTCGATGCAGTGTAGCTGAAAGACACAGACGTGGTCGTGCAGTGAACATTATTTAACTTCAGTGTAAAACTAAGCGACTGCATCTGTTCCACGTCGAATCACGTAACTCCAAATACACGTCCAGACGTGCAGACACTAACGTGTCAAATGTAGAACACGGAGAGATGATCAATGACATCTCATTAGTACAATCTACAGTGTTTGGTTCTTTGATGGTGCAGACGTCCAGATATTTACCACAACACACAAACACACACACACACACACACACACACATTATGCATCTCATTATCTAAAGATCCGTATCTCGTTATGTGTTTATGGTTTATGATTTAATTAATTGTCGTTTGATATATAACTGGGATCCGCCAATCAAACCGGACTAAACCATTTGCGTTTGTAGGGGGACTCCCTGGACCATTTATTAATAAAAAACAAGCATCAGTTGTTTGGGTGTCAACATGATCATCATGATTCATATTCTTCTAGCAGATCTGATGGATCATGTGGAGTTTATTAAAATATCTAGTGGGTTTATTATCTGATCAGTGGTATGTCCTTGAAAAGGGGCGGAATCTGTATTAGAAAAAATGAGGACTAGAATCTAATTCTTTGGAGTCTCCATTTGCTCTGATAATGAGCTCCACTAGATCTGTGTGAGATTTGATTCAGACTGTTAAAGTCAGGTGCTGATGAAGATGAGGAGGCCTGAATGGTGTTTAGATTCATCCTAAATAGGGTTGGAGCTCTATATAGGAGGCCCCTCAGTATCTTCCACACACACCCAACTCAAAGAAAGCAGATCTTCATGAAGCTTGCTTTGTGCGCTTCATAACTAGCTTACGTTTTTCGGGTCTCCAAAGTTCAAGTGAATGGAAAATTTCATACCTTCCAAAGACGTCGTGTGCAATCATGTTCTTTCAACAGTTTTCAGAAGAAACACACGTGGCTGGAAAAGTCAGGTGTCCCAATACTTTTGGACCATTTACATTTACACCCATGGAACACGAATCCTGAAATGATCTCTATGAACCATTTGTTTCGCCAAGCAGCACGTTCCTCTCAAGTTAGCGTGTAGGTACTTGAGCATCGCCCGTGGTTTTGTCCTGAGATCAGATAACAGCCGTGAAACAGTGGCTTTGAAGCTGGGAAGGGTTTCGATAACGATCATCCTAATCCACAGCCACGAGTTCTCCTCAGGCTTTATTTAAAGCATCGCTGTCTCGCATGCATGTTGGAATTGGGGTTAATCTCTGAATCTCAAGGTCACCATGAAAAGACCAAGAGGATGAGATTAGGGGAGTCGGTTTGGAACGTGTACCTGACGACGAGAGACGTCCCTGTCCCAGGGTTTCCCCAGACTATCTGATGCTCGCTGTTCCAGAGCAGCTCCTAATGAGCCTGTCTCATTCCGCTCCTTTTTTTTTAATTAGTACAAGAACATCCTCCTCAATTACAAACGTTATTGTGCATTTGGACGTCGTGTAGAACTTCCCGTTTGACGCTCATGAGAAGTTAATTAACTTCAGTCAACCTGATGAATGGGAGGAATGGGAGGAAGGAGAAGAACTCGCATTCAGCCGCGTTAGTCTCGAAGATCTTTCACAACTTTTCCTAAAATTATCCTATTCCTTCAACAAGAAATCTCCCAATGTATCACCATGCTTACAGTATCGCAGTGTATCGTATCGCGACCCCTGTATCGCCATGCGTATCGTATCGACAAGGTTCTTGACCCCTGTATCCCGATGCGTATCGTATCACCGGGTTCTTGACCCCTTTTTCGCGACGCGTATCGTATCTTGCCCTGGTTGAACTCAAGAACGTTCGTTCGGTTGACGTCATCAACACTTGGCTTGTTGTTTTATCGTCCCGTTCGACTCTGTTGTTATTCCATGCAGAGACGTTCGGGGCGAATCGGCTACGAATACGTTCTGCATGTAAATTCTCGACACCGCCGCCGTTTCTTCTCCTTTTTTTTCTCTCGATGCAATTTCCTCGGTGTCTACGGGCAGCGCTGCGTTCACCGAGCACTTGTACTTTGCGCTTTAAATTATTATACGTGTCACTGTGGTCAGGTACTCCGAGGCACGCCGGCTCTTTTTTTTCTCTCTCTTTTTCATTACTTTTCTTTCTTTCTCTCTCTCTCGGGCAAACGGAAAGAGCCCGCTGTCTTTAGTCCTACAGGGACCATCTGTCAAAGACGAGCAGGCTTGGAAGCAAATGCAGAGTTCAGTTTATTGAACAAACCTGGGCAGAAGCAACCAAAAGGCCAAGGCAATGAATAAATCCAGAAGCCAGAAAGCGCAGAATTAGCAGTGCGCGAGCGAGACTCGGCGTAGAGTGTGGGCTGTTAAAAGGAGACGCGTCTACGATTCTGAGCGAGTGCCTGGGGATGTGCTGCTTGTGAGTGCTGTGATCGGTGGAGTAACGATGATGTTTAGAGATCGCTCGCTCTCTGGCCGGGGATTGTGATTTGAGCAGAGGGTTGGTGAAAGTGCAAAAAGACCCGTTGAGAAAAAGTGTTCGGCTTTGAAGTGCAGCGTTGTAGAATATCTAATCGCAGGCAAGGAGAACTCAAAATGTTCTCATGAAAGTTCCTGACATGCCCTGGACAAACGCACGTCCGTGTATGCAAATCAGTACGATTGTACATGAAATACAGGTATGAAAATGTTTGTTGGTTCTTGTTGGATTTAGTTTAGGGACGTGAAAAAAGACCTGATCAGATGGAAGGTCATGAGTTCAAATCCAAGCACCACCAAGTTCTACTGCTTAGGCTTTGAGTGAGGCCCTTAACCCCTTACCTGCCTATAAATGAGATAATTGTTTGTCGCTTTAAATAAAGGCATCTTCCAAATGCCATCGTAAACCATGAGGTTGTGAGTTCAAATCCCAGCACCACAAAGTTCTGTTCTCTGCTCGAACAAAACCCATATTTCCTTTGTACATCTCGGCAGGTGAGAATTAATTGTAAGCCAAATTGCCAAATGCCATCATAAGTTCAAATCCAAGTTCAAATCCGAGCACTACCAAGTTCTACTGCTTGTTCCTTCAGCATGGCCCTTAACCCTCACCTGTCAACGTGATTAAATGATACAAGTGTTGCTTTAGATAAAAACATCATCCAAATGCCATAATAAACCATGAGGTTGTGAGTTCACATCCCAGCACCACCAAGTTCTGTTCCCTGCTCGAACAAAACCCTTAATCCTCACCTGCTGAGATGCACTAAGGAGATAATTGTGAGCGAAATTGCCAAATGCCGTCACAAGGTCATAAGTTTAAATCCCAGAACCGCCACCAAGCTGTGCCTTTTGAGCAAGTTTGCCAATTTCCATACATATACATTTAATTGCAGTCCACCAATCAGACGTTCGTCATGCTACTGTGACCATCCCATCAAGCACACATGTATCTGCATTGTTTTTTTTTTCTTCTTCCCCTCGCCATCCTCATTTCCCCAATCGCTGTTCTTCCGTCCTGATACAAGAGTTTGCTTTTAGCAGAAACTCGAGAAAACCTTTTCACAGTAGACCAGGTAAAAAAAAAAAACTCTCACCTGTCCAGGTGTAGAAGCGAGATAATTATTAATAATACAAGCATCTTCGCGCGGTCAGAAGTTCAAATCCCAGCATGTGATCACGTCCCCACCCCACCCCCCCACAACCACCAATTTTCTTTTTCTCTCTCCAGAAAGCGAGTGTGATAGTGATGTGCTACAGCGTAACCTCTTCATCGCGGGTGAAAGCTTTTAGGAACCTCCAGGGCGATTATGAAGCTTTGACCTCAGATCCCCTTTTCCATAAAGCTTCAGCTGTGTGAGTGATGACTCACTGTAGACTCAGCACTTTTATCCTCACTTTCACGTCCCCCGCTGTCTGCCTTTTCTCTCTTCCACCATGTCTCTGTCATTGTCAGTCTCTCTCTCTGTCTCACCATCGCTCCATCATTGTCAGTCTCTCTCTCTGTCTCACCATTGCTCCGTCATTGTCAGTCTCTCTCTCTCTCACCATTGCTCCGTCATTGTCAGTCTCTCTCTCTCTCACCATCGCTCCGTCATTGCCAGTTTCTCTTTCACTCTCTGTCTCACCATCGATCTGCCATTGTCAGTCTCTCTCTCTCTCTGTCTCACCATCGATCTGCCATTGTCAGTCTCTCTCTCTCTGTCTCACCATCGCTCTGTCATTGTCAGTCTCTCTCTCTCTGTCTCACCATCGCTCTGTCATTGTCAGTCTCTCTCTCTCTCACCATCGCTCCATCATTGCCAGTCTCTCTTTAACTCTCTGTCTCACCATCGATCTGCCATTGTCAGTCTCTCTCTCTCTGTCTCACCATCGATCTGCCATTGTCAGTCTCTCTCTCTGTCTCACCATCGATCTGCCATTGTCAGTCTCTCTCTCTGTCTCACCATCGCTCTGTCATTGTCAGTCTCTCTCTCTGTCTCACCATCGCTCCGTCATTGTCAGTCTCTCTCTCTCTCACCATCGCTCCGTCATTGCCAGTCTCTCTCTCACCATCGCACGGTCATTGTCAGTCTCTCTCTCTCTGTCTGTCTCACCATTGCTCCGCCATTGCCAGTCTCTCTTTCTCTCTCTCTCTCTGTCTCACCATTGCTCCATCATTGTCAGTCTCTCTCTCACCATCGCTCCGTCATTGTCAGTCTCTCTTTCTCTCTCTGTCTCACCATCGCTCTGCCATTGTCAGTCTCTCTCTCTCTCTCTCTGTCTCACCGTCGCTCAGTCATTGTCAGTCTCTCTCTGTCTCACCGTCGCTCAATCATTGTCAGTCTCTCCCTCTCTCACCATCGCTCCGTCATTGTCAGTCTCTCTCTCTCTGTCTCGTTATCGCCTTGTATTTGTGTGTGTCTCTCTCTCTCTCTCTCTCTCTCCCCCTCTCTCTCTCTCTCTCTGTCTCATTATCGATCCGTCATTGTCAGTCTGTCTCTCTCTCTGTCTGTCTCACCATCGCTCCGTCATCCCTCTCAGGGTCTATTTGTGACTCTTTGCGTCTCCCTGTCCGTCCCTGTTTGGCGTGATCCTGATTAGACGTTTCTCTGGCGTTCCTCTGCACAGACGCTTGCATGCATGGAGAACAATACACCCGCATGTCCTTTTCATTTTGCTCCTCCCTCTCTCTCTCTCTCTCTCTCTCTCTCTCTCTCTCTCGCTCTGCAGTTGTTTGGCATTAATGAAATCACAGAGCGGTACCGGGCCGCGACCGGCCGCAAAGAGCTTCATGATTTCAATGATAAAAGAGAAAGTGCTTCTACATCATTTATGAGTCGCCGAACGCTGAAACCCGCCGCAACATCTGATGCATTTTTAATGCGCACGTTCCCGCATTCCACACGCGTGCACACGTACATCAGCAGATCTCACCAGCCATTAAGCAGATATGTAAATACGCTGCAGATGTTTTGTCAGTGTGTGGGTGTGTGACGGAAACGACCAGAAGGTCGATGTTCTGTAAACACAATCAGCAGACTTTTCCAGCCTTGTGAGGTTCTTTCCAAACCTGTTCCAGCCAGGACCATGCTCCTGTGCACAAAGCCAGCTCTGTGAAGCTTTCCAAGATCTCAAGTGGAAAGCTATAGAGCTTTGGGATGAATTGGAAAGCCACCCCAGATCTCCTCTCTAGACCTCCATTTGGAGAAACATCTTCCCTGAAGTGTGGAGCTCAGAAGAATCGATCTAGAAGAAGTACAAATCTTATGGTCAGGTCTCCGCAAACTTCACTGACCTTTTGAAGGAGCCACTAGGAAACGGGATGTGATCTAATCAGCAGGAAATCCATTCTCAGCTCTCTGCTCCTCCTCCTCCTCTCTTCCTCCACCGCTGCTTCTCAGTTGTCACATCTGTCCAAACTCCAGACTTTCATGCTTCTTCCTCTTTATTTTTTTTTCCGTGTGTGTGCGCTTTTGTGATGTTCATCACGCAGGCCCTCAGCAAACACTGAAGGATGATGAATCAGCTCCGACGTTCTCACACAAACTTTATCTCGCCTTATCATCCCGAGTGACAGACTGTGAAAGCAGGAGACAGATTACCTCCAACTGAGCACAGTACGTCCCTGAAGACGGGGAAAAAAACCATCATCCCTGCGAGTGGAAAAGTTTCGAATCATCCTTATCAGAGTTGTTCCTTCTGAACCAAGGTCAAATCCTCCAGCTTGGGAACGACGGTGCCAAAGTATACACCAGGAAAGCAGTATGAACGTTTAGGAGCACCTACAGGAACATCTCTGATGCATCCATTCCATTAAGTTTGATTTGTAAAACGGTGAATATTTTCCCAAAGCTGCTTTACAGAAGAAACCTTGAGAGGAACCTGCCCTCATCTGGCACCAAATGTCATTACAGTTCCATCAAAGTCCTGACCCACGGTGGGAGACTTCGTTATTAATTACGGTCCAAATACATCACAGTTCTTGAGTACGCTCCAACTTTAGACCACTCCATCCAGAGGTAAAGCGCTGGGATGAATCGAGCAGAATTGAAGAAAAGGATCACCAGGTGGAGAAACGCTTAGATACTACCATGAGGACCATGGTGGTCTGAACCACATTCATATCATCACAGGGATTAAGATCAGAGAGCAAGAATGTTGTCCATCATCATGGTGAAGATGACCGCATTAATGATGATGACAGTAGAAGTGATGATGATAGAGATGATGGTGGTGTTTATGATGGTTGCTTGTTTGTTGTGCTAATGCTCCAGAAGGTGCCTCCAGACTGCACCTCGTTCCTCTGCTGCTCTTCTCTGTTCCTTACACGAGAGTAGAAACGTGATGAGTAGTTCTGCGATCTGTATGCATTTTTCTTCACTTCTCACACACACACACACACACACACACACACACACACACACACACACACACACACACTGATTCTTATTCCACTCTGGTTGCTGCACCAGCCTGCTCTCTCCCACTCATCTCTCCACTCATCTCTCATTTTTCTGCAGCCTTTCATATTGTAACAGCTTCTGTACTTCAGCTGCCCAGAAAACACTGTCTGATTGTGTGTGTGTGTGTGTGTGTGTGTGTGTGTGTGTGTGTGTGTGTGTGTGTGTGTCGTTGCTCTCATATTTAAATGAGGATGTGGTGATGATGATGATGATGATGATGGAGGACCTGATCTTCAGCCTGTAATAAGGTTCTGTTTCTCATCATCTTCCGAACTAAACCCCATTTACACGTCTGTCTGTTTATTCATCTCTCTTTACCTCCTTTTTTCCTTCCGTCTCTGACATGTCTCTCTCTCATTCTTTTAATCTTGCATTCCCCTGCTCGCCGTCTCTCCCATTCTCTTCCTCTCTTTATATCCCTTTTTTTCTCTACACGTCTCCATCACACTCTTCCCCTTCTTTCTTTCATTCTCTCTCCTTTCATC
>MU549132.1:1333504-1372518 GCA_024362625.1 Silurus asotus
CCCCCCTCTCTGTCCTACCCTTCCCTTTCCCTCCTTCCCTTCTCTTTCCCTCCTTTATTTCCTCCCCCTCTCTCTGGTGTGTATAATCTTATTACTCTGGTTGCTGATAAACACTTACCTGCTCTAATTGAACGCGTGACCCACGTTTTTCTCTCTGCACTGCGTGTCATCTGTTCATCCCTTTCTTTTCCCCCGGATAGATATTAATTACACTGTACACAGGACACATAAAACCCGCAGGCAGGAGCATGAAACACACACACACACACCTCTAAAGCCAACTCCCATCCATCACTCCAATCACAGACACGTGTGTTTTTTGATTTATTACAGGTTACCCTGAGCCGTGTTCAAACACACACACACACACACACACACACACACACACGTTTCTCCTTCACAGATTGTTGCTGTTAATAATCTAAATAAAGATGATGATGATGTCTGGTTGATTTTCTCATCGTATCTGATTTTAATTCTGAACCCAGAGGGTATATGAGTTTAAATCCCACACTCACCTGATCACTGCAAATCTGTTCTTCCCCGGCTGTTATCTTCAGCACCACTCTGTCACCTGTTCACAAAAATACATAGTTTAGTACATCAAGCTTCTTCCCATCAGTCTTTCTTTTCCTCCATCTCCTTTCCTTTAAAAAATCAGGCGACCAAAGGAAACATGGAGGAAAAGAAAAACAGACCTTATTTAATCCTGTCTCACTTCTGCTCTCCTTCAGTCCTCCCTCTTTCATCTTACCCTCCATCCCGTTCTCCATTCACCTCCATCTTTTACTCATCTCTATTCACTCAGTTTTCCCCCTTTCCTTCTTCACCCATCTCCTTTTCTCCATCCCTCTGCTGTACTCCCGCACTTACCTTCTACTTGTTCCTCCATCTCTCCACTCCTCTTCTCTTTCTGCAGAGTTTGGCTGTTAAACTCCTGTGAAAACAGGAGAAAACTAGTTATTTGTGGTCACCTGATGTTTTGCAGCTTTGATAAATAAAAACGTTCAAGTTTCCAAACCGCGAGTGAATCAGACAGGAAACGGCTCCTATACACCGAACCTTCAATATTTATAGGAGAACATTTCTGCTCTTCTCAGTGTCCCTGATTTCGCTTCGTCCTTGTCATTCTTTTTTTTATTCCAAATAAAGACAAAGCTACTTTTGTCTTTTTGGAATGCGGCGTACCGGGAAAAAAAAAACGTTACTCCCCACAATACCATGAATGATCTCCTCGTTAGATATAAAGACGACGAACCGCTTCGCAAACCTCCCGAGCATCAAAGAGCCAGAGAACACCTGAGTTCTCGCGCCGAGCGGTTTAAACGCGAGCGATTTGCGCTGAAGCACGCTCTGTTCCATGATTAAGGAACCCACGCTTCCCACAGCATTGAGCTGCAGCTCCAACAGCAATCACACACTCATTCTGCATCATGTGACTTCGGCCCCAAATCCTCCATTTGGACAGTTCAAAGACTTCAGAAAAAAATAGAACGACTCAAAAGAAAACGCAGGCATCTCTATTTTCCAGACAGTTAATATTATCGGTACTAATAAACGCACAGACACTTTTCTGTTAGTCAGGTTTTTTTAACCTCCGTCTCATTTCTGAAAAAGGGAAAAGATGAAGATTTTCTTGGCGTGAAGCGATTTCTCACCTGCTCTCTTCTCCGGCGACAGAGGAAAAAGCTCTCCAGCTCAGGTGTCTGTGGCTGTTAGCGTCGTCTCATCAGCGTCTGGGGCCGTGTGCTCGCAGGAGAACTTTCTTCTCAATAATCTAAAGAGATCAGGATTTTCAAAGGCAGGCTACTTTTTATATATTTATTTATTTATTTACACCCCACCCAACCTTTAAACTCGACCCCAGGGTGAAGATCGTTTCTATTTTCCATGCTCACCATCACTCTTTCAGAAGAAGATGGAGATACAATAACCGTGAGCTTAGCGAACGCGTGCAATGCGACGTGACGCCTCTGCGTTTTACCAAAATTTAAGATAAGCAGCTCACAATAGATGACGTAACGGATTAATACTTTATAAATTAGTAGGAGAAGAACTGAGCAGAAGAACTAGAAAAGCCTCCTGCATTGTTCAGTCACGTAGAATAGAGATTTACATGGCAGAGGCAGAGCTGCAACTTCCTGCAGACACAACAGGATAAAAATGTCTTTTTTTTTTTTTTTTTTTTTGCTTCACCACAAAGATTTACATAGTAAAATTTTTTCCATCGTGTTGAATCGAATCGTAATCCAATCAGAAGCTGCTTCTTATGGATCTTTGATGCATCACATCGTTGGCTTTGCATCGAGAGGCCGCAGTTATGGAGATGATCAGCCATAATTAAGAGAAGGAAAGGAACAGCTCATGATCCTACACACACTGTATAATCTGCTTTTCATGTGAGTGGAAGATCTTGAGTGGCCTGCTATAGAGCTCCAACCCTATTAAACACCTTATTGAGCACCTCCAGACCCACTCATCCCCAGACCTCCATCAGTTCCTGACTTTACTAAGTGTCTAAATTAAATGTCACCAATCTCCATAAAATCTAGTGGAACATCTTCCCAGAAAAGTGGAGGTTGTGATGATAGAAAACGTCCCTAAAGCATCTGTGAGATACAGAAAATCGTAGTTGCACCAACGTATCCTCTTGCTCGAATTATTTTGCGTGGTGTGATGAATAAACCCCCTGCCCCTGAGGACAGCAGACTGAGGTGTGTATGTTTACATTTAGTGTGTCTGTCAACACTCTGCCTGGTGGTGTCTCGTCACTTCTCTCCACACCCGAAGAATTATTTATATTCCATCAATTTTGCTCTTCTGAAGAAATTGGAGGTGGTGGCGGCTCGCCATGACTCATTAATGACCTCATTAATACCCTTCTGACTCGGATCTGGACCTGCATGCTCTTATCAATCACTCACAGTCTCCCCACACACACACACACACACAGTGTCAAAATCGCACAGATGGCGAGTGGCTGTTTTGGTTACAATGGGGATGTGTGTGTGTGTGTGTGTGTGTGTGCTCGCTCTTCTGCAGATAATAATTACACCCCTCTCGCTCAGGTAGTGTGTGTCATTAGGCGGCTGTCATCACCCCAGAAGCTCCGTTCATTAATTCTGTGCGCTCGTGAACCAAATAATCACATCAGCGCACGAGACGACGATCCTGACGGCTGTGATTGTGTTCAGCATAAACACGAGTGTGCCCAGGACACACACCTGATTCATTCAAAAGACTCTGATCTATGACTGAGGAATAAAAGAATAAATGATGAATACAATACGTATCCACACTTCTCTATATGCTCTTATAATAAGCTCCACACCTTCTATGAAGGTGTTCCACTGGATTTTGTGAAGATTTGAGAACTTTTTTAGCCACAATTGGGTGTAGGCCTAATGTGGGGTTCTAATCCAGAGATCAAACTCCATAGCAGGCCACTCGAGATCTTTCACACACATGGCTGGATAAGTTAGAAGTCTGAATACTTTTGGCCTCAGTGTGTTTTCCTTTTCTTTTTTTTTCTCCCCTCATTTAATTCTCATTTGTTTAACAGCGAGTGATGTATCGTCTCCGTCGCCGGCTCGAAGCTCGCTGACATTTATTAGACGGTTATAAAGCAAATAGAAAATGTTTGCGAATGGAGTCGCTTTGGGATATAAAAGGAAAACGTTACATGAAGTAAAATATCCGTGCCAAAAAGTAGAGGAATTAAATAGGCTCATCGAGTGCAGATTTTTATTTTTTTAAGGTACATTAGAATCAGGAAGATGTTTTACAAACCGTACAGTGATTTATTTTATTTCAGGGATCATCTACACTGCTGCAAACCTATGTGTATGGATTATGTCGTGTTTCTGGGTATTAATGGATGGAGAGATCAGTGGTAGATTAAGTTGATCAGTGGTGAAGGATGGAGGGAGCGATGGTGCAGTGGTAGAGGATGAAGGGAGAGAGTGATGGTGCAGTGGTAGAGGATAGAGGGAGCGATGGTGCAGTGGTAGAAAATGAAGGATGGAGGGAGCGATGGTGCCGTGGTAGCGGATGAAGGGAGAGAGCGATGGTGCAGTGGTAGAGGATAGAGGGAGCGATGGTGCAGTGGTAGAGGATGAAGGGAGAGAGCGATGGTGCAGTGGTAGAGGATGGAGGGAGTGATGGTGCAGTGGTAGAGGATGAAGGGAGTGATGGTGCAGTGGTAGAGGATGGAGGGAGAGAGCGATGGTGCAGTGGTAGAGGATGGAGGGAGAGAGCAATGGTGCAGTGGTAGAGGATGGAGGGAGCGAGGGTGCAGGGGTAGAGGATGGAGGGAGAGAGCGATGGTGCAGTGGTAGAGGATGGAGGGAGCGATGGTGCAGTGGTAGAGGATGGAGGGAGAGAGCGATGGTGCAGTGGTAGAGGATGGAGGGAGCGATGGTGCAGTGGTAGAGGATGGAGGGAGCGATGGTGCAGTGGTAGAGGATGGAGGAGAATAAAATGGTGCTTTTTTCCACACGTCTAGAAGGAAATAATGTTGCATTTATTACAACCATTTTTCCGTATTAAAATTGCATCTTCTACACGTGTTTTACAGAAGCCTGAATTATTTGATCCGAAGCAATAAAGTAACGAGTCGTTCCGAGCGATTAAAAGTGAATCGGAACGCTGACGTCTCACAGAACACCATCTCATTACCAGGATCAATGAAAACGTCCAACAAAAAGCGATTAACTGTCGGACTCGCAGGAGTTCTGCTCTTCCAGAGACAAGAAATTTGTCGATAAATATATCAAGACTTTGTCCTAAAGACTCGCACGTGACGTGTCCGAAAAATATGAAGTGTATTTCCCGTGAGCTCCGCGCGGATCGTCTCGAGGAAGTCTGAAAGGCAGTTTGTGTTTGCTGTCATGTCGATGGAGACATCAAAGTCGAGAAGAAAAAAAGAGAATGGAAAGATTTGTTTAGCCGCGAGTGAAGAAGGGAGGTTACGGATGCTGGTGTTCTGTGGAGAAGGTTATCTTACTCAAGCGAGGCATTTAGGAAGGGGGGGGGGCGTATTGCGAGAGTGAGATTAATGAGGACAAGACACAAAAGAGCCGAAGTGTCTTGCATTTTAAACACTATCCTGGAGATCCAGCATGTGTGGACACCTCACCATAAGATTGCTCCAGTATATGCTTCTTTATGAGCATCCTATACCTTCAGATGTTTCACAAGATCTTGTGGAAATTTATGAAATTTTAATGCAGCCACTGTTGAGGAACAAGAAGGTCTGGGGTGGTGTTTCCAAGCCATCCTAAAGTTCAATAAGGTTTGAGGTCTTTCAAAAGATCTTCCGCAAACATCCAACCCATTGAAAGCAGATCTTCACCAAGATGGTTTGGTGCACTGTGTGTCATGGTTAAACAGGTCTCCCAGTACAAGTGTAGGGGAAAATTTTATTCCAATGCATCCAAAGACGTCCTACACAATTGTGTGCCACCAACATTGTAGGAACAGTTTTTGGAAGAACATATGGCTGGAAAAGTCAGGTGTCTCAGTGCACTATGGATAAGTCAGATTTATCTTCATTTTTGTCTCCTCATGGTTTCCTGTAGAACCCCATTTCTACAAGTGATCTACAGCATTACAGAAGCTTGAAGAACGTCAGGATGAATCACTAAGTCCAGAAGATGATAAAAAGGCTATTTTTATACACTTATAAAATCAAAATGTTTTTGAGAAGACAAGTGATAGGGCATCAAAACACATCACCCACATCTTCTGTCTGAAGCTTGTGACTGGTAATCAGATGCTTTCACATATTTTCAGAGCTTCAGCTTCTTTCAAAAATACCCAAAAAAACAACCCAGAATTTACCCCATGTGACAGATTTTCTGCTCAGGTAGAAGACAGCGAAGTTCATCGAATGAAAAAACACACAAATATGATGATTCGAGCTCTCAAGCTGAGAACTCGGAAATCAAGACTCATCTCGTTAATGATTTTTTGCTCATTTTATCTTTATATCCTATAGTTACAGCACTGATCTGATACCCAGTATCTAACAACCAGCGTATAGACTCCCAGCACCCAGACGCCACACGGCGTCCAGACTCCCAGCACCCAGACCCCACACGGCATCCAGACTCCCAGCACCCAGACGCCACACGGCGTCCAGACTCCCAGCACCCAGACGCCACACGGCGTCCAGACTCCCAGCACCCAGACGCCACACGGCATCCAGACTCCCAGCACCCAGACGCCACGCGGCATCCAGACTCCCAGCACCCAGACGCCACGCGGCGTCCAGACTCCCAGCACCCAGACGCCACACGGCGTCCAGACTCCCAGCACCCAGACGCCACACGGCGTCCAGACTCCCAGCACCCAGACGCCACTCGGCGTCCAGACTCCCAGCACCCAGACGCCACGCGGCGTCCAGACTCCCACGCCTCCCAGCACCCAGACGCCACACAACGTTCTTACTTCACACCAAGAACCTTCTAGGTGAAACATCAATAGATATGTGCGTGAGAAACACGAGGATGATGTCATATGAGGCTCTGAAGTCATTTGGAGAGTTTCAGGATAAAATGGTTCTGCACAGAACATTCTGATTGAAGCAGACGTGGAGACAGATCTCATCTAGATATCATACGTTATAGTTAACGTGATAAACGTGACACACACACACTGTTGAGCCCATACTCATAGCCCCTGTTGAATCCCTGATCAGTTGCCATGGATACACTACTACTTTTTTATTATTATTTTATATTTCATCTTGTGTGTGTGTGTGTGTGTGAGAGAGAGAGACATCGAGTGCTTTAAAGTGCGTCTCCTCATTGCAATTAGACTGACCACAGGAGTTATGTGAGACACGTTACCATGACAGCAAGAAAGGTATCATCATAGCATCTTATTACAGTCTTGAGAGGTCCTTCTGACACGTGAGCGTGTGTGTGTGTGTGTGTGTAGATATGTTTTGATGGCAAATACAACCTTCTCCAAATGTTCAGCTTCACCACACAAATCCTATTTCAAGCACTTTATTGCTCTTATACCGCAGCAAATACGGCAGGCGTCGGCCATTTTGAAAACCCGAACCGTATGAAAAATCTGCGTTCGCTCGGCTGTTACGCTACGTCACTTTCCCACAGTGAATTTCTTATCCTCCCCTTAGCAACCGCATTGTAAAGTCTGATCAACCGGGCTGGGAAACATAACGTAGCAACATCCTAGCAAACAATTAAGAAATGCCCTGACAACCAACTCTCAACAATCTGGTAAAATGCTAAGGCTAACCAGCTCAGACAGATTAGCAGCTATTAAGCCACTTGGAACATGTTAGCAGCCATACTGTACTCTCTTAAAATTCTAGCAACCACCTAGTACAGCTATAGCTAGCATGGCAGCTACCTAGCAACACCCTAGCAACCAACCAACTAGAATGGTATAGCAACCAACTTTCAGCTTTGTAGCAACCACCTAGTAAATGCTACAGTGAGCATAGCAACCACTATGATACAGGATCCCAACCACATAACAGTTACTAAACCACTGGAAACACGTTAGCAACCACAGTGTAACATTTAACCGACCAGGCTGGATAGTAACGCAAAATTCGTAGCAATGCCCGAGCAACCAATTGGAAAACAGCAGCGATAGTCCGGTATAAACCGGTTATTCTGCAGTCATTAGAAAACGAAGCAACACTTTTGTGACCAATCAGGTTTGAGTATTTGACAGCGCTGTGCAAGAACACATCCGGTCCGACTTTCAGACTCGCGTCACGATTCTAAAACGGAAAAAAAAACTATTCGTTCGCTCATCTTATTATCTCCGGCTCATTTCCCGGCTCCATCGTTCGTCGTCACTCAGCTCCTCGAGGTAATGAGGGGGAAGGTGCAGCCGTACGGACACGTGTACACGTTTTCTCTCTGACAGAACAAGACATCAAGCGCTCAGTGATGAGAAGATCATTTGCATGAAACGTGTGTCACATCTGTACAGAACCGTTCACGCTGAAATCGTAAAAACAAATGCAAAAAAACAAAAGCGGGATAATGGAATCTGTGGTACTGCAGCGTGAGTTGATGTGCAGGAACGGAGATTTTCTCCTGCTGGATTGTGGAGGCCACAGTTGGTTTGCAGCTTTGAAGGCTTATCAACACCTTCACTGGCAGGGTCTATTTCAGGAGATCCCTGTTGAAGGTACTTGTCAGTTCCATTGAGGACTGAATGGTGATATTGAAGGCAGCTGTGGGAACTTTATACACAATCACACAATCCTGCTGATCTCCAGTTGCACTTTTAACAAAGATTTATTTAAAATAAAAATAAAAAAATACACCTGGGAGCAGAAAGTAAAACTCGTAACGAGCTCAGATCTCAGCTCTGGAGTGTGTCAGGACAAAACCAATCAGACCACCATATTTGTCGTGACCACCTGAGATCTGAGATGTTAAATCTTGTGTTGGTGAGCGTAACGTGTCGATACTCAGCAGCTCAGATCTCAGCTCTGGAAGTAAACTAATCACACCCCAGTGTTAGTCCTGACCTCCTTAATGTACAGTGTGAATTTGGTGAAAATCTGAGACCGTCGATTTTTCACCGAAAATTTTTTTTAAAGTGATGTTTTGGCAAAAAAAAAAATCTGTTGTTCTCCGATTTTCACCAATTCGCCGTGTGCGTTAGTGAGGTCACAAGTAACACAGGGGTGTGATTGGTTATGATTTCTGACACTCCAGAGCTGAGATCCGAGATCTTCAGTACCGAAAAAGTCAAACCCCTTAATGTTTTGGCAAAAAAAAAAATCTGTTGTTCTCCGATTTTCACCAATTCGCCGTGTGCGTTAGTGAGGTCACAAGTAACACAGGGGTGTGATTGGTTATGATTTCTGACACTCCAGAGCTGAGATCCGAGATCTTCAGTGTGTGTGAACTGTGTAGAGACTGTGTGGAATCTGATGTGTTACAGCAGTTATAAGCAGTTAAAGTGAAGTTATAACTGCTGAAACTGTAGATAAAATCAGAGGTTCTTTTTTCCAGCATTTAACATCTGCACCTGCCTTCAGATCATAGAAAAGAATAAAGACTGCTCTCAGGACGTGTCTTTAAATGATAAAGTTATGATATATACGTTATATAAAGTCTCAGTGATTCTAAACCTGATTTTCTGTGGGATTCATTCATTATCTCGTACCAACATGAAGCAGTACGACACTCATTAACATCTGCATTCCAGATGTTTGAAATGGCATTCGTATATCAGGTGTAATGGAAATGAACACAACTGCGCACGACTCTTCAGCACCTCTGAATAATCTGACACGCTTTTTAAAGGTTTTGAAACTTTGTAAAAACATCTGCACCGTCAACATCTGTTTAACCAGAGACACACAGTTTGCATGAATCAATTATTCGATAAATATTTCTCAAGATTCAGAAACAAAAGCAGTTTGTAAAGTACGTATCTGTACTTTAACAGGGGGATGGATAGAGGAGAGAGAGAGAGAAACAAAAAATGGAAGAGAAGGAAAAGAAATAGGAGAGGAAGAAATGAAAATAAGGAAGGAATGAAAGGGGGAATAAAGGGTGAAGGAGGAAAGGAAAGGAGTTGTTAAATAATCTTAAAAAAGTGAGAGCACTGAGTAAGAAAAAAGGACTGGAAGACAGGAAGGAAGGGGGAAAAAATAAAAGAAAGTAGGAGAAAAAAGAAGCAAGGAAGGAATAAAAGGGAAACAGAAAGAAAACAGAAGGGAAAGGTAGAGACAGAAAAGTAAGTAAGGGAAGGAAGGACTGAATAAAATGGATAAAGAAATGTAAAGGAACAAAGAGAAGGGGAAAAGAAAGAAAAAGGAAGGAAGGATGAAAATAAGTAAAAGGGGAATAGTAAAGAAAAAGAAAGAAAGCAAGGAAGGCAAGAAAGGATGAAAGAACAGTATTTGACAGTATTATTAATATAATAACCGGTTGCTCATTTCCGTCTCATCAACAATATTCAGCTAAAAGCTTTCAGTAATATAAGCTCAGATTGCGGCTTCTCGGAGACGAACGTTCGAAAGCTCGGCTTATTTAACGGAGACTTTGTGAGCATTTTCTCGTGCAAAACTCATGCGATCGAGCGCAATCAACCTGTAATTAGTCCGAATGCAGCCGCTGATGAGGTAAAAGCTTCACGCCTGCGTCCGGTGCGCGACTGGAGAACGTCACGTCCTGAGGTGTTTACCTTCTTATTACAAACGCCTTCAGCAATTTCTCTCCACGTTTCACCCTCAGACCCTGATTTCAGCACCAAATTGGCTTCTAGCCGTTAAAACGAAAGCCCAATCTCCCTGCAGATAATCACCTGATCTCGAATAAACGCTATTCCACGCGAACGTTTTTGCCAATTTCAAGAGTTGCTAAGGAGGAGGAAAGCGCAGGGTTCGGGACGGTGAAGATTAAACAAAGTCAAAACGATCCACAAAAAATAAACCATTCTTAAAACCACTGTGTTCGATATAAAGATCCACCAATGCATCAGGTTTTAGGCAAAAGTTAAGCCGATTATTAAGCAGGTGCGTCTGAGACGTTAAACTTCTGGCTTCTCCGATTTCCAAATATCAGCATCAGAAAGAGAAAAACCTGTATATGTCGAACCATCAGCAAAAATCCATACAGATAGTTTTTCCGGGTTCCAGTGAGCTGTCATTATGAAAGCGGCCTCTAGAGGCGAATCACTATCATCACGTGCTGTTTGTTTTTACACGTGAGACCGTGCTGAACTAAGTTATATTAATTCATGATACAATCATAGTTATTTATTACGATTTTATTTACCGCATCATGATTCAGTACAGATTTTTTTTCTTTGTAATAAAGTTCATTATTATTTTACATGCGAGTCTTATGTTTGTTTTGTCGGTTGATTAATCAGTTAGACAAGTACAATCCAACCGCTAATCATTCACTATAGAAGTTCTACCACACCCTGAAATCCTCTAGCTTCTCATGTTCCAGAATACATCTCTACAAGGATCTTCTCGAGTTTATGAATGTTCAGATGAAGAACACCCTGATTTTGTTTAGTGCTAATCCATATTAATGATAGTATTTGTAGGTAAAACAAATCTGATGCGTTCTGTCAGGTCAGGTTCAGGTTGCTAGGCAACCCAATACAGGAATTGCCCCAATGTACAATAAATAAATAAATAAATGGATCAGGGAAAAGGTCCTGAAGGTCCTTCTGTCAGAGAACTTGATGTCCTTTGTGACACACAAAACACACAATCAAAATTGACCTTCTATCCCGGGTTCCTGTGATCACTAAGAATACTATGTTCTAACATCTCATCAGGGAACGCGCTATAGGCACATAACGGCAGAGGAGACGTCGGAGACGCGTGACATTTCCAGCCAAGATGTTTGTCTAGCAGCAGCGCGAGAGACAGAACCCCTGTCATCACGTCGCCGTGGAGATTCTGGGAAAAGCAGGATGACAAATCCGTGGCATTTCAAAACCTTGCCTTCAGAATAGTGTATCCTCACACACACACACACACACACACACACACACTAATCTCAGTAACTGAAAGGAAATGGCTTCCGGTTAATAACGTTAACGTGCGATGACGTGAAAAGGAAGCGAACGCAATGACTAGCAAAAAAGCAGCACTGGTGACTAGCGTAGTGTTACCAACATTAACTTACCATTAGCTTATCTTATGCTAATGCTAAATTAAGATCCCACCACCACCTGCACGTCACACCAGTACTCGGATTCATCAGACCAGTAGAACATCATTTCAACCTACAAAACCAAAGATCGCTGGATGTTGTTTGTTTTCTGCACCACCTGCTGCTTATCCCATCAATTTTTGTTCTGATGTTAATAAACTATGCAGCAAAAGTTTGTTTGTATGTGGAATGGAATATTCTTTAATAACGAGCTCCACTCTTCTGGGAAGATGTTACTCTAAATACTGTGGAGATTTGTGTTAGATTTTATTCAGACACTGAGTAAAGTGAGGTACTGATGTGAGGCGGAAGTGAGGAGGAGGTCTGGGGATAGCAGGCCACTCAAGATGTTCCACTCACCCAACCTCATCACCTGCAGCTGAATAAGCTCCTGACCTGATAGAGTTTCTGGGATGTTCTTCACAGCCCTGGCGTGCGTGTGTGTGCGTGTGTGTGCATGCGTGTAGTCGGTTCTGAAGAAAGCAATGCGTGAAGCTGATACATGAGGAAGCTGTCAGATGTGTGTGTGCCCAGTGTCCTGAGAGGACGGGGGGTTGGACCACTGTGGAGCGGGAATCAGGACACAATCCAGACTCGAGCACCCAATTAAACTCCTGAGTGGACAATTAACTGTAACAACTTACACACTTGGATTTACTCCAGGAGCCGGCGTGTGTGTGTGTGTGTGTGTGTGTGTGTGTGTAGCACAAATTACAGCAGGGAACACACATTCCATACAACAAGGAAGAGTGTGTGTGTGTGTGTGTGTGTGTGTGTGTGTGTGTGTGTGTGTGTGGCACAAATTACAGCAGGGAACACACATTCCATACAACAAGGAAGAGTGTGCGTGTGTGTGTGTGTGTGTGTGTGTGTGTGTACTCAATGCGTCTGCTGAAAGTTGTTAAATCACTTCAATGCAATGAGACTGAATTCTAGCAGAGTGCAAGTGAATGAACACACACACACACACACACACACACACACACACACACACACACACACACACACACACACACACAGCGCTACAAGTACATACATCTCACACACACATACAGAAGTTCTGTTAGGGGTGAAAACGTCCATAAAGCTCCTTCCAGTCATTTCCCTGTCCATTAGTGTGTTTGTGCTCATCATCTAAACAGAAGAAATCTGCATCGAGCTTCTGCATCACTGATAACTTGGTGCTGGGATTCAAACTCATGACCATCAAAAGTCCTAAACACCACTGAGCTCCTGAGATCTGGAAGACGACATGCACGAGAATTGAACTAATAAACAAACACTTGGTATAAAAGCACGTCAATGCAATAAATAATAACCCACGCAGAAGATCTTATGAAGCCCCAGAAGCGCCTTAACGAGCAGGTGCACGCGCTTCTGGGCGCATGTGCCGCTTCCTACATTAGAATTCTACATTCTACAGATCATCTCATGGACTCACCAGATCATGAGATCCACGAGGAAGAGTGGAGAATCCGGATTAATTAATTAATTAATTGATCACTTGGTTGATTAATTGATTAATTGGTTGCCCAAATGCATATCTGTCCAATAAATCAGGGTTAATGAATCAGCCTAATAGGAGTTTTTAGGAAATTCTGCTCATTTTTGCAATAAAACAGTGCAAAGAAAAGATACAAAGCAAAGCACTGATGGCTGATATTTCTCTTTATTTATTTTAAATACTTCAAAATGATTAATCTTTTATTCCAGGTTTTTTTTTTTGTTCTCAATTCAAGCTTGAAATTGTCTTATTCCCACATTAAAAAAAGCTAAATCAGGTTTGGAATTTATTTAAATAAACAATCTCATGATCAGGCTGAACAGTTACATTATCTATTGAATGCTTCAGGCTTTCTGCTCTATCTTACAGTACTTATCTTCAAAATCTGCACCACCACACTCCCTTGGATCCTCAATGGTGTGGACTGATTTTCTGCTCATGAGCATGTTCTTCAAATGAACCTGTATTAAAATTTGGTAATTAATGGTGGAGACTTTGAAAGCATGTTAAAAAGCACCATTATAGTGTTTAATCTCAGATCATCTCGAATGCACTGCACAGACACGGCCAGGAGACGAGTGACGCTGAGTGACGCCCTGAGCAGAGCGTGAAGGCCAAGTGGGCTGTTTGTGCGAGTAAAACGCCGAGAAAAGAGCGTACGCAGGATAGCGATGAGAAGATAAAAGAGAAAAAAAACTCCTACGCTTTCTGTGTGTACACAATTATAGCACACTCATGAGCTAAGAGCAATTTCACAGCTGTTTAGATCACGTCCCCCAGACGTGTGTGTGTGTGTGTGTGTGTGTGTGTGTTTCTCTCAGCTCTTCAGAGACATCTGAATGCTCATGATTTACCCAGTGAGTGAGAGTGTGTGTGTGTGTGTGTGTGTGTGTGTGTGTGTGTGTGTGTGTGTGTTGTATCGGATTGTTTTAAAAATGGAACATGCATCCAAATGCTAAACATCTAAGCTACGGTTTCGGCACATTAGCGATTTTTTTGCGATCTTGTCTTGATCGAGGATAAACACTTCCTCGCTTGGACATCTGTGTAATTTCTCTTAAGTGCTTCAAGAGCAGTAAGAGAAACTTTTGTTTTTTGAAAAGCAATTACATCGCAGACAAACACATCTCACACCAAATCAGCAGGAATACTAATGTGTGTGTGTGTGTGTGTGTGTGTGTGTGTGTGTGTGTGTGTGTGTTGTAACTTAGTCACATTTTATGGCCCAGTCATGCTTAAATAAAAAAAAGCAGCAGTAACCTTTCTTGACTTTCTTGAGGTGCCTTTTTGCAAAATCTATGATTTTTTTTTTATATTAAATATACATTATAAAGTAAATTCAAATTGCAAAGAAAATGAGTCAAATGACCAATAGAGTCCAATGGGAAAGACCAAAAGTCAAATGTTCAATATAGAGTCAAATTCTTAAAAAATAAAAAACAAAAATCAAATGAACAACAAAAGAAGATTCAAATGACCAAGGAAAATAGTCAAATGGCCAACAAAGAGTCAAATGGTCAATACAGTCAAAAAAAGTCACCTTAAAAATTAAAAAAATTTTAAACGTCAAAGCATCAAACAGCCAAGATAAAAAGACAAATAGCCAAAATTGAATGGTCATGATAAGGAGACAAGATATTTTTCATGTTGATCATTTTTATAAACAATAATCGCGATTATATCGACCAACGCAATGTGTCTCCGGCATAAGGAGGTCAAATAAAAAAAACTACAGCAGCTCTTGACTGTGGCTCCAGTTGTAAAATGTATGGAAGGTGTGTTGGAATTATTGGGATTTTCTCTCATGTTTACGTTGTTAAGCGCCTACAGAAGAAGATAAATAGTCGGCACATTTAATGGCATGAAGGCTGCTGTTATCATATCATTTATGTAAAAGCTTATGTAAAGTTTGATATAAATTGAGCGCTGTGTGGGAGAGAAGTGTGACAAGGTCGATACACAACTCCGAGCTGAACTTCTGTACTCTTCTATCTGCAGAACATTTCACCCATAAATCTCATCTGCTGCGAGATCCTGTCTCCAGATTTATCATTTCACACCCAAACACCTGGCTGAGACGATTTATCTGGTGCAAAAGTCGACAGTTACCGCGTGCGAGCGGAGACGGGTGCCATTACAGTCGAAACATTTATTCCGAGAAACAAGCAGAGAATTTCAAATGTAAGAAAAACAACGATATCCAAAAAAACCCGTGAAATACGCAAATCAGAAAGACAAATAACCGATGTAGCGAGATACAATACAGGAGGCACATAGCAGGAGTTCATCCAGAAATAAACACACAACCTGTTGGCAGGTGAATAATAATGACGTGAGGGATGCAATCAGTGGCGGTGCAAAGTAAACACAAAAAAATGACTATAGGGCAGGATGGTGCCATGACCCGAAATAAACTTCAGTTATAGAAGGCCCAGAAACCCAGCTGAGTGATTACACAACTTACCAAATAGCCAAGACAAAAAGTCAAATAAACAATGAGAAAAAATACATATATAGTCAAATAGGCAGGTTGAGAGTCAAATAGTTCAGATAAAGTTTTTAAAAAGTTTATATAGTCAAATATTAAGGATAATGAGTTAAATATTTGAAATAGAGCCAAATCGTCTAAATGATGAGTCAAATATTCGAGATAATGAGTCAAATAGTTGATATAATAAGTCAAATAGTCAGGATATTGAGTCAAATAGTCAAGTAAAAGCCTCTTGACTTGACTTGAGAAGTCAAATAGATAAATAATGAGTCAAATATTTGAGATATTGTGTTAAATGGTCAGGATAAGTGTAAAATATGAGATAAAAAGTCAAAAATTCAACACAGTCAGTGAATCAAAATAAATGTTTAAATGGTTAGAGTAAAATAGTCAAGATAAAGAATTATTACTCAAGATAAAGAGTCAAATAATCAGGAAAAGAGTCAAATACGCGGGATAAAGAGTCAAATATGCGGGATAAAGAGTCAAATACGCAGGATTAAGAGTCAAATATGCAGGATTAAGAGTCAAATATGCTGGATAAAGAGTCAAATACGCAGGATTAGGAGTCAAATACGCAGGATAAAGAGTCAAATACGCAGGATTAGGAGTCAAATACTCAGGATAAAGAGTCAAATACTCAGGATAAAGAGTTAAATGATCAGGATAAAGTGTCAAATACGCAGGATTAAGAGTCAAATACAGAGGATAAAGAGTCAAATAGTCGAGTTATTAACAGCCATTAACAGTCTGGATTGAGGACAAAAGGCTTCTCCCTTTGGTGCTTCTTTATTGCAGGGCAAAATGCATGAACAGAAACAGACTTGTCTCATGACATGGAATAAAATCTCTGTACATCTGTACATCGTCTCTCTTTCAGGCTTGAGGACGTTCCTCTCACGAGCAAATAAATAAATCCAGTGTAAACAAAATAATGTGCTAATGCAGTCCAGGGTATAAAGTCAGCACGGTTTCCTGCGACGCTGCGCTGGAGGAGAACCACTCGTCTCTCCCTCGGCGTCGACGCCAGGAGCTTTGATGGGGAATCTCTTTCAAGGCGAGTTCTACTGTCTCTGATGGGACTCGCTGGGAGACGGTGGAGAGGAGCTGCAGATTTATCTGATTTTGTGGATTTAAATTCAACTCAGGAACTTCTCACTACTGTTCTCTCTCTCGCTCCCTCTCGCCTCCAGCATTTAAACCCAACAGTAGCTGCAGTATTCTCAGTCTCATGACTCCAAATCTCCAGCAGCAAGTGAGTCATGTGAAAATCATCATCTTTCCCCATATAATACGCTTTCTTTTTATCACCTGAGCTTGTTAGATTTGTTCATATTTGATGAGGTCACTATGAAGTGTGTGTGTGTGTGTGTGTGTGTGTGTGTGTGTGTGTGTGTGTGTGAAAATGACGAATACACTGCTATACCTTCTTTTTGAAATCCTCTCTCCGACATTTTCGGCAGCCAATACGGGTGCCAGGGTGGGATAAATCCCCACGTTTCCATGGAGACGGTCTCGTTTCATTGGAGGAAAACAGGTCTCTGCACCAAAAGTATTGGACACCCGACTTTCCCGCCCATAGGTATGAAATGTTCCCCCTCACACGAACTGGGAGACCAAAAACCACGTTCCAGCTCCATGAAAATCCAGAGGAACATCTTCCCATAGGAGTGGAGCCAAGATTAACGAGGCGATAATTAGAATTGTAATAGTATTTAGATGATAACTAGCTAAACTCAGGCAATGCTGCTAATGAAACGCTCTTCATGAACTGATCATCAGTACCACATTTAAAGCCCAAGGAGCATCCAGGTGTAGGTTAATGGTTCTTGGTTCTTAGTTCAAATGATCTCCCAGTTCAAGTTCTTGTTTCAGGTTTTTGGTTCAGGTCACAGTTCTGGGTTCAAGTCATGTTTTGTGTTCTTAAGTTATGGTTCTTGGTTCAGGTCTTGGTTCTCAGTTCATATCATGGTTCTTGTACAGGTAAGTATTTCAGGTCATGGTTCTTGGTTCAGGTCATGGGTCGTAGTTTAGGTCATGGTTCTTGGTTCGGATCCTGGTGTAGGTCCCAGTTCTGGGTTAAAGTCATGGTTTGTGTTTTTAGGTCATGGTTCAGGTTTTGGTTCTCTTAAGTCATGGTTCTCAGTTCATATCATGGTTCTTGTACAGATAAGTATTTCAGGTCATGGTTCTTGGTTCAGGTCATGGTTTGTGTTTTCAGTCGTGGTTCTTGGTTCAGGTCTTGTTTCAGGTCATGGGTGTTGGAACAGGCCATGGATTGAGGTTCAGGTCTTGGTTCTTGTTTCAGGTCACGATTCTGGGTTCAAATCATGGTTCATGTTTTCAGTCAAGGTTCTTGTTTAAGATCATAGTTTGTGTTTTAGGTCATAGTTCTTGTCTCAGTTCTTGGTACAAAAATATAACAAATAAAGCATAAATATTGGCACCCCTACAATTCTCAGCCACATCCTGGCAACTAAAACTGAATTCTCTATTTCAAAAACATATTTATTAGTTATGAGATTCAGTGTAATGAAGGTTGGGCAGACTTATAAAGCCTGGTAGCTGTGTGTGTGTGTGTGTGTGTGTGTGTGTGTGTGTGTGTGTGTGTGAGAGAGAGAGCGATCCAGTCATGTATAATTTAAACCATTGCACTTAGATTATTGAGCTCCATGTGTTCACTCAGCCTCTGTGTATTTGCAGAAGAATAAAGACCCCTTGCTGTGTTTCCTAATAACCAGGCATGATTCTCACACACACACACACACACACGCACACATCATCATCATTTCATCTGCGCTATTATATTGAACAAAATTGTGAGCGTTCAACCGTCTATAAGTGATAGTGAGAGTAAAGAAAATAAAACCAGTCAATTTAAAACTCCATCCTGCAATGAAGGTCTTCATACGCTGTTCTCCTCTGCTCCATACTCTAATTCCATAATCTCCATGTTCTTGTGACTAGATGTTTGCAGGTTCCTCTCCCATTAGCAGCTCAGCATCTGTTATTAAACCTGATCCGGATCTCAGCTCAGCATCCGAACTGCTTCCACACCACCATCAGTGTCCTCACACTCATCATCTCAACATCTCAATTCAACAGCGTGAATAATAATTCATTATTTATAATGATTAATTATAGAATTATTCAATTTAGAATTGTTATATTATTATTAGATGAGGTCACGTGGCAAAAAATTACAGAATTGAAATGACAGATGCACTGAAGTGTGGGTGAGGAGAGAGAGAGAGGGAGAGAGAGAGAGAGAGAGAGAGAGAGAGAGAGAGAGAGAGAGAGAGAGAGAGAGAGAGAGAGTTTGGCATTACTAAAGTCCAGGTATAGAAATTGTCCCAAATCTGACCGATTTGTATTCGCTGTGTTGGAACGTGATGCTTTGTTTATTCACTCACACACACACACACACGCACACACGCACACACGCACACACGCGACAAATGTGAGGACAAACAGTCAACTTGCAGCCAAAATATAATAATTAAACGGGATTATGGTTCAACACTTAACCAGAAACACTGACAGAAAGCAAGAAATCGCTTCTCCATCTGGTCCACACACACACACACACACACACACACACACACACACACACACACACACAGAGTGTCAGAATGCGACAGATCAAACAGTCTGGTAATTGGGTGAAAACTAAAATCTTTGTCATGCGTCTGCAGCAGCGGCTTGGTACATGTGGAGTAAATGTCGAGGCGTAGAAAACTGGAATTAACATAATTGTGTGTGTGTGTGTGTGTGTGTGTGTGTGTGAGAGAGAGTGAGAGTGAATAAAAAGGGATTATGATTGACGCCTCAGCCTGATGTTTGTGCTCTGAGATGTTCTAAAACATGATTCAGTTCCTGCTTTCTATTTCTCCTTATTTGCTCACTTCCTGCTCTGTGTACGTCTCTTAATTCCCCATGGACGAATGAGAACCGACCCAGACACAAGATCACCACCATCTCATTTGTTTGGAGTCACAAACATCACTGACGCCACAGATTCCCAATTTCAGTTCACACCAATGTTGTGTTTCCAAAAGTATTGGGACACCCAACTTCTGTGGTTCTTCTCCAAACTCTCCAAACCCACCAAGTCGAAGGCACACACTCAAACCAGTGTGGGAGACCCGAACGTGTTCCTGCATGACAAAGTGTCAAACTCCATGAAGATTCCTTGGGTTGAATGTGTGTGGAAGATCTTGAATGGTCTATCTGCTATGTAGCTGAAACCCTATTGGGATGAATTGGAACACTACCTCAGATCTCCTCACCTACATCAGTAGCTGATTTTCTGTAAGTGAATGAGATCTTATACCAATCTCCATAAAATCTAGTGGAACATCCTTCAGGAAGAGTGGAGCTCATCATGGCACATACAATAGCAATCTTGTGTCTGGTGTCCACAAACGTTTTTCTATCTAGTTTTTATCCACAAAAATACACTGTTTGACGTAAAGAGTGATGACCAAGTGTGTGTGTGTGTGTGTGTGTGTGTGTGTGTGTGTGTGTGTGTGTGTGTGTGTTCAGGCCTACAGGTGGGTCTACGTCCATGTAAAGGTCTAATCGCCTCATTTGTCTCCCGTGTCACACAACAAAACATAAACGCTCCAAAACAGTGGAAAAAATAAACCTCTTCTATGTTTTTTCCCGTCGAGTCACGATCATTGATCCTTGAAAATCAATTTGCATTTTTTTCCCGTCTTCTCCGAGACGTGCTGCACCACAGCGTGCTTGTGGTCTTGCTTACCAACACAAAGACAAACTCTGCCAGTGCTGCAGCATCTATTAATAGCGGCACTACTACGACACGGTCATCTTTCCGTAGCCGGAGGCCTCTTTACGCTGCGGTTTGGGTTTCGCTCCGATCCGCATCACTCCCTCGCATAAATCCCGAGCTCGGAGGCGCCAGGTCAGCATCTCTCTGATCCGCAATCAATCAATCACCGCGAGCTAGGACCGGGTCTCACGTCACGCTCGAGAACACCGTCACGTTTAATCAGAAGTCAATATAAATCTATAGTGAAATGGTTATAAAGTGGTTACGATGTTCCACAGGAAGGTTGTGATTTGGTGCAACAGTGACAGAAGAGCTTTTCTGAGGGACAATCGACCTCTCGAAGGAGAACTTGAACAGAACACACAGTGTTTTTTATGGATAACAAGTTGAACAGGAGATCTGAATTGGAATCAAATATGCACAATAAAGAGTCAAATGTGCAAAACAGAGAGTCATATGTGTAAGAATCAAATATGGAACGTAGAAAAAAATGCATATTTGCAAGATAAAGAGTGAAATATCCCACAGTCAAAATTGGAAGATAAATAGAGTCATATGTGTAAGAAAAAGTCAAATATGGAAGATAAATAGAGTCATATGTGTATGAAAGAGTCAAATATGGAAGATAAAAGAGTCCATATGTGCAAACTAGAGGGTCGAATGTGCAAATTCATATACGAAGGATGAAGAGTCAAATATGCAAAATTAAGAGTCGTATAAAAGATAAACAGTCATATGAAGCAAAATAGATTCACCTTTAAAAAAGTCAAATAGTCAAATAACGAGTCATATAGGCAGGATTAAGAGTCAAATGTGCAAGACAGAGAGAAAAATATGCGAGATAAAGAGTTAAATATACGATAAAGACAAGGACAACCGAGAGTACAAGCAGATCACAATCTTCTAATGAAATGAGAATACCATGAGAATGAAAATACCTGGAGATCAAGAGTCAAAATAAGGCCCAGAGGCATGACTGGGAGACTTTGGCCAGGACTGGGGGCGGAGCCTAAAAGAAAATGTAAACATAAGCCTGAAACAAAGGCATACAGAGAAACTTTTTGCAACATTATTAAAAGTTTGGGAAATTTCAAGGTTTTTAAATGGTTATTGTGAAGCACGTGTAAACGATCCGATTAATGCGGGAATTAATAAATCGGCTGATCAGCTTAACGATGGATGTAAAGATCTCTGGCCAATCATCAGAAGCAACATGAGGAGTCTGAACCCTGACACACATCCACTCACATACTGATGGATTTCTAATGTCAAGCTGAGGACATGTGCTCCTCTCTCTCTCTCTCTTTTTCCTATCGGTAGAAGACTCCCGTTCCCGCTTGTCCCCGTTCTCCACTTATAGCCCGCTGCCCCACTACCCTCAATTCTTAGTCTCGATAAGACAACCCTGATGACAGACTGTCAGAGAGGTAGGAGCGGAGAAAAGAAAAAACGAGAGAGGAGGAGAGGAAGAAAGGATTCCTTGACGGATGAGAAATGGTCTATGACAGTAACTCAAGCAGGAGATAAATGAGCGCTCGGCACAGAGAGCTGCGAGTTTGAGCGAGCGCTTCTGCTCGTATCTGTAATGAGTTTAAAGCAGGTTTCAGGACCGCAGATGACCGCGAGCGTGTAACGTTTACCGAGACTTCAGGAGAAAAGCCTCTGCTGCCCTCAGGAGAAAAGCCTACTCACGTTCTGCATTCCATATTCCTCCTGTTTTTCATATTCATGACTCGAACACAAAAAACATCAAACAGCTGGATGATGCTCAAACAGGAGGCCGAGAGTGCAACCATTACACACTCATCTGCGGTGTGATCAGTAAGATCAGCAAGTCAAGATAAAATCATAATAAAGAGTCATATAGCACCTACACAAAGAGTCAAATATTTAGAACAAAGAGTCAAATAGCACCAAGATAGAGTCAAATAGCACCAAAATAAAGAGTCACATAGAAATAAGATAGAGTCAAAGAGTCAAACAGCACCAAGCAAAAGAGTCAAACTTGCAACATAGAGATAAATAGCATCAAGACAAGTCAAATAGCAGCAAGAAAAAGTCAAATGGCACAAAGCCAAAGAGTCAAATTGTCAAGATAAAGAGTCACGTAATAAAGATGTTTTAAAGATAAAAAGTCAAAATGTACTAAGATAGTCACATAGTCAAGACAAGGAGTCAAATACCACAGAGTCAAATAATTAAGACAGAGTCACATCAAGACCAAGAGTCAAACAGTGAAGACACAGAGTCAAAGAGCTCCAGGAAATATTCAACACTGCTCCAGTTTTCAATATTAATGACCCCTAGAACATCATGCAGCTTCATAAAGCACTCAAAAAGGATGATCAATAGTAAAGCAGAACCCAATCATCAGCAAATAACCAAGATAAAGATAGTTTTATGGTTCAAATACTCAATTACCCTTTGATTAAACTTGAAAATTAAAACCGCTCTTCCGTAGTAGACTGCAGAGTTTCAGGTGATGAGATGGAGAAAGATCTAAGTGGAGTTTACACTCTCAGGTACACTGCAGGTTAATCAGTCTGGATATTCACATAAATAATAACCAATCCACACTGCAGCCAACACGGCGTAATAGAAAAGCCAGCGGAGCATGACTGTAATCTCCAGCACTGCATAGTGCATCTCACACACACACACACACACACACACACACCCTGCAGATACAATGAACTGTAGCACATCTGGATAAATACTTCCTGGATCCAGTAGTACCACAGCAGCTCCTGGATCCAGTACCACCATAGTTCCCGGATCCACAAGCATTTTTAAATCTTATAGAATGAAGCAACTTTATTTAGCACAGATCTTCAAGAGTCTGATCTTCAACCTCACTTCATGACAGTTTAATGATCACAAACTGGTTCAATAACAAGCCTAATGCAGCACAATTTCCCTTCTTCAAGAAGCACACACCAATACAACTCTCATCAAGGCTGTCAGGCCTGAAGGAAGATCTAGATTGCATCATCACACAAGCCCAATCCCATGCTAGTAAGCCATCAACTGTCCAAGAACCTTCATGCGCATGAAGCTCTTATCAATCATCACCATATTACACTTGTGGATCTGTATAATGTATTTCTACGAGGGGAAACCACCTAAACCACCACCTCCACCCTGCACCGCATGCATGATCCCATCCTCCATAACGCACAAGTATTCAGAAAGCATCTCCGGAGGCACGTGATGATGATGATGATGATGATGATCTCTTGAGATGCGCGAGAGTAAGACGAGTGAATACACGCTTCAGAGAGCAATCCAAGTTTTATTTTCGATAAAACAAAGATACCCTTTGGATAACTAAAAATACAAAAATATGCACTCCGAAAAAAAAATGAGAAGAATGTACATTATATATATTTGTTTTTGTTTAGTTCACGTGAAAAAAAAAAAAGCCAGACGTGTTTGTGTTTGCAGGTCGTTACGCAGTGGCGCGTGATCTCCACGAGTCGTCATTAAAATGCTAAAGCTTTTGGTACGGTTTTTTTTTAGTTATTTATTATTATTTATAAATGTATTTTTTAATTAAAGAAAATAAATGAAAAAAAGAAAGAAAGAAAAGAAGAAAGAATCCAGAGCGCGCATCATCCTGCCACAAGCAATCCGTCTCTGCGTCCGTGTGTGTCTGCGCGCGCGGCGCGTCTCAGCGTCTCCAACAATGGCCATTAGGGGTTTGTTTTTCTTTTTCTTTACTTTATTTTTTTATTTCTTATTGTGTGCTGAACGAAAGAAGGTTCGTGATGTCCGGAGCGGAACCGCATCCACACGACCTGAGCATCTCCCACCAACCCACATCCAAAAAAAAAGGGCGTTGTCTTTGCCTTTGCAAACACACACTGAGCTTCCAAAAGCGCACATTCCTACGAAAAGTCTTGCAAGAAGGATTGGGAGCATCCCTCAGTTTCTCCTATCCTTCCTCCTCCTCCTCCTCCTCTTGTGCGCAGTCCCGAGATGCTGAACGAGAAGATGTGCGGGGGAAAAAAGGACCACAAAAATATAACACAGAAAAAAAAAAGAAAGAAAGAAAGAAAGAGAAAATCCGCTCACTGCAGCGAGAGCTCCTCGAGAATTCCACTGGCGTCCACGCGCCTCCGCTCGCGCACGAGCTCCTCGAGGCTGCGGAAGACGAGCGTGTGCACGGTGCTCTCGGACAGGTGCACCTTAAGCAGATAGCGCTGACCGGCCGAGTGCGCCTCGCCGCCGGCCTTGAACTCGCGCTTGCCGAAGCGGCACCAGGCGGCGAAGCTCTCCGAGCTGGTCCAGCACACGTCGGCGCGGCTCAGCCCGAGGTGGCCGATCGCGTTGCGCACCACCAGGTCGGGGGGCAGCGGGCGAAAGCGGTAGCGGTCGTTGGCAATGCGTCCGCGGCGGCCGCCGCTCACGTCAAGCAGGCTGTCCTTGCGGATCTCGCCCTTGTGCAGGTGGATTACCTGGTCGTCGCCCTCGAACACGGCCCAGTGCGGTGCCTGGGCGCTCGCCACCAGCTCGAGCACGTCGCCCGGCTTGCACATGGCGAGCAGCGTGCGCGCCGGGTACACGCGCAGGTCGTCGCCGCGCGCGCGCGCCTTGGAGAAGATGCATTCGTGGCAGCAGAAGGCCGAGTACTCGAGCTCGTCCGGCGTGTCCGCGGCGACCTCCTCGCTCGGGCTGCGTTCGTCAAGCTCCTCCTCGTCGTCGGAGAAGAAGTAGGCGACGCCGACGCGCAGCTCGTCCTTCTCCACGCCAGACGGATCCCCCGTGGGCAGCTCGCTGTAGCTCAGGTGCGTGATCCGGTCCAGTTGGTTGCCCATCAAGGACGGGAGAGGCACGCGAGAGGCATGGAAAGCTGCTTCTGTGATCGGAAAAGGAATAAAATCATCTCGTGGTTGTAGAGATCAGACATGTAAACAAGTCACTGCGCCTGGAGCGAGCTGAGAAATGCAACGCGAGCGCGAATCAATATTTGATGTTTGACAACACACACACACAAACACACACACACCAAAGAAACGTGTCAGCAACAGCTACGAAAGCATGCACCATGCATTCTTCCAATGCCTTCGGATAAGTACAGATCTCATGCATCAGACTACCAGAAACCGGACACCTGCACGCACGCACGCTCTGAAACGCTCACCTGCGTATTTCCTGGCGCGCGCCGCTAATTGATCTTTCGCTCCATCCGTGGTCCAGTTTTCTCCACTCCGAAACAAAAGGCTTTCCCTCCACCTCTGCTCTAACTCTCTCTCTCTCTCTCTCCACTCCGCGCGCGCGCACACCCGCACACACACACGCGCACACGCACGCGCACCGCGCACTCCCCTGCCCGGAACTGAAACTACTCTCCAACTCAGCGCACCGTCTCACTTTAAATAAGAGCTCGAAACTCCGCCCTCGTGCACCAAAACCCGCCCTTCCTTCAATCTGATTGGTTCGTTCTTTCAACACAGAGCGCATTGCTCCAACATCATACTACAACAGGGCTTATCATGATGTGTAGTGTTCCCCAAATCCTGCTGCAGGAGACCCTCTGTAGTCTGCACTGCACATTTCACAGCACATTCTCTCCATGATCGCTTCCACTATAACCTTCACCATTCCTCAGCGCCCTGGGTTGCCTCAATCAGATTTGATAAACACATAAACGACCATTCCAGGACCAGGTCTGAGGGTCCGAGAGCAAATTATATCCAGAACCGAACATCTGCATCATATAGTACAAGCCTGAATATTGAAATAAAAAATGGATTCCCAGAAATCGGTGCACCTTCTCGTCAGCACCCCCGTCACGGGCCTACACTCGTTTACGTGCATTCGAACGCATGCATGCGAAAGGTTAAATTCAGATCCTTTTTTCCTGAGAGAAAATTAAATACTATCGAGAGCTGTTTCCTTTTTTTCGGCAGAAAGCGTGAAGAAACGTGTGACATTTCAGTGTGGAGTCTCAATGTATGAGAAATGAATACTGAAAAAAGACAAAAAAAATGGAGAGAGTGATGATGTGAAGACGAGACGGGGTAATAATAATGAAAAAAAAAAAAGAAGCAGGCAATATATATGAATTTATGAGCGTTATTTTCGCACTGGGTGGACGGCAGGCAGTGAAGGAGTGAAGATGTTGATTGTTGTGTATGTTTTTGTGTTTACATCACACTGGAGAGTTATTATCAAACCCTCCTCTCCTCCACATGAAACCTGAACGGTCACAGCATACGCCTGTAAATTCTGTTGTATTAAAATCTCATATATACATTTTTATCGACAGAAGATTCAGCACACCAGACTTTTCCAGCCATATGAGAGGATCCACAGTACCATTGTACCAGCAGTTCCTGAATCTACTAGCACCGTTACACCACAGTAGTTCCTAAATCAAGGATTGCACCAGAGTAGTTCCTGGATCCAGCATTGTACCATAGTAGTTCCTGGATCCAGTAGCACCATTACACCACAATTATTCCTGGATTCAGTAGCACCATTAAACCACAGAAGTTCCTGGATCCAGTAGCACCGTTACACCACAGTAGCTCCTGGATCCAGCATTGTACCACAGTAGTTCCTGGATCCAGTAGTACCATTACACCACAGTAGTTCCTGGATCCAGGATTGTACCACGGTAGTTCCTGGATCCAGTAGCACCGTTACACCACAGTAGTTCCTGGATCCACCATTACACCACAGTAGTTCCTAAATCCAGCATTGTACCACAGTAGTTCCTGGATCCAGTAGCACTGTTGCTCCACAGTAGTTCCTCTGAGTGATTATTCTCATGTTTGTCAAACCGCCATGACGTCTGTATGTGACAATTCAGTCGAGTGTCTGGATGTCATTGTGCGTTTATACGGCATGTCTCCACGTGAAGTCTATTTAAACATGACTGCGTGTGTGTGTGTGTGTGAGAGAGAGAGAGAGAGAGAGAGGGAGAGAGAGATCTTACAGATTCAGGGTGTTGTTTGAACTGAGTTATAATCCTGGCACCTCTTCTAAGGGCACGCCATTGACACACAGACTTTAAGCCTGGAGAGACAAATGAAAAGTGAAGTCTGGGTGTTTTACGCCAGCAGCACGTACAGGAGTCATTTCATTTCTGCTTTAATTCCGATCGCAGCAACATGGAAGCCGAAACGACCATATATTATATAGTTATTATATTATATACAGCAGGGATGTGCATCTTCATAACAAACACGCTTAGAAAAATGATAGAATAAAACCAGATGTTCTTTTCCTGTTGTGTCTGTAGGAAGTTACAGCTCTGCCTCTGCCATGTAAATCTATATTCCATGGGACTCTCAGGATGCGCCTCGGCCTCCAAAATGCAGAAATCTTTCTATATCAAATATCGGTCACAAATTATTGGTCACTTTCCAAGTAATTAAAGTCGAGCGCATATAATACCAATTCTATAAAAATACATCGTTTATTACAGTTGTTCAAAAACGACGTTTTCGCGACGCAAATGCCAACGTACCATGAAAAAGAATAAGAAAAAGCAAAGGAGGATGAAGAAAAAGCAGAAGAGGATGAAGAATAATAAGAAGAAAAAGATGAAGTATAAGAAGATGGAGAACAAGATGGAATTAGATGATAATGAAGGTAGAGAAAACGAAGGAGGAGGTGGAGAAGAAGAAGAAAAGGATAAAATAGCAAAAGACGATGATGATGATGAGGAATGAGCATGAAAATAAGATGATGAAGAACAAGAAAAAAAAAGAAGAGAAGGAGATGGATAATAATGAGGATAGAAAAAAGAATAAGAAAAATTAGATCTTCAGTACACAAGATTGCTCTCCTCTTTGCAGCATAAACTGTCCCGTGTGTGTGTGTGTGTGTGTGTGTGTGTGTGTGTGTGTGTGTGTGTGTGTGATCGGACACATGCATTACACAGCATCAGAAGCCTTTAGATCATTAATGATTCTGGATACACAGGAGGAACCAGTCATCAGTCGCATCATAATGGCGCAGAAACACGACTGCAGTGTGACACGTGCAGACAAAGAACCAGCCAAAACAAAGATGTGTGGGAAGGAGGAGCAGGATGAAACCCTCAGAACCCTGATTAGAAGCGCGTTGGGGTGTAAGCTCGGGTTTTGGTGTGGCGAGATGTTCGAGGGAAAGCGATGAGAGAAGAGTGAAGAGACGGTGAAGATGTCTGCATGTTTGAAGACAGTATTGATGATGTTGGTGAAGATGCACTTCATCCTGCAGCTGTATTGCTGTAAATCGTGAAGATGTGGCCGTGGGCAGAAGCACACTGGTGTTAATAGTGTAATAATGTACTGCAGGTTTCAAGGCCAATCACAGGTACCTGCTAATGCACTCGCTGAGGTTTCTATAGTAATGAATGAGGTGTTTCTCCACTGCAAACTCAAAACAGAAACTAGGTCCTTGGTTTAAGATCCAGGTAGAAACATCACTGCATTGGTTCCAAAAATTGTATACACTTTATGGAAGAACATACTGGGACACTGATTTTCCATGGGTGTGGAAGATCTTGATTGGCGTACCTCAGGTCATCTGACAAATCTCCATTTAATCTGGAGGAACATCTTCCCAGATGGTGAAGCTCATTATAAGAGCGAACGGAGATTGGGATGGGATCTTCGAGCAGAGAGAACTAGAACTTTGTGGGGGCTTGGTGGGGGCTTGGTGGTGGGTCCAGAGCTTAACCCAAAGAGCATTCAAATGGGTCAGGAGTAAATTGCAGGGCACCATGCACACAAGGCAGGTTGGGTCCAAGGATTTCTGCTGCTGATGCCAAAGTTGGACTCTACTTTTTAGATGTTGCAAAAATCTGCAAGATTTGAACGATTCATCAAACCAAATCACATTCTTTATACCTACATCACATCTGCCCAGTAAGTACAGCGGCAAAACGCTGTTGAAGACCCTCCATCCCAGTATCGGCCCGGGTTTCTGTTCTTGGCTGGCAGGAGCGGAACCTGTTGTGGTCTTTAACTGATGAGACCTTTATGGTTGACCCAGTGATTCAGCAAACCAGATGCATGTAACAATCTCGAAGGTCTCCACCCGGATAAAATCGACTGATCTTCAGAGCACTCGTGCAGCAGGCCTTCGTACCTACTGCCCCATCAGGTGAAACCACTGAGGACATGATCCAAGCACTGATGTCTGGCTGACGGCCAAAGCCAACTCGTTTGTCCTCAATTATATTGGCATGGCAGTGGTTTTTGTAGATTAGACAGAATTGCAGAATTTGGCTCCGAGCGTCGCCTCGGCGTCCAAACCTGCGAGGCCCAATGCCATTCCTCTATTATGGCTCCTTTTGAGCTTTTTTTTTAGCTGTGTTGGAATATTTCTTTCAAACATCACCTCTCAGAGGCATCCAGCACGGTACTGCGCTCCATCTTCAGCCTGTAGAAGGATGCAATTTAGCTTAAGAGGATTATTCTTGTATTTTCAGCTCTGAGGAATGATATCCTGATATCTATTCAATTGTTGCACCAGCAATCCTGCATCGTTTGACATTTTGGGTAAAACAGGGTTGAGGAAGGAAGAAACCAAACATGGAGAAGATCCATGCATTTGAAACAATTATTTATTAGCATCACTAGCATTCTGTAGCATGTGGCCAAAGCCCATATATATACACACACATACATACATACATATATCCATATAGCTGAACATCTAAAAGTCAGGGTTTTTCCGTCTTTCTCTGTAGCAGGGCATCTGAGTGCGAGTCACAACAAAGAAGTGCTGCAGGTAAAAAAATCAACCCGCTCCTGTCACTTCATGAAGCTTCACGTTCACCTGGTTTCCAGGGCGATTTGGGCTTTAATTAATGCTAAAGAATTGTTTATGTATATACACATTTGTATATTATATATAATAAGGTGAGACCATGTTTCTGGGAGAGAAACTCACGTGGTCAGAACAGCACCAGCTGTCCCGGGTTTATAGCACACTGACTTTTGAAGGTCAGTGCTCCCTGTGACTGTGTGTGCTGCCGTCTGTTGGCATGTTACAAAACTAGTTTTAAAACTTTTTGATACCACCACGTACACACACACACACACACACACTATATATATATATTTTAGTGGTGCCCTGATCGTTAAATGCAAATCCCGTCTGCATTGTGGCCTTTCTGCAGTTATTTATACACACACACACACACACACACACACACACACACACACACACACAAAGCAAGATCAGTGTTGTTGTCCAGGTGAAGCTCATATCTAACTTGGTATTGTTTATGTATTAAGTTAAAACATGTTGGCGATTGAACTTTTGATCCTTGGACCCTGCAAAGAATTTAACCACGTCACAAAGACGTCCACTACGCAAAGTGACGCAAATCGTTACACAGACGTGCTCCGCTTGCATGTGCAAAATCAGTTAACCTTTACAGAAAACACACATTATTCCCAAAAGCCTACTCTCTTTCTATTGGAGAGTTTCTATCCAATCAGATTTCAGCATCACATCTTGTGTGTAAACAGTTCACAATGAACACTGCAGGCACCTTGGAGCTCACAATCCATATTTTTGCTTTAACCAATCAGATTTTGAGTGAACACCTCCAGGGCCCTCTAGCAGGCATCCAATAACGTTGGCATTTTCACGTCCTTTCATCGGATGGTGTGAGAGCGTCACTAGTCAGAGTTTGCAAACCGAATCTGTAGCAAGTTCAAATGTGTATTTAAGAAATGTTTTTTTTTTTTTCATTCCGCAACAGCTGACAGAGAAGAAATCAATTTGCTCGCAGATACACTACAACAAGGCGCCAAAACAAAAACAAGTTTTCATTCCTGTACAATTTGCTCCACTCCCCAGGAAAACTAATGCAGAAATAATAAAATGCACGAGGCGATGTGACGAGGTGAATATCGATGCTTCTGCTGGAGATGATGTATGTGGAGGTGCAGTTGTGGCTCCAGTGAAAGGAGACGTGTGAAATTGGGTTTTAGTGATGTTCATTCTGACTGTAGGAGATCCTGTGTGTGATGCAGCTCTGATCTACTGCACTTCTCTATAATCTCGATGTTTTCTGTAGACGTAGTGAAATGTCCCACCTGCTACTGGTAAATACAGACCCCCTATTTAACCACACAGAGACCGTATTCTACGTATGAAGTTCTGTGAAGGACAGCAGTTTGGTTCAGATCATCATCTGATTAACTCCTGCCTTTGGTTTGACTTTCGGAGGTCTCGCAGGCCTGTTTTCTCCTGTCTAGCTGCCGGATGTAACCGACTTGCATTCTGCCAAGCTGAAGAAAGTCTAAAGAGGGATGAGACGTTCGAGGGCATGTTGTAGTAATATGCTGCTGTCGGAATGAAGGATTAATGAATGGGCTCGTGTGAACGGACACGGGCTCATGCGCAAAATTAAATGCGTGTGGGTGCACCAAGAGTTGCGAGTAAATTATAACCTTTGGCTCGCTGCCTGTCAGACACGTCTCCACGCCGGAGCCTGAACTTAAAACGTTGTTGCCCTGGTGTTTAAGTTCTTCTCACTATGCCACTTCATTAAATAACCACTAACCGCTAACGTCATCGCTGTGGCGTCCTTGGAGGAAAAAAAACAGCTACAAAGCCGGAGATTGATTGATGCACTTGTTTCTACAAACCAGAGCATGACTTTAAAGCTCCTGCCAGGCCGGCTCCTGGAGAACAAGCTGGAGTTTATTTATTTATGCTGCTCTGGGATAATGGAGAAGGTGCTGACTGTAAAGTAAAGAGAGTCACCGAGAAGAAAACATGAATAAAGAGTAACTTCAGGGGTTTATTGGCAAAATATTTGTTGCTCAGGAATGAGACCTTCTATATCAAGGGAAGTTTGCGGACACCTGATCATTAAATTCATTTCGCATTCCACTTGCTCTTATAATGAGCTCCGCTCTTCTGAGATGATGTTCCACTAGATTTTGTGGAGATTTGTGAGATTCTCATTCAGACACAGTAAAGTCAGGCAGTGATGTAGGTGAGGAGACATGGAGTGGTGTTCACATTCATCCCAAATGGGGTTGGAGCTCTAGAGCAGGATCTCAAGATCTTCCACACACATCAAACCAATGAAAAGCAGATCGTCATGCTGGAACAGGTTTGGTTCTCCTACAATAAGAGTGACCATATGGAACATTCCATTTCACATTTGGGTTTTTATAACAAGCCAAACTGAAATGTCAAACTTGTCGAAATCCACTCTCACTCTCACTTCTGGGAAGATGTTCCACTTTGTTTTGTGAGGATTTGAGAGATTTCATTCAGACATTCGGTGCATGGGGTGACGTACACACCCTAGAACAGGCCACTCAAGATCTTCCAAACACATCCAACCCAAGCAAACCTCTATGGAGCTGCACAGAGGCATTATCATGCTGGAACAGGTTTGGTTCTCCTAGATCAAGTGAGGAGAAAATCGACATTTGGCTGGCAAGCTCTTCAGTGTCTCATCCGAATTAAGAAATCGTCTCGTTTCTTGCACCGTTTTTTCTCCCATCATATTAAAACATTTGACGCGTCTGATCCTTTGTTGGGAAATGAATTCTGGGATACGCCATTTCGTTATCCTGCTTCCATCTGCCTGGTGAATCATCATCATCCACGATAAAAGCTCAATCAATAGTAACATTCTGTTTACACTGACTAAAAAAACAGCCTTGTAAACTAACCATAGACAAAAATGACAATAAATATGTAAATTTTCACAAAAAAAACAAGTTTAGTGACAGACGTTCACTTCACACTGCTTCTATAGTGAACACATGACCTCCTGGAGCTACAGCACCAAACGGATATTGTTGAGAAGAGAACATGAACACTATATTACTGTTGGTGCACGTGGACACGTTGTGCTGAATAAACTGATCCTCTACAAAAAATATTTCACTCCTGGGATTTTGGCACATGTTGTAATTAATTTGCATATTTATTAAAAATGTTTTCTTCATAATTTTGTTTTTGATGTTTTTTTTATAAACCCTTTAAATAAACCCTTTTGGGTTTTCTGCATTTTCCTGCACAGCATATGGATTGACCTTTTTTATTTTTAATTAATTAATTAATTAATTAATATATTTGTTTGTTCAAATTGTATATATTTTTATTCTCGTGCAGTAGAAGCATTTCAACCATGAACCGTTTTTCTTTCCTTTTAAACCCTAATTTAATGAAAAAAGAAAGGAAAAGAATAAAATTATAAATAAATAAATATTATTTTTTTATTTTTTTTACCCAAATATTTTCTATTTAAAGAATGATGATGATTCGTCTTGTGCCTTGCAGTGTTTATGGAAATCAACCTTTTCACCATATAATAATAATAATTAAAACATAAAAAAAAAATAATAATAATAATAATAACAATAATAAATAATAAATAAAAATTTATCTGAAAACGATTTCCAAACATAAAATAAATAACATTTTTGAATAATAAAGAAAAATAATGAAATAAAATAAGTAAAAAAATAAATCAAAAAATCTATCCTGAAAAACTTTGTTTTTAAGAGCAGATCTAGAAACACTAAAAGATTCAGACTGTCTAATCTCGATAGGGAAATAATCCCACAGTTTTGGTGTATGGGAGGAAAAAACCTGAATGGGTAGGAGGAACAACCTAAAGCCCAGAGTCAGAGGAGCGAAGATCACACGCCTTGGGGTGTAGACGGTAAAAAATGTCCATTCTTTTACACAAACATATCTGTAAAATGTAGATCTCAATTGCGGATCCCACCTTTGAGCTTCAGGGGAGACGGATGCAATCGTAACGGCTGTCGGAGGAACAGGGAGTTTCTGTTACATTTAAAACAGAGAGCTGAATAATAACAGGTTTTTTGGGCGTGAGTGAGAGAAACAGTCGCATTAACGGCCGTGTCAGTTACCGCTGTTCCTCTTTCCAGCAGGTCAAACCGGTCCATCAGGACAGGATGGAGTTTAAACAAGCGAAGAGCATGCGGTTAACCACAAACACACCACAGTTCCAGGCGCTGAGCAGGAATGTCAGCGCAGGCCGTGCTTCGCTAATCATTAAACATGCTTCTGGCTGTTTTTGTGAAAAGAGACAGCTAAAAAAAAAATGTTAGGTTAGGAGTTCCTACACGTCCATCATTAACCGCATCTCAATGATTCCACTCACCTCATTGACTTTGGTGAAACCTTGTGATCTTTGGTCTGAGCGGAAAACCGTGAGAAAACCGTGAGAAAACCATGAGATATCACTCACATTGTGATGGAACCCATTGCAAAAGACACCAATCATCAGTGTTGTATTTTGTTGAGACCATAAACATAAAAGTGTCCCTTTAAATGTTCACTTGAGTAAAAGTACAAAACGTTTTTGCCTTCAAATCTACTTTCAAAGTGCTATGAAGCTTTGCATCATCGCTCAAAATGATCAACGAAACAAGTGTGTAAACGAGGTCACGTGTGATGTGGCGTGTTCGAGTCAGGAGATTTTCTCCATCATTTATTACTTTTAAAATCTTCTGCTTGATGTTGAACTGTATGCTGGTGATCAGTAAATACACCAAGCGCCAATTAATACGAGCTCGTCCCTGATTGGTGGATTGCTGCAGCTACATTTTTATCTTCATAAATAAAAAGATATTTGACTTAAGTGCAATAAAATTCTCCCCCAATGGAAACACATCAGTAAAGTACAGATACGTGAAAAAGCTACTCAAGTACAGGAACGAATTACATTTACTTCCTGGTTAACGGGGTTTTTTTTTAGTCTCTCTTGAAAGACAGAATGTTCAGGAGTTTCTGAAGATAAACACAGGGTGTCTGTAAGTGTGTAAGTCTGTAAGCGTAAGAAGGTGGGAATTTTTATCTGGAGCAACAACCAGCAGGAAGCATTGAGTGTGTAAACGAGAACATAGAGAAACAATGGGAACACTTTAGGGAACGCCAGAGGAGAAACCAGGAAGACAGGCCTCAGTGTTCTAAAAATGTTGGACTTCTAATTCTAATTAGAAGGTCGTGAGTTCAAATCTCAGCACCACCAAGCTGCCACTGTGAGGAATTTGAGCAAAACTCCTAACCTTCTCAGTTTTATAAATGAGATCATTGTAAGCAGGTCAGATAGATTCACATGGTTAAGGTTAGGATGGAGATGTGCCTACAGGAAGCATGCACGCACCACGACACTTCCAAGCATCGGCTTTCAGAGCGATGTCTAATGAACCTTCACAGGCGTTTTTATCATCATCGCTCAGCAGGAGATCCATCCATCATCTCTTCGCTCCGTTGATCGTGGTTTGTGATCTTGTAATTTCTCCAGGCTTCCTGGATTACAAAAAACATCACACGGTTTGCATCTGCCCAGTGAGACACTGGAGGAATTACGTTTATTCTTTCCCTATTTTAAAACCCATCAGCCCACCAGCTTCCTCATGGAACCTTGTGATTTTTGGGATCTTCAGAGGAGATATAAAATGTTTATATGAGAAATTGGGGTTTTCTCAATTTAGACAGTGTTTTTAGTACTGGAATAAAAGCCTGTACCTACACTGGATCTTTAGGGATACGATGGACACCAAGGATCCAAGGCTTAACGTCCCTCTGTGCATCTGAATCATGGACTTCCTAATGGGTGGTCCCGGAGGGATAAGCGGTTCTTCTTCCAGCAGACTGATTCTCAACCCCCTTCAGAGATGTACAGTATAACCAGCCCCCTTTCATGTTGTGCTCCCTGTTCATGCAGGAAAAAAAAAGAAATTGAGGAGTTTGTCCAAATCGAGCGTAGAGAACTTTCTTAAAATGAAGCAGAATGAAGAATAGCCAATGATTGGACGTTGCATGCTTAAAATCAACAAAAGTTGTGCTGGAAAGACTCGAGAGCTTCAGGTTCCTGATGGTGATCGCTCAGTGGTTAAGGCATTGGACTCTGGATCAGAAGTTCAAATAGCACAAAATGCCATAAACGTAAATAATGTTCAGTTTTAGTTGCATTTCTAGTTGCATGAGGCCACATTTCTGATAAATCCTCAGAAAACCGGAAAAATTTTCATTTTCTTTTTCATGCACCAGTATCTTGATTGTATTGTCAGTTCGGTTCATCTTTTTCGACCTTCTCACCCGATCCATATCATCTGAAACGAGCAGCACCACAGGTGCTTTGCTTTTAAAACAGAAATCGGCTCTTATATACGGTGATTTGCGAGCGTTTCTTTATGCAAATGAGCCTGGGCTTGCACGTCGATTTAGAACGTGTGGGTTTTATCAATAGTCACTGTCACGGACGAGCATAGGCATGGGATGAAAAAACGGTTTCATGGCGGCTCTTTAGTAAATTTAGTACCTCTTTTATACAAACGAGAGCGCCGAGCCTGCAAAATAAATCAGATCTAGCCATTAGAGACCCAAACGCTACATCGCAGCATCACTGTGTCACGGAGAGCTTCACTATACGGTTTAGCACTTCTTCACCCACGACCTGAAGGCTCTCCAGAGGGTAGGGAAGTGCAGGAAAAAAAACGCAGAATTCTTAACATGCAGAGACGCGCTCAGAATAATACCTCGACCTCAGACAACTATTTAACTACTTTCAAAAAGCACCATCTGGCAAACACTTTCCGAGCATCCAGTCATAAACAATCTGGCCAAAGGACCACCTACCCACCAGACCATTACCTTCCCAAATAGCCCACCTAAAAGCCAGGTTCCTTCTGTCACGGGATGTAAACAGATGCAATTGCAAAAAGCAACCAGGACCAGTTTGCAAACAATCCGAGAAATCTTTTAAGCATCAGGTGAACAGTCTAGAGAGAGTAATAATCTCAATATTTAGAATCTCAAGAACAAAGGAAAAACGGCAATAACCACAATCTGGAATATCATGAAAAAGCTTTGGATCATCACCAATGTTTTAGGTGGTAAATAGTTCTTGAGTTGAAGTTCTGACACCTTTTAGGTATTTTGTCTATTTATAGAGCACTTTCAGAGCACAGACTCAATACAGCGCCCCCTGGAGCACACCAGTGTTCCTAATAAGTTGGACGATCAGTAACTATTTCTTTTCTGAGTTCTGATCACCGTTGATTGACGCGAGAAAAACCTGATGGTCCTTTTTACAGGTGTGTGAACCTGAAGGGTTATTATAGTGTAGTTCAGTGAATGTTCAGACAGTTCCTTTCTTCCCCTTTGCTGTTCCATGGAAAGTGCCTGGTATGACGTCTGATTGTTGCCATTGAAGTGTGAAGACTATGTTAGGAATACAATCTGTCAGTGTTGCCAGTGTCAATCAGGCTAATCTGGGAAAAGAAAAAGATGTGATTGTGAAGGTTGGTTTTCCCAAGCTGTTACTTTTGAGCTCTTGAGCAAGGTCTAAACCACTCAGCTTCAATGCAGGAAGTTCTAGCAGGTGTATGAGGAGGAGATCGCAAGATGTTAACAATGATTTGAACCAAGAAAGGTGTACAGTGTACATGTACAGTACATTACAGCACAGTAAAATTCTGGGGTCAGGCTGATGAAACACATAGAGCCCCAAGAGTGGCAGCTTGGCGATACAGAAACTTGAACCCCTGACCTTCTGATCAGTAACCCAGAGCCTTAACCTCAGAGCTTCCACTTTCCCAGTTCCCAATTCCCAGGGAATCCCAGTGTCTTATGATTTGCTCATGTGCATTAGTGGAACGTGAGCGTTTTCAGACATTTCACTTTTGAAAACGATTAAAAATGAAAGTGTGGGCACAGAGCATTTTTAGATGAAATCGCCGTTTTCAAATGTATCGGTTTAGACTTGGTTTCTCACAGAGATCACATCCTGACATGTTTTTTCACACCAGTGTTATGCAGATGACACCCCCCCTGATCTTCTCCTTTCCTGTTGCAGATGCTCATGTTTCTGCACAAAACAAAAAACATGTCCAGCAAACATCTGATCACAGCCGGCAGCTCATCATCGAAAAGTTCATCCCAGCAAGGCTTTATGAACTGCCAGACATCCCTGGAGATGCATCTGCCCCATCTCAAGGTCTTGTAAACTCCCTGCTGATCCCTAGGGAGGGTTTGTTCTGTTCCTTGTCATCTCAAGATTGCACCACTGCAAGTTGTTCCTGACAGGTATTCCCTTGCGTGCTATTACCCCCTGCACATGATCCAGTAAGGCTTGTTTTTCAATCTGCAAAAAAAGTTAACCCCAGATTGGAGAAGCAACCTGGATCGACTTCAACCTCAAGCTGTACTGTTTTTGCCATTTTTGTTCTGCCAACCAATTGTCCCACCAAACTAGTGGAGTATTCGTTCAGTCCTACTTGCACAAGAAAAAAACAAAGGCTTTTGTATTTTGCCTCTCCATATAATTGCAAATACAAGGAGGTGTACGAAAACAAGAAATTTTGGAATTAGGAGTTGGTGACCCTGGAACATCTGCGATAGTTGGGAACCAGAATGAGCTCATTTCAAACCCTTAGTTTTCAAACCATTAGTTAGAATGGAACAGTGGATGAACGTCTGCTGTAAAAGCCTTCTATAAGAATTGTAATAGTGTAAATGCTGCACAAAGGGAATTTCAGCATCATTACCAGTTGGGATGTCAAATGTTGTGCGATATTG
>MU549132.1:1378640-1431546 GCA_024362625.1 Silurus asotus
TACCCCCCCTCTCTCTCTCTCTCTCTCTCTCCCCCTCTCTCTCTCTCGTTCTCACATACATACAGTATGTGCACATGCACACAGAATCCATTTGCATTTATTGTTGTCGCTGTTTGTATGAAATCGTATTATATGATGGTATTTTCATTATTTCGCTTCTTCCAGAGCACCGAAGTGAAACCTAATCAGAAATCTTTTTTTTTTCCCACCCGTGTTTAGTGCTTTCAGTCCCGGGGGCTAAATGAATGAATGATTTTTATTTTTTTTGGAGTAGAAGGAAAAAAAGAAAGAGGGAGAAAGGAGGATGAAGAAGGGGCAGGGTTTGAAGGGGTGGTGGAATTGAGGGGGGGGGGGATTTGGGGGGGGGGGGGGATTAGTACCATTAGTACCATAGGATAGAGAATGAGATGAAGCCACTGATAAAGGAGTGACACTGAGGTGAAATTTGGTAGGAAGGGAGATGAAAAAGCTACTTGTGCTTAAAACCAGCTGTGATTCTTGTAGTCATGGAGTCGTGGATAAACGGGAAAGAAAAAATCAATCAATAGGAAGAAACGGCAGGCACTTGCATAAGCACTTAAACTCCACTCCTGATCTGGTGTCATATTTAGGGTGGGAAAGGGATGGAAAAATATCCGGAAACTTTTAACGGAAACTTTATCCGGGGAATTTTGGAAATATTCCAAGCTGGAAACTTACCAGGAATTCATGGGAATTAATTCGAAATTTGGGGAAAAGTATATAAACTGTATCAAATAAATATACAAATAAAAACATTTTCGTTCAGTCATGAAAGAAAATTAAAATGACTTGTTGTCAAAATGGTTAGTAAAACATTTTAAACGTAAATGTATGTAATATTTATGTTATTTAAGCGAATACTCGCTGAGATGGACATGTTTCCACGTGCAGGATTGAAGAAATGATGCATGTTATGTGATGGAGAAATCCGCAGTGCATGTAAGGGGACGTGTTTGTGATTTGTTTGTGATTTTGAGGCGTCTTGTCTGACCATCACGGTGTAAACAAGTTCTGCCTCCTCGTTAGATCAGGTCTTAACGGCATTAATCTGAATTCTTGTCCTGCTATTCGAGTGCCGGCGAGTTCGCCTGTGAAACTCCGATAACACAAGGACAGACTCGTCCTGCAAAGCAGTTTCTCCCAAGGTTTCTTCTTTCTTCTTTCCCGGCCTTGCTCTGCGAGGGGTTAAGGTAGCGCCGCACTTTCAGTGATGCTGCGTTGTCGATGATCTTCATTGTGCTGGGAAAGAAAAGAAAAAGAAATACAGCTCTATTGTTTGGAGGCCTCCTTTGATACGCTTTATCAATGCAATCTTCATGCTAGGTGCTTCGGATCACACGGCTGCTGAGAGCAACACAAAATATACACCCTCCTCCCTTCGGTCTCCGACTTTCTCCCTCTCACAAGTCATCCCTTTATGACCGTCATTCATCCAAGGCCCCTGCCTTCTGAGAAGCTATTCGGGGAAAGGAAGGAATGAAGAATTTATGAGATACTAAGGAAAGAGTGAGGGAGACAGACGGAGAGAGAGAGAGAGAGATAAAGAAACAGCACGGACACGAGCGAGAGATAATGGACAAGAGGGAGAGCAGACGCCGGCGCTAACAGCTGACCTTTCGCCACAAAGCCACGCGGCATGAATTCTTCATTAGCGCGCTGCGGCTGCAAGCTCATCCCCTTCCCACTGTTATGCCTTCCAAAGAGACCAATTAGTATTGATCATCTCCTTGAATTAGCGTAGTTATGGTCGAGTGAATGGAATGCATAACGACACCAGGCCAGGCGGCTCCTCAAGCTGTGTTGAGTGTCTTTGAATAAGGAGATCCGAGGGCAGGGGGTTGGTGGTTTTCCAATATTCCTATGGACTTGAAATTCAACGAATGTCACCATGAATAATGATAATGAGTCCGTAACGGTTATAATCACCCTGTGAGGGAGGTTGTAGCTTAGTGGTGAAGGCATTAGAGTTTGAATAGAAAGATTGGGTTAGGGTTACACCAAGCTGCCACTCCAGGGTCCCTGAGCAAGGCCCCTCAAGTCGCTCTGGATATGGGCGTCTGCCACAAATGCAGGAGCTGAACTGTTTCCATGGCATTCTTATAGAGATCTTGTATTCTCATGCTAAGAACTTCTAGAACACCATGATATCTCCAGACACATTTCTGCCTAAACGGTGAACAGATGAAAGAAGTACGAGCTGCTTTTTCTTCCCCGGTCGAGAACAATCGTATTGTATTTTCAATTAAAGAATTCCCAGCGAGGCGGTGAAATCATAAATCCACGTAATGACTTCGGATGCAGCACCAGCCTTTCGGTACATTGAACCGAAATGCCGCAACTAGCCTACAGCACTTTAGCTAGTGAGCTATGGATAATGCGTTTATCTTTATCTTGATTTTACGTATCAGTGGTTTGCCACACGATTGGGCACGTAGCCCATTAGGACATCTGGAGTGTAAATAGTGGCCACACTAATCCACTTTACCGGTCCTTTTGTGCAGGCAAAACCGAGGCCGAAATGGTTTTACACCACATCTAAACCACATCAGAACCACACCAGAACCACATCTAAACCACAAATCTACTGATATCATCTAATAAACTAATAAGGAGTGAGTCATGTTTGAGGTCGATTTCCAAACACTAGGTTTGAGAAGATTTCAAGTCAGAATATGCGGACCCCCGACCTCGCAAGGATCCCGAGACATCTAGAGGTTGTGCCAGCTCCAGTAGTGTTCCACCTCACGAAGATTAACGACCTTCGAAGAGAAGATGCCGACCCCGCAAGAATCCCGAGCCAGCAAAAGATCCAACTTTATGAAGATTTTCGAAATTAGATTATCAGGAACCTCTTACTCAAAATAACCTTCAACATCTGCTGTTTCTCCATCATTGAGCATTTTAATGCTCTGCCATGTTGGAGTTGGTGTCGAATCTATCATGATCTCCGATGTTGAGCTAATTTATGAACTGCAATTGACTGTAAAAAGGACATTACTCATAATCACACACTCCGATGCTCACGATATTTCGTACTCTTCAGTGTTTGTATTGTTTTAATGATTTATAATCACACTGTTGGTGTAACCCGGATGAGGATCACGTTTAAGTCTGGTTCCTCTAAAGGTTCCTGACTCATACCCAAAGTTTGCTCATCAGGAATAAACACACATACAATTATATTATATAAAGCTGCTTTGAGACAATGGCGCTTTTGAAAAGGACCATAGAAATCAAATTGAAAACGAACTGCACTAGGAGATCGAACTAACCTCTAACATAAAAGGTCAAGGTACAAGTCACTTCTCCAACTTTGCTAACATAAACCAGGCTATTTAACTCTAAGAGCCATCTACTGCAACTCAATGGTTAAAGCTCTGGGTTACTGATCAGAAGGTCAAGTGCCACCGAGCTGCCACTGTAGTGACCCTGAACAATGCGCTGAACAATACATGCTTCAGGAGTGTCTTATCATGGCTGAGCTGTGCTCTGGCCTCAGCTTCCTTACCAGTAGGGTGTGCCTTAATCTGTATGATAGAGCTGTGTATCAGCAAGAATCGCCCGATACGATACGTATCACGATAAAGGGGTTGCGATACGATACATTGCGATACTGTAAGCAAGACGATACATTGGGAGATTTTGCATTTTAGGAATATCAATTTAGAAAAATATGTAATTAGGCTACAAATGAAGCTGCGTCTGCTTATAAGCTTTGTATTTTGTTCATGAACTTTTTAAAGCCATTGTGACATTTTTCCTGCCTTAAAAAAATAATAAAATCATATCGCCGTCGGCTTACATCAGTCAACACAGCAACTACTACTGGCAGAAGTTATACACGTGATCGTTTTTACAGCAGCGCCCCAAGGACATAAGAGATGAGAGTTCAGAGATTAGAAGAATAAAAAAATATATATCAATACAGTATCGGTAAAAACATATCACAATACTCACATGTATCGATATTTTACTCCACTCTTTACTCCAGTCTAATACACTACATCGCCAAAAGTTTGTGGACAATGACATTTGCGTGTGTTTCCTGAACATCCCATTCCACTCTTATCATGAGCTCCACTCTTCTGAGATCTCATTCAGCCACTTAGGAAAGCCAGGAAATAATGTACAGTAGGTGAGGAAGGCTTGAGGTGGTGTTTACATTCATCCCAAAAGTGTTCAGAGCTCTATAGCAGGCCACTCAGATCCAACCCAAGGAAAGCAGATCTTTATGAAGCATGGCTTTTTTGCTTTTACATCAGTCCCGATTCAAAAATTCTGTTGTAGTATTAAAGAAACATGGAAATATCCAACAGACATTCTGAAGCTTGTGACCAGAAAAGGGTACAAAACCTACCAGGTGCTCTGAATCCCACAGGTCCGAGTGTGTGATGCTGGGACTATAGGTAGCAGTGGCAGACTGGAGAACAGCACAGTAATCACAGCCGTATGAAAGTTTGATGAAGGTCTGGGAGCGAGGATCTGAGTGCAGGCGAGTGGGTTTGAATGGAGACGATATGAGAAATTGGAAAGAAGACGAGTGTTGAGAGCATCAAGCGAGAAAAAGACGAGAGTGTTGTTTTTTACGGCCAGTGTGAAGTAGAGGTGTAATAGCGTGACAGGAACAATTGTTAGACGGAAGACAGACAGCAAGGTAGTGAAGGATTCCTGAAAGCTTCGGAGGGTATAACAGCAAGTGTCAGAGGAGAAAGAGAGAGAGAGGGAAAAAGCTTCGGTAGTCAAAAAGGTTGGAGATATAAGTCAGGAGAAATTGGCAGGGTCTGTAGGGACGTCTATTGTGGAAATTGGCCAAAATTCATCTGGACGTAATGGTAGCAAAAATAAATAAAATCACTGTGAGCATTTCCACTTAACAAAAACAGAATAATTACTCTTCTCTCAGGCTGTAGAACAAATTTTATCTCCAACACACAAAATGAGGACCATCAAAGTAAGATGTGGTAAATGGTTGTAGCAGGGGGCCGTGGGGTTTATTTTGAGTAATCTAATAAACACTGCCAATCTCCCGAGCCGAAAGAGAACCTGTATAACCCAATAATTAAACCCAGCAAGTGGTTCAAACCAGGAAGTGAGGCATCAGGGTTCCTACACATTTTGTGAGCCAGAGTGAGAATCTTTGACGTTTTTCCATGTGCATAGTCGCACAGGAGGAGGCGCTGTACTAACAACCAATCACATCTATGCAGATCCGGTCTAGTTCCCAGTCAAAGAAAATTTAGCTTTTGGAAAACGCTTTTTAAAGTGAATGCGTTTGAAAGCAACGTTTATTTTTTCCGTGACGTGTTTTTAGCGCTGCAACGTTTCGAAAAGCAAAAACAAATAAATTAACGGCAGACGGAAATTAAGCTCAAATTAAATTCCATATTTTTTTAAAAATGTGTGGGAACCCTGGACATTAGTACACAACCATCGTGTAGTGTACACACACAAACTACTCGAAGTCTAAACCAAAAACGAAATGAGGGACAACTGTAGGGAATAGACCAATGAGAGAACAGGGGGCGGAGACAAGACCAGTCAATACACTGAAGAATCCACGACAATCGGATTATCGCAAAGTATCTCTTAATAATTCCTGTCATTTGTGCGACATCAAAAATAAGAATGGACGGGATAATCGGTTCACAGAAGGACAATATCAGGATATTTCGGCCTGAATTCGGAAATAATGTAGCGTTTTTGTAGTTAAACAAAAAACATATTTTAAAAGTGTGGTGATTTTTTTTTCCCCAAAATATCCTTTTTTTCATTTACATCTTTCTCAGTCATCTGTTTCCAATTAATCAACCTGAAAAGAAGAAGAAAAAGAAGAAGCTGGAGGATGTGTACCACATTCAGACATTCAGAGGAATGTGCTGTTCACCTTATTCTGAATAAATGACTATATTAGTGTACACTAATAGTACTGGATAAAAAGGAGAGAGGGAGATACATGGAGGACAATCATCAAGACAAATGGTGTAGTACGACATTCACTATGTGTCAAAAGTATTTGGACACCTGTTACACCCGTCTGCTTCTTCTCGTAACTGTTAGCAAAAATTCGGACCAACATAACTGCGCCCCTGTACACAAAAAAACTGCTTCTTGGAGATCTGTTTCTTTCCCTGAGTTGGAAGACGTGTGTGGAAGATCTTCCTCACCTACATCAGGGGCTGAAGAAAGACATCTAAAATCTCCAAAAAATCTAGAGAAACATCTTCCCAGGAGAGTTTTCTTATTATAAAAGCGACTAAATGTGGAATGGAATGTAAAAAAATCTAATGGTGAAGGTGTCTACAAACATCTGCCCATATAGTAGGTGCTCATTATCTGTCCATGTAAATCAGGTGTAAAGATCACGTGACTTAATGCAGTGTCTTTCTCCGGATAAATAACGTCAAACTCTTCATCTTTGAATCAATACGAGGATCTTCACGCCTTACATTCATCTCACACACACACACACACACACACACACACACACACACACTTATTCCTGTCCATTGTGCTTCTGAGCTGATCGTTCATTTCATCCTGAACAAAGAACATCACTTCCAAAGCTCGCTGATGATATTTCCCAGTGCTCCAATAACAGTCATTCTGTATTGCTCAGGTGCACCACACCAACCTGTCACTTTCCAGCCGGAGAAACTGGAAAGCCGTCACAGGCTGGAAAAAATAGGAAGAAAAATCACAGACGACGACGACTCCGTGTTTATCTGCGATCAGAAAACAAGAGCGAGGCTGCACTTTTCAACCCAAACCAAACAAGCTGAAGAAAAAAGAGACTCTGAACACACACTCAAGACTAGATTTTGAGAAGAGCTGCCAAGGATAAGCATAAAATAAAGATGACCGGAATGTGCAGTGGGTAGATTTTTCCTGATTCTGTGCACGAGTTTGATAGATAATGGACATAAAAAACCTTTAGAAATGCATTTGATGTGCGTACAGCTAGTAATAAATTCCATATCTATCTATCTATCTATCTATCTATCTATCTATCTATCTATCTATCTATCTATCTAAAAGATGAATAAAGACGTGTAAATGACGCTTCATATTGAGTTTCCTAATTAAGGATCTTAATGCATCAAGCGGCTCGTTGATTTCTAATCTAATGGCGGAGTGAAAAACTAAATACACCCTCAGCCATCTTTTTCCGAGCCATTTGCTGCACCTGAACCCAGGACTGTGGTACAATCCAACACTTTGTGTTTTATAGATCTGAAATTAGCTGCTAAGATTAAAAAAAAGGGGGGAAAAAAGGAGCAGGTGTGTTTTTAACATCCATCCCACATTAATCCTCATTCGCTCTTCTTTAAGTTTAATGACTTGTTTTGTATAAGAAACCTGTAAATCCATTTCTAGTTCCATCTGAGCACATCTACATGCTCTTACACTGTTCCTCTGTTACATTACGACCGTGAACTTTACGACTCCACGCATCCTTACAGACGTGAGTCATTACTGGGTTTTATTCGTTTATTGAATACCAGAGTGTATGCAGGGATGGAGAGATAGACGTAAAAAATTATTAGGAATGGATAGATTGATGGACTAATGGATATTTGAATGTATGGATTAATGGATGGATGGATAAGTGATAGATGGATGAATATATAAATGGATGGATATGTAAATGAATGAATGGATAGATGGGTGGATCGGCTGTAAATTGATGAATGGATGGACTAATGATTATGTAAATGGTTGAAAGGATGGATGGAAGGACAGATGGATGGATCAAAGGACAGATGGATGGATGGACTAATGATTATATGGATGGATGGATGGATGGATGGATGGACGGACGGACTAATGATTATATGGATGGATGGATGGATGGATGGACTATGATTATATGGATGGATGGATGGATGGACTAATGATTATATGGATGGATGGATGGACTAATGATTATATGGATGGATGGATAGATGGATTGATGGATGAACGGACTAATGATTATATAGATGGATGGATGGATGAATGGATGGGCGGACTAATGATTATATGGATGGATGGATGGACGGACTAATGATTATATGGATGGATGGATGGATGGATGGATAATGAGATAGATGCATGTGTATTGAGTACATGGGTAGATGCTCGATTCATTGATTGTGAACTGATCCATAGACGACTAGCTGAATGGATGGAGCTGCAGATAGATGGAGTGGTGAAAACAATGAGAAGGTCTCATGATGCACCATTGCTTTAATCCCACATGTCATTTGCATAAAGCCGTGTCCTCACTTGTCTCCTCGGCTGCCTCTCCTGCAGCGCTATTGTACGGAGCTTCGCTTGCTATTAAAATTGCATCAAAAGGCTGAAAATCAATGGCTGATGGAGCTCGGAGATAAGCAGGAGAATGGCTGGGCCTTTGAAGACCTGCTGCTTGTCTCTGAGGCCTTGCTTTGCAGATAGCTGGCTATGATTAGCTGTGAGTGGGGTTGGTGTTGCTCTTCATTAGAATTCAGATAGCGAATTGTGTGTGTGTGTGTGTGTGTAAATGCAGAAAGGTCTAGTTTGTAAAGCACTGACTGCTAGATGCTCGTATAGACCTATAATCATGAAGATAAGAAAAATCATCCTGGATCTTGAAGAACACATCAGACGTTAGCTCTAAGAAAGTGTTATCTCCAGAGTAAGAACACAAATCTTTAATCACTATTACCATTTTATTTAACAGGCTCTAAATATATTCATCTGTTTGTGAATGCACAGGAGGGCTTATCTTCTGTCCTTCTAGAGAAGATATAATAAAGTAGCAACATGCAAGAGCAACGTATCCGTGTAGATCAGATCGAAATCTATTGTGGTCTCATCCGTCAGCAGGTGCTTCTGTCACCTCCGGTCCCCCCTGAGCGAAGCAGAGAATACGGAGCGCTCGTCTGGTCATCCAGCAGCTTTCAATCACGGAGCTGCGGGATGCCAGAGCGAGGAGGAGAGGAGGAAAGATCTACTAATCTTGCACACCTGTTCCTCAACCTGACCCCCTGAGGAGAGACTAAGGAGAGAGAATCTGCTGAGAAGAGACTGAAGTGAGTGTGAGTGAAGACTAGGGAAAGATGGCAGAGAGATAAAGAGAGACTGAAAAGAAACTGAAGAGAGATTGAGGAGAGACTGGGGAGAGATGGAGGAGAGATGAAGAGAGTGTGAGTGGAGACTGGGGAGAGATGGAGGAGAGATGAAGAGAGTGTGAATGGAGACTGGGGACACATGGAGGAGAGATGAGGAAAGAGTAAAGGGGACACTGGGGAGAGATGGAGGAGAGATAAAGAGAGACTGAGAAGAGACTGAAGAGAGATTGAGGAGAGACAGGGAAGAGACGGAGAAGAGATAAAGAAAGAGTGAAGGGAGACTGGAGAGAGACAGAGGAGAGATAAAGAGAGACTGAAAAGAGACTGAAGAGAGATTGAGGAGAGACTGGGGAGAGACGGAGGAGATATGAAGAAGGAGTGAGGGGAGACTGGAGAGGGACGGAGGAGAGATAAAGAGAGACTTAAAAGAGACTGAAGAGAGCATGAGGGAAGACTGGGGAGAGGCGGAGGAGAGATAAAGAGAGACTGAAAAGAGACTGAAGAGAGATTGAGTAGAGACCGGGGAGAGACGGCGGAGCGATGAAGAGAAAGTGAAGGGAGACTAGGGAGAGACGGAGGAGAGACTAAGAAGAGACTAATTACGGCAGTCTAACAACAACCTTTTCTTTATTTCCAGCTGTGAGGAAGAGGCCAATGTATTATAATTTCTATAGTATTTTTATTTTTTTTTTTTTCTGTACAAGGCAATTATTTGCCATTTTTGTAATATTTTGGAATTTTGTTGGGGTAAATAATTGAACTTGGAGGTTTGGGGATAGACGGAGGTGCAACTCAGGCTGCATCACACCATCGGATCATTGATTATTTTTCCGTAACGGCGTGTTTTATTCCTTATTTCTCCTCTGAGCTTTTATTACAGTGTCGACTTCCTGCCTGGAGATTAGATACTAAACCTGGAAGCAAGACAATAATGAAACGTCAAAGAGTCGTATTGAATGTAAACCGTTATTGATTGTGCAGGTGTGTGAGCACGCCTGCGTGCGTGCGCGCGTGCGTGCGTGCGTGTGTGTGTGTGAAAATGTGCACACCTTGTTTAAAACCAGGTGACAGGAGATTGATTTGTCTTGTGTTCAACAGACTGTGAGATGATGTGTGTATATGTGCAGGTGTGTGTGTGTGTGTGTGTGTGTGTGTGTGTGTGCGCGCGCGTATGTGTGTTTGAATAGGAATTTAGCTTTAAACGAGATTTCCATACTGAAGGTTTAATTTATGGCACGCCTGCTCCGCTCCGTTTTGCCGAGTTAGCACTTCACACACTTCCAATTCAGTCGGGTAATGGGCTTGTCTTTGAGCAGCTGCGTGCGCGCGCGTGTGTGTGTGTGTGTGTGTGTGTGTGTGTGTGTTATACAAATGTACACTATGTTACTTCTGGATTAATTATACACATTTTGTCCAAATGTTTGTGGACACAGTTACCTTAATGGCAGTGTCCTCTTGCAGGAGATCAAAGCTTCTTTGATCATCCACACTGCAACATCTGCTTTAAGATGTTCACTTGGAGGACCTGTTGGATGTGTGGGATAAACAAGTCTAATCCATGGAAGATCTCAGCACAGGATTTAGAAGGTTTGCTGCTAATGTCCTGGTGCCAGATTCCATAGCATGCCTTCAGAGTTCTGCTAGAGTCCAGGCTTTGATGGATCAAAGCCATTTTGGAAGTACAGTATGCCTGTGTGTGTGTGTGTGTGTGTGTGTGTGTGTGTGTGTTTTCTCATACTGTGCTGTGAAAGTATAGATGATATTGGGTCCTGGTAATTGCATTAAAGCTATAAAACTAGTCATTGGCCTTCTCCACTATCTGAATTTATGACGGGATCTGCTGTGGAGCCCCTGAAGCAATGACCCTCAGCCTTCAGAAGGAGCAGAAACCTGTAGAGAAGGTGTTCTCCATCGCGATTGTGTCCCAAAGCGAGAGAAATCATTTGTCCATGCTGTGTTCCTTCCATTACTGTCCTCAACCCATCATTTTTCAAAGTAGCAGGAGAGCAAAAGCTTCTCTCACACACACAAACACACAGCCATACTATAATGACTTATACACATTGAAATGTGTACCACATGATTGCTCTCAAACTCCATAATGCACATGAACCTCTGCTTCATTACACAAATCCATCCTCACTCCCATTCAACACTTCCTGTGTCCACGCTTTCGATACGAACAGAGCAGGAAGGAAATGAGGTAAAAGGTGATTCATCTCCTCTGCAGTAGCTTTGCCACTGGGCTGATTGCTGCCACCATTAGAGAAAGAGTGTGTGTGTGTGTGTGTGTGTGTATACAAGTGTATGTGCGTCACTGCCATAGGGATCAGCACAATTCCAGTCTGTATTACACACCCTCTCTGATCTACATACTGATGTTCTCGTTTTGTACGGGTATACACACCTTCACCCACCTTCACTAATCTGCTCGACTGTCCACCAAGAATTTCCTAAGCATAAAATATTCCCTTCTCCCTTCTGGAAGATCTCGAATGGCCTGCTCAAGATTCCAAACCCTATTTGGGATGAATGTGAACACCACCCCAGGCCTCCTTACCTACCTGACTTTACTAAAAAAGTTAATCTCCAAAAAATCATGTGGAACATCTTCCCAGAAGAATAGAGCTCATAATAATAGACTCCCTGTGGAATGAGATACGTACAATAACAGATCACCATCTCCCCCATGTTTACGGTGATGTCTTTTTTTTTTTACCCGGCAGACATCGAGATTCCACTGATTAGTCGTTCTACAACAGTGAGAGAGAGAGAGAAGACCCAGATGCGGCAACCTTTTACACCTGGAATGTGGCACAGCTTTTTATAGTGTATAACATTAAAGCTGGTGTACGCGCTAACCGTCAAATCGATCAGTCTGCCCTGAACATCACGAGCTTCTCCTCATTCTGCTCAAACACCTGTTTCAATTGTGTTTTTAGGCAACAACACGGCACCCCTGCAGCAACGCGGCACGCCTGCAACAACGCCGCACCCCTGCAACAACGCCGCACCCCTGCAACAACGCCGCACCCCTGCAGCATCGCCACACACCTGCAACAACGCCGCACCCCTGCACCAACGCCGCACCCCTGCACCAACGCCGCACCCCTGCACCAACACTGCACCCCTGCACCAACACTGCACACCTGCACCAACACTGCACAGCTGCAACACTGCACACCTGCAACAACACTGCACACCTGCTGCAACACTGCACACCTGCAACAATGCGGCACCCCCACAACAATGCAGCACCTCTGCAGCAACACTGCACACCTAGAACACTGCACACCTGCATAATTAAACATGGTATATCTGACACTGCACACCTGCAACACTGCACACCTGCAACACTGCACACCTGCATAATTGAACATGGTAAATCTGTGACACTGCACACCTGCAACACTGCAAACACACAACACTGAACATAGAATGCAATCACATCTGCATTCATTTGCATTGTGAAACTTTGCAAATCTAACACTGCATAACTGTTACATAACACAACTGTAATGCACCACATCTGTAACAAGCCATCGTTTCACTCATTTACAGCTTTGCTTGCTGTTTGAATTTTCTTGCCCTGCTTGGTTTATGGTGAAATTTTTATGTCTTTAATCCAAATGGCTCCATGAGAAAGCCACTTTAAACATCTCATACTTGGATAAAAGGTTCGGCTTCGTCACTATTCCTGCACATAAAGCCAAAAACCTGAGCCTGGGTCCTTCTTTTTACCAGTAACTGTCTATCTACATGTCAAAACCCCTTTAAGCCTATAAAACAATTCGCTACGCTAAGCTCAGTTTTATCAAGCCGACATCGAAGTTTTCCATGAAGAACTTTAGCTTTCTACTTAGAGGTTAATGTTTTAATAAATAGACAGAGGACGTGTCTCGGCAGGGGGAGTGAGGGGTGAAAATGTAGTTCTCACCAAGAAAAGAGCAGTTTAATGGAAAATGTCAACTGAGTAAATGAAAATTTGATTCTCTCTTCATGAGAAGGCCAAACTGTTGCCTGATGACATCTGCAATCTGCAGCCCAGACCATCTTTGTTTAATTTTCCACTTGACTAAATCTGAATCAGTGGAAATGTAAAGCCTGCCAACCTCGACTCTGAACACGAACAGTTGGGCATTATGGCTGAAAGTCATTCCATTCACCTGCTTTTTCTAACTGCTGGTCTATAATAAGGTCTAACTGAGCTGCACTGAGCTGCACTGAGCTGCACTGAGCTGCAGGTTCGAGAAGAATGAAACATCCACTCTGAGTGAAAATTAATATTTACAAATTATCCTGTGAGCTTCATTGAAAGATTTATTTCAGATTTATATTTAATTCCATTCATGGAAAAAAAAAAAAAAAATCAATGCAACATAGGCACATCTGTAACACTGTAACAACACACCGGTAACAGGGAACACCTGTAACACTGTACTTCTGTAACAACACACCTGTAACAGGGAACACCTGTAACACTGTACTCCTGTAACAACACACCTGTAACAGGTAACACATGTAACACTGTACTCCTGTAACACATCTGTAACATGACACACCTGTAACACGGTATTCCTGAAACACGACACACCTGTAACACTGTACTCCTGCAACAACACGCCTGTGACATAAAACACGTAACCTGTAACACCTGTAACATTGTATTCCTGTAACACCACAAATGTAATACGGCACACCTGTAACACGGCACACCTTTAACAACACACTTGTAACACAGTACTTCTTTAACAACACACCCGTAATATGGCACACCTGTAATAACACACCTGTAGCACGGAACACTTGTAACACTGTATTCCTGTAACACCACACCTGTAATACGGCACACCTCTAACACAATACAACTGTAACAACAGACCCGTAGCATATCTAACATTGCACATCTGTAACAACACATCTGTAACACTGCATAACCATGACAGTGCACATCTCTAATGCAACAACGAGAACATGGTGCACCTGTAACACATGGAATACTGCACACCTGTAGCAGGCCACAGTTCAACATGACATATGTAACATGACAGATCTGTAACAAGGCACAGCTGTAACACTGCACATCTGTAACACTCCTTAATCACAGCTACGGCTCTTGCTTCATCTCCACCTAAAGAAAGCGATGCAGCAGAGCTTTATTCCTATAATCTGTATGATCTCATGTGTGTGTTCAGATTCAACAAATCAAACATCCAACCCCCTTCAGCTTTGAGACTAATCTCATATTCTTGTTCATCGATGACTACGGATCATATTTCCCGTCACCGAGCAGCAGATTCGCACCTGAATTGTTTTAACACGTACAAATATTTCACTACAAACCCGTTTCTTTGCATCGATTAAACCAAGAACGGATCCATTGTTGTTGAGGAAAGAAAAAAGACTGACATTTCTCATGCAAAGCTCCTGAAAGAAAGATTGTAGATTTGCGGTTTGTCGTGAATAGGTATCAGTGGTCATGTGCGTATGTTTTACTTTAGGTTCCTTTAGAAGCACCATGTGGTTTTGTGTGAAAGTTGTAAGTAGATTTAGATCACGGCTCCACGCCGTCCCTGAAGGGAGAAGAAATTGGTCCATTTGAATTCCCAGTGATGGAGGGAATCCAATTATTTATTTAAGCTCTCTGTAATTTGAGGGTTTTTTTTTTATTATCTGTATAAAGTATAAAGCAGCCTTGGGGTCTGCACTAACCTTCCTGCTCCATCACCATCACCGAGACGAGAATAGAAAGAGACAAGAAAAAGAAGAGGGAAAAAAAAGAAGAAGGGATGCAATTCCCGAAAATAATGCGACTTTTCATCTCGCTCGTTTTTTTGTTGTCTTTTCACAGGGTCGCTTGCGTATCGATCTCGATTTGTTTGGAGACGTCAGTTATGTTGCAGCTTGTGGATTGTGTACACGCTGCGTTAGACTTCGAGGACCCTATCAAGCGAGGACCTTCTGCCATCCTTCGTGCGAAGGCTGGCGTCTGTTCGCTGCAGCGTCAGATCTTTTAGTTCATTGATTTCCTTTCAAGGCACAACAACTAATGTGTCACTTTATTGTCTGTACGATGTCCTGTTAGGTAGCTGCCATCATCTTGCCAGCTTCCTCTTCCTCTGGCTTCCTGTGTGTGTGTGTGTGTGTGTGTGTGTGTGTGTGTGTGTGTGTGTGTGTGTGTGTGTGTGTGTGTGTATCAAGTATGGGGTTTTATTAGCAAGGCTTAATATATACAATGTGCCAATAGTTTGTGAACACCCGACCGTATGATTCCAATGTGCTCCTTCTTGAACAGCCCATTCCACATTTAGTTTCCATTTGCTCTTCTAATGAGCTCCACTCCTCTGAGATGATGTTCCACTAGACTTTGGCACTTTGTAAGATTTCAAAGACCGTTTTCACGTTGGAACATGACAATGCTGCTTTCAATGGCTTCATTCTCATTCCACATTCCATGAGCAGGATCAAGTTTGGAATTAAACTTCAATAAGTTCCATTCTTCTGGAAAGATTCTCTACTAGATTTTGAGGACTTTTGTGAGGTTTTATTCAGCCACAGGTTGAGGTAGGTGAGAAAGTGAGAAGGTCCGGTGTGGCGTTCACATTTATCCCAAAGTTGTTCAATAGGGTTTGAGCTCTATAGCTCAAGCTTAAGATCTTCCACACAAATCCAACTCATTTGAAAAAGTATATCTTTAAGGAACTAGCTTTGTGCAGAGGAGCACAGGTTTGAGTCTCCTAGTTTGATGCTCCCTGTGACTGCGTGAAGTCTTGTCCTGCCGTCTGTTGGTGTGTTACAAAACTAGTCGAGACTTTTTGATACCCACATATCATGATTTTGTATATAATGAAATCGAAATCATCCTGAAGTTGTCGGCTTTAATCTTGGCCGTGAAGCTGCGGATCTCCACGAAGGAATTTTCACCCGATTATTCTTCCGCTATGCAAAATGAATCGGCTTTCTCTCTAAAACACAAGCCGTAAACATCTCTCTCGGAATTCTCCTGTCTGTACTTCACTCGAGGACTAAATAGGGACGATGACACTCGGGGTAAGAGGACCTTAAGAGCTGCACCGAGTCCCTGCAGTGCAGAAGAATCACATCCTCACACCCGTCGTGCCACAAATCAACGCAACTCAGTTCCAATAAATTCCTCTCCGTTGTTTTTTTCGCCCCCAAACTCGGAGCTTCAGCTTGAACTGCGAGCTCGTTTAACTTCGCTGAAGATGATGTAACGGAAAAGCAACCGCATCGATCCCGAGCACCTTAGCATCCTTTTCACACACATCAAATACGCTGTTGGATTAGACAGTGAGTGTTTATTGATCCGGGATAAAGAACACGATTGTCCTTTAAATGCTCCAACCTGCTTTTCTTTCTGCAGGTTATTTTGGGAGAGAATAAAATATGGCATGTAGATTTCTCATTATTGGAATTAAACTGTAGACTGGATGTTCTGTAGATGTTTCCTCAGAACGTTGATCTGATGGAGGGAAGGTTTCCTGGAATATCTCTCGATCATTGATGTTTTGCTTGCCAGCTAACCAGAGCCTGAAGTGGCCATGAAACATATGTTACAAATTCAATCCATGTTTTGTTTTCTCAGAAACATATTAAGTGGCAGACCTCAAGTTTGTTTAGTCTCTGCCTCGTGTTTTATTTACAGCTAGGGTTAATTTAACATAGAATATTATTATATTAATTGAATAACACACACATACACACACACACACACACACATATACACACACACACACACACACACACACACACACACACACCCCTGTATTACCTAAATGGGGTCTAAAACATGTAAACTTAAATTATTTCAATTGGCACAAAGTAAATTGTTTAAATAAAATTAAATAAATGGATAAATCACTCAATTTAATAAAAATAAAGAAAAAAACTATTATTGCATTAATTACATTTATTTTATTTTAATATACATTTTTTTAATTAATTTAAAATTGTTTAAAAATAATTTTAATTGTTGATGTTCACAACTGTTAATTATTAAAAAATAAATAAATAAAAATCATTTGTTCTGCATGTCGCCCCCTAGCTTTACCGAAATTGTCCCGGACCGTGACTAAAAACCGAGGTATGTACCAAACGGGGAATTTTGTGTACATCTAACCAGGTTATTTATTCATATACATCCTACTTAATGTAGATAACTGAATATCATGATACATGACTAGTATCTGCCAGATGTTCCTCCAGCTCCTTTAGGTTTCTTGGAGGCCGATGGACATCCTGATTTTGGGAATGTCGCATCTATGATGCATCTATTTTCTTTCACAATGATACGTTTCGAAAGCGAGATGTTTTCAAAAAATTCCTACAGAATTGCAGCAGATATATAGGATTATTTAGTGTTCATACGCTTAAACGTGATTGGTGGATTCAGAGAGTGGACTCATGGCTTAAAATGGAACCAGATTATGGCACGCAAACTTTTTTCTGGTCCTCAATTGATCATCTGTGGTCGTTAGCTCACGTTAACGATGCTGATTTTTGGGTTCCTGTGTGTCGATATCTATTGCTAAAATTGATACAAACGACAAATGAAGCACTTTGAATCGATAAACCCGACCCTTGCGTCGAGAATGTGAGTGGAGCTTTATGTGAGTGGAGCAGAAGAGAGTCCACCGCTTTCCTTCTCGTCATCGTGAGCCGGCTCATTTGATTAAAAAAAGCAGAGAACTCGGCCCAATTTCACAGCACTGTGACCCCGTATGCGCCATTAATGCAGAGCCCGTAGCGTCTTCTACGTGGTGCGCACTCAATTTATCCAGCGAGTTCTGGCCTGACGGAGAAAATCAGCTTTCTATACAACACCCCCACAACCCGAAAGACCTTCGTCATAGAGGCAGAAAATTAACGGTTTAATTTCCGCTGAGCTCGTAGTGAAGGAGGAGGAAGAAGAAAAAAAACGTGCAGCTACAGATCGACAGTCAGCACTTTTTCCTGCTACGGCGTTAGAATATCCAAACGGAAAAAGGAGGATTGCTGCGAATAGAATCCAGGCTGGCGGGATGGATTTATAGCTTTATAATAATTATAATAATAATATCATTATCAGATAAGAAGACTGAGCTCTGCGAGGATGAAATTAAACTCTGATCATGAAGTGAGAGTTTTTTGGAGGATAGTGATGCATGAAGGACAATGGATCCTTCAGAATTTTCTCTGAACCTCAAGATGATGTTCCACAAAATTTTGTGGGAGATTCGCGAGATTTCGTTCAACCACATAGTAAAGTACAGATGTAGGTGAGGAAGTAAAAAGGTGTCATTCCAATTTACATTTAAGGCATTTTAATATGCCAAAGGGCCCAACAGTGACCCTTGGTGGTGCTGAGATTCGAATTTGTGACCTTCCAATCCAGAATCTAATGCCGAGCTGCCACGTTCCACCCTTATTCATCCCAAAGATGTTCAATAGCAGGCCACTCAAGATCTTTCACACACATTCAACCCATGGAAAGCAGATCTTCATAGAGCTGGATTTGTGCACAGGGGAATTGTCATGCTGGAACAGATTTGAGTCTCCAAGTTCACATGAAGGGAACATGTCACGCTCCTGCATCCAGAGACGTCCCACACGACTGTGTGGCCCCGAAATTGTAGTAAGAAGGACATATTGCTGGAAAAATCAAGCGTCCGCATACTTTTCGCAAAACCACGTAGGTCTTTTAGCTTCTCCGGGCTGCGTTTCTGCAGCGGCATTCATCTCGTTACGTCTTCATCCTGAACTGTAAGCTTTAATTGCTTCGTATTGATTTCGTCCTCGAGCTGTGCTGCTTTTCTTACCTGTGTTTGTTTATTACTTTCTCCAGGACGCTGTGTTACTGCTTAACAGTCTGCCCAGGAACGGGAACAGCTGCGATGGTATGCTAACTGCGAACCGAATTGTATATATATATACACACACACACACACACACACACACACACACACACACACACACCGACGTGACCAATTACAATCCCGAGATATTGACGTCGGGAAGCCGAGCATGGAGACATGGAGCGAATCAAGAGGGCGTAGAGAACAAATCATGATTTTATTTATTTATCTCTTTTTTCTTCTTCTTCTTCAATGGCATCAATACAAATGAAGATGTAATTGCGTTTCTCATTTGCAGGGTTCTGATAGAGGTTTGGAGTTCGGAGTGTGTTGTCAACAGGAGCATATTTTTTTCCCTTTTTTTCTTAGCGTTATTTAAATAAAAACCTCAGCCTCTTTATGTTTGCGCATAAATTCGAGTTTCATATTGGATCGCGGCGAAATAAACATCGTGTAAACTTAATATAATGTTTGTTTCAGCCTCCGGCTAAAAGAGTTAATTAGCTACGCTTTAGAAATAAAGATATAAATAAATATATAAAGGCTTCAGATTTGACACGGTTTTCCCTGCAGGGAAAGGATTCCTAACGTAGATGCGGCTTTTTCCCATCTGGAAGTTTCTTCCGTCTAAACACAGAGACCTACAACTTATATAATATTGCCTAAAAGTATTGGGACACCTGCCTTTTTCTTCCCATATGTGCTTCTTCTTCAAACTGTTCACATAAAGTTGTAGGTACACAATTGTATTAGAGGTCTTATGGATGCAGGAGCATGAAATTTTCCCTTCACTCCATTTTGGTTCCTCAGAGGTTCTTCGTTCTTTTTTTTATCCATCTTAGGCTGCCCCCTGGTATGGCGCTGTCCAGCACAAAGTGCTGAAAATGAATAAATGTATAAATGTTATTCCTGTGGGTGTAAAGGACATGGTGAGATTTCTACAGCGGCGTGTGAAACATTTTACTGTAAAAAAAGATTTCAATGTGACAACCTGCAAACTCAAACTCGTTCGCAATTCGCACCTGATCTCATTTGCAGGCTCATTCTTACAACCTTTTATGGATTAGTTTTACCAGGTGAGTTCAAAGCAGAAAAAAAATGTTCAGGCAAATTTTCAGTCCCTGGACTACGAGTGAGAACAAGCGCATTAATTAATCGAACAACGTCTCCTAATTGCAGAATCGGGTTGTGTGAAGACAGCGACGTAGAAACGCTTGTAAAGCTAAAATTGCGGTGAGATGGAGCCGCCTCGTTAACGTTTCTGCAAGTCTGTGAATAAACGCTGTCAGATTAACCCGATGCAATGCTCAATGAATTGCTTTTCTGGAAAAAAAAATGTTCAGGCAAATTTTCAGTCCCTGGACTACGAGTGAGAACAAGCGCATTAATTAATCGAACAACGTCTTCTAATTGCAGAATTTTTTAAAGTCGGGTTGTGTGAAGACAGCGACGTAGAAACGCTTGTAAAGCTAAAATTGCGGTGAGATGGAGCCGCCTCGTTAACGTTTCTGCAAATCAGTGAATAAACGCTGTCAGATTAACCCGATGCAATGCTCAATGGATGGCTTTTCTGAAGACCACTTCCTTCTTGCTTCTTCCTCTCTCACCTCTCTGCCTCAATTCTCACACCAAAGCCTCATTTCTTTACTGCCTCATCCTCTGCCAAACCCCCTCTCACACCACTGTCTTCCCCTCCTTCTGCACCACCTCCTTTCTCACCATTGCCATACCTCCACTTGCACCACTGCCTCCTTCTCTCATCCTCTCACACCACTGTCCTATCTCCCCTAGCATCACTGCCTCCTCCTCTTGCACCAAACCAAACTTCCTCTAGCACCACTGCCTCGTCTCCCCTTGCACCACTTCCTCGTCCCCTCACACGTCTAAAATGTCTGGAAATCCTGTTTCATCTGAACAGTACCTGAGCCCAACACTGCTAAAAGTCCTAAATAAGCATTTCTTCAAGCAATGCTGCCATTTTAAATCGGCATCACCACACACCCGAGTCTGACAGCATGACTTCCGTATGACTTATTCTCATTCTCTCCATCTTTTCCTATTTACGTACAATCATCCGTGCGCTCGGTGCCGAGCGAAACGTTTCAATATAAAACTCCACAATTTCCTGCAGCTCAACTCGGACCCAAATAAGTGCGAAATATCTCGAGCGCCGTCAGCATTTTTCACCGCTTTAATATTCATCTCTTTAGTTACCAGCTTTTTTTCCCCCATATAGTAAATCAGATTCTGTACGTCTCAGCAAGCAGAAGCATAAATGCTTCAATTCTTTGGTTGCCATATTGCTTTAAAATGAGCTTTAGTATGTTTGCTAGTAAAGAGGGTTGGCACTAGGACCATGAAAACTCATTTTAGGGCACAATGCTAGCTTTTTATTTTGAAGGTTATTGAAAGTTTTATTTAATGCGTGCTCCTGAATTAGTTGCTGTATTCTATACAGCACAGTAAAATCTATTTGCATACCCCAGTGATGTTAGGAAGCTGGGGTCAGAGTGCAGGATCAAGCCATGATGCAGCTCCTCTGGAGCACAGAGGCTTAAGGGCCTTGCCTAAGGGCCAGAAGAAAATGGCAGCTTGGAGATACTGAGGCTTGAAGCTCTGACCTGCCATTTAGTTAACCGAAGACTGGGTTTCTGCCCAGGTCTGAAACTTTCTAAACCAGTCGTTGCATTCTGTTGATTTTGCGCTCGCCAATTATCCATTAAGTGACAGCCACACTCCAGAACTGGGTTAAACACGCACAGCATCCTTAGGTGCTGGGTTTAGGCTCCTGAAGTTGTTCACATCACGTCTTTACCGAATCTTAATGGTTTCTTAAAAAAAAAAGTGCATCATATGGCACTTGGCAGACGCCCTTATCCTGACATTAATCTCAAAATAAATAGAAATGAAGACTCGTGTGAAACAGAGTGTGTGTTATATAGAAAAAAAAAAGCGTTACTGCCGTTATGATGTTCGAGTGTGAGAGACGCATCGCAGGGACACTAAAGAAAGTAGGGTTAACTGGCGGATGCTGTAAACATCAACCCATTTCGATTTACTTCACGCAGAACACTGACGTTTTAAAGAAAATAAGAGAAGAAATAAAAGAAGCTGGAAAAATATAAATAAACTCAAACCAAAACATACATTACATTTATTCCTGTTTGTATGGTGTGTGTATATGGTGTGTGTGTGTGTGTGTGTGTGTGTGTGTGTGTGTGTGTGTGTGTATCAGGTTAGTGATACTACAATACCAATGGAGTAAATATAATATTTACAGTAGTCACAGTAGGTGAAAACATATGAACCCATTTCGCACGTGTGTGTGTGTGTGTGTGTGTGTGTGTGTGTGTGTGTGTGTGTGTGTGTGTGTGTGTGTGTGCGCAAGTGTTAATATTAAGTGTAAGCAGTAGCTGTGAGAAGAAAACAATGGTGCCATATTTGTTGAATATACACTTAGAGTTCCCAGTGCTCACCTCCCACTGGGTTTGTTTATAAAAAAGAAAAAGAAAGGAAAAAAAAAAAAAAGAAAAAAGAGAGGCAGAACGTTCATCTGTAGATCTCATAAAAAATACAATTCAAGTGTTACACAAGTGAGCAGTTGAGTGCTAAAAGAAGCTCAAGGGATTTGAACTAACAACCTTCAGATCACAAGTTTAGCGACTGAGCTACCATCTGCTCTTTCTATGAGTTTTAATAGAAATTGTGGCATTTTTTATGGAAGTGTCTACCAGAAGCATGCCATAAGAAACCCAAACTTGCTCCAGCTACATGAAGATCTGCTCCTCAGGGGTTGGATGTGTGTGATGGATTTCAAATGGTGTATCTGCTATAGAGCTCAAACCCTATTGAACACCTTTGGGATGAACTGGAACGCTAAGACCCAGGCTTCCTCGAATCTTCACAAAATCTCGGGGAACATCTTCCAAGAAGAGTGGAGCTCATTATAAGTGAATAGTAATGTGGAATAGGATTTTCATACTACAATGAGTAGAAGATCTTGAGTAACCTGCTATAGAGCGCAAACCCTATTGAGCACCTTCGGGATGAATTCTGAATAAAGTTGCTGAATAAAATCTTCAGAAAATGCAGTGGAACACCTTCCAGGAAGAGTGGAGCTTATTAGAAAAGCGAATGGAGACATAACGTGGAATGGGATTTTCCAGGAGGAGCACATAGCAATCTTATGGTCAGGTGTCCACAAAAGGTTTTCCATATATTGTACAATCAGACATTCAAAACATCTACAAGCCAAAACAAATCTCAAGACCAACCTGAATTTCTTGGCCTGAGGTCTACACAACAAACACATACCCTCACGCTCTCCATCATCTGTGGAGTGAGAATGAAGCCATGAAGAGCCGCGTCGTCTTGTCCCACCGTGAAAACGGTCTGCCGCGTACCTTTGATCTGCTCGCTCCTTCACTTCGGCCTTTCATCTCATCCCGCTGCTTTTCCCGCCACCGCATTTCAGTCGCCGTAACACGTATCATCCTGACATCTTCATCGGTTTCTAGTCGGGATCCGCTGCTTCTTTGCTGTAAAGAGCGTTTCATGTGGAAGCCATTTTTCACGCTTTGGCTGCTTTGTTGATACAAAACCTCCTGTCTTTTACCATCTGCGTTCAGATGCATAAGACTTTTCATTTTGTTCTTCAGAACGAAGCTCAGTTATGAAGCCACCAGCATATGAAGAACATCGATTATCTTGCTACGATGGCACGAGTCACCGCATGGGATATCAAGTCAACTGTCACTTCTCAAAATTGTGAGCAGCAAAAATGAGTGAACAGGAGGATCTGCGCGACATTGAGATTTCTTGAGCATTGGGTCAGAGAATCTTCAAAAAGGGGGGGCTTGTGCGAGAGTTAGTATCTAACAAAGGTTCTTCAAAAAACTGGTGCAATTCTGACTTTATTGTTTGCAATTCTGAATGTATTTCAAAATTCCAAGAAAAATTCTGAATTGGTATAAATAATGTTGGAATTGCGAGAAACAAGGTCAATTATGAGACAAAAAAAATTAAGATTGGGAGCTAAAAAAAAATTAGCTAAAAGACTAAAAGAAAAAAAAAAGAAGGCTTGTGAGAAAAAAAACTATGAATTGCAAGAAATAAAATCAAGATTGCGAGAAATAAATTCAAAATTGCAATAAAAAAGTCAAAATTGTAAGTCGGAATTGTGAGAGAAAATTCAGAATTGCGAGGAATAAAATAGAAATTGCGAGGGGGAAAAAAAAAATCTGCATTGTGAGAACTAGACTATGAAATGTGAGAAATTAAGAAAGAAAAATCAGGATTGCGAGAAATAAAGAATTGGAGTTGATTTGAGCTGTTTTTTAATTAATGATGACAAAATCAAATGCGGAATACAGAATAAGCAGCATCTGATGGTACTGAGGTAAAGACCTGGTGAAAAACATCAACAGAGGAAACTCAGCAAACTTTAGACTTTTCCTGACGTTTACAACAAAATACAGATATTCTGATTTTGAAACACCCCCCGGGTGTTCGTGTTACAAATCAATTTTCTGGACCGGTCCTAAATGCGCTCTTTGAGGGAGGAAAAAAACCCTGACATGTACTTTGACGTACTTCTGAAGGAGAACATGCGAGAGGCTGTCGATAAATAAAAGGCATCGGGTCGGAAAATATGGTGTGGAAAAGCAATAAGTTTCCATCGGAATCACCGGGGTCCGATTGCAGCAGTGCGTCAAAACAAGACTGTGGTGAAGAGCGCTGAAAAGGCATGACGCCACTATCGAAATGAAATCTGCTGTGAGTCATTAGAGCTGGTTTAATATTTCACTATGAAGGTGCTGCATTAACATCTGCTAGTGAGATTAGTGGCTACTGGTGGGATACACAATATTTCACTCATTTACTAATAATATTCTGTTCATTGCTGTTCATTAGTGGAGAGATTGTGGTTCTTTCCCAAACGGTATTAGACGTCTTTGGATGATAAGCAGAACGATTTCCATTCAGTTGAAACAGTAGGTCGTAGCACTTTGGATCCGAAGGTCATGGGTTCAAATCCCATCTACACCAAGCTGCCATTTCAAGGCCCCTGATCAAGGCCCTTTATTTTAAATAAAATGCCTGCTTGGTTAAATGATATATAAAATAATATTTAATACTTTATAGAAATAAAATTGGATAATTTAAATAATTGCAATACACTTTATTATTTTAATTAAACTGAGTTATCAAATAAATTGTCACAAATCACATTGATTAAATACAATTAAATAAATGGAAAAATTCAATTAAATCGTTTACATTTGTAGACCCCCATTTGGGTAATACAGATGTGTGTGTGTGTGTGTGTGTGTGTGTGTGTGTGTGTGTGTGTGTGTGTGTGTGTGTGTGTGTTTCACATTTATTATTAAACATTCTGAAGATATGATCTACTTAACTGTTCTACTCGTTTCAGCAAACTTAAACAAACATCTACATTCCTTCCATCAATCATTCATTTACTCCCTCCATATCTGGAATTGTCAGGATTTTCTCCTTTTAAGAGAAATTCAGGAAGCTGGACATAAAGCACGAAAGAATCCATAGCTTTAGCAATAGCTGTTGTCCGCCATTTAACACGTTCCTGAGGAAAATCAGACCCGTAAAAAGGACCGCATTCGGTACCGAAATGAAACCGAAAGCCCCGTTCTGGAAAAGTTCTGTATGAATACCAACCATTACACCCCTAGAGAATATACATATACAAGGTGCATGTTAAAGATTTATATGCCACAATGTATATTGCTAAAGGTTTTATAGGTTATAAAACATACGTTATACATAACATGGGTTTTAGAAAATACGAATTATAGTCATATAAATTTTAAACATTTTAAAAGTTATACAGTGTAGATAAATGTGTAGTAATGAAGAATATACAGTGTGGTATATTTACACCTTATATAATGGAATGTATGAAGGTTTTATATATATATATATATATATATATATATACGCACCCCAGGTCTCCTCACTTTCCTCAGTACCTGACTTTACTAACACCCTTATAGCTAAATATAGTCCACAACCCAGTAGTCAGACTTTACACCTGCCCCGAACGATTAGCGCACCTTTTTTTCCCGGACTCCTCGTGTCGTCCCCCTCTCTCACACCTCACTTCCTTCCTCCCCTCTCACCTCTGACCTCAGAGGTCAGTCAGAAAACACCTTATTCTTTAAACAACAATTTTTATAACAGTTTTTTTTTTCTTAGTTATATATATATATTTCTCTTTTAAATGAACAAGTTTGAACTCTGTAATGTAAAAGAAAATAAAAAAACAAATAATTATATACAGGTATATACAATGTATATGTATAAACATTATCAAGGTTATTTAGAGCGTATGCATGATGTGTATATTAGTAAGGAGATAGATAGATAGATAGATAGATAGATAGATAGATAGATAGATAGATAGATATGTAGCCCTCTCACTGATTCACTGGCTCAAATTATGTCTAGGGTAATTTTACACGTGAGAGGCACATCTAAATTTACTTGGTGTAATTTGTTTGCTACAAAGTAACCCCAAAATAATAGATAGATAGATAGAGACAGACAGACAGACAGATTACTGTAGACAGACAGACAGACCAGATACTTTATCCTAATGGGAGAAGTATAATGAATAATTGTGTACAGGTTATACAGAATATATGAAGGCTGTACATGTTGTGATATAAAGCACATGTATGAAAGTTATATCAGTTATATAAACTATACGAATGTTAATTTTTATTTTGTAAATGCTTTAGTACATGTTTATTCTGCAGTGGACCGGCGCTGCCTGAGTTAATATATTCTAGTAAGACGTGTTTAGTGTACCGGCGAAAGCTGTTTGTAATCAACAGGTTTTCATATTCATGAGACGTGACATTAAAAAAAGTGAACAAAATGTTTTAGCATTGAAGTGGGATTGTATAAAAGCCTAAGTGAAGTGTTGACTCTTCAAAGCCTTGACTGCGTACGTCCGCTTAAAATGTTCTTTCCTCCTGTTAGCAAGCAGTTGTCAGATTTTGTACATATCTTTAAGCAGCAGTTTATGCAGCGGAGGATTTTGTTTATGTTTTATGAATGAGCATTGGTCATTAGCACGGCCTGTCGTTTTTAGTTCAGAAGAAATTGTTTTCCGTTTGTTTGATATGAAGTGCTAATGTAAGGTAATGAGAAGAGGGATGGGAGGATGAGCTTTCAACAGAAAACAAAATTGCACTCAACAATTCAAGCAAATATAATTTCCTATCTAATAGAGCTGCCTTTCAAGATTAATCATGACTACAATGACCCTATCATGGACAGTGGCGCTTCTCCTGAGCATTGTGCTGAACTCCTGAAACAGAATCGCCCATCAGTCATTATTACACTCAACAGAATCCATCCTACTTCAAATGGAGGCACATGCATTTCAGAACATTCCAGAGAATCTCAGGTACGCTCAATCCAGCGGTATTTTAGGTGTTAATCCAGACAAAATGTATACACATACCTCTGACCTGAAACCTTTATATAACCTTCCACTCTGCTCAACTTATTCCGATCAGAAGGTTCTCCCTTCATCCTTTAGCTCTAGGAAATAAATCTCTGCACTGTAACAGACATAAGAATGAACAAAGCGAGAGCAAAAAAGCTAACGAGTACAAGAAAGTGAATTAATTGGATCTGAAACGAAGACTCGGAAACATTAATCACTTTTGTCTTCTGTGCTCGGATTTTTCTCTGCACCACTTATTCGAACTTCTACCAGCTCCGTTTTCCTCCATCTGGTTTCAACTATTTCTCGTGTAGCTGCTGTTTACACAAGCTGTACCATCAGAAATGATCAGGTTCCATTTGCAGATCGGGAGGAACTAAATTTTCTGGCAAAAGTATTTGGACATCCGGCCGTATTTCGAACTATTACCATCAATTTGAAGGTTCAATTTTTCCCTTCAATTGAACCTGTTTCATGATGACTGCATGGAAGATCTTGAGTGGCCTTCTATATAATATATTCAACAGTCTTGACAATTTCACTGCTAAAGCCATAATATTTATTTGCTATACATATATTTGAATATATTAACATATTTATCTGCACTTGCCAATTTGCACAATTGCTACGATTTGCATTTCTGGTAGATGCTAAACTGCATTTTGTTGATGTGCACCTGTGCAATGGAATGAGTTTTAAGTTTTATCAGTCTATCCATCTATCCAGCACTTTACTAAGTGGCTGAATGAAATCTTACACAATCTCCACAAAATGTAGTGGAACATGTTCACTTCTTCTAGTGGAGCTTATTAAACGAGCAGATGTGAGACTAAACTTTTGCCTGAATAAACTTCTGTCCAAACAGTGTATATAATTACTTGAATGATACCCATGAAACCCTGATGTTTGAAAACCATGAAGTTTGTGTTTGTAGATGGAGCTCTACTCAGGATGTTCTCTTCTCTGAAATGTCACCAGCAGGCTATTTTTGAAACCTGAAGGCCTACAATTGTAGCCTCAAATTGTTGTCTTTGGTTGACAGGACCAGAACCTGATCTGTTTTTTTGGCCCTTTTGGATCATCCATGTTTCCGTGCACCACCGAGGATTGCGTGTGGATTCCGACACAGGAAGCCGATGTTCAAGGTGCCGAGGTTAGTGATCGATCGTGCAGTAATGTGATGATAATTAAAATGAATTAATTATGGCAGTATATTCTGCAGGAACCGTCCTTCAATTAGACTAAAGACTGATGTTCAGGAACACCACCAAGTGTTACTTGTGCTGAAAAACAAAACCAAACACGGTAAACTACACAAAGATACAACCATTTACACCATCTGTAAAGCATGGTGGTGGTTGGATCTACTTTTTTGGCCAAATGTTTTGGGACACCTGATTTGTCCAGCCAAGAAATTCCAATTGCTTGAACTAGAAGTTCCAAACCTGTTCAAGTGGATGTGTTCAAGCCAGTTTAAAGAAGCACAAAGAAACAGGGGTGATGGAGACAACCGTAAACATTAAACAGCCCCAAAGAGTCATTAAGAATGCAGAAGGTGGGAGCTTAGTGATTAAAGCACTGGACTTCCAAGTTCCAATTCCAGCCACACTAAGCTGCCATTCCTGGGCCCCTGAGCAAGGCCCTTAACCCTAAAGGTTCTGGATATAAATGTCATAAATGTAAAATATGTCTTTAGCTTAGAGAAGAACAAGGAGTCCTGGAGTAGATACTGTAATAGTTTTGGCTCCCACAGAGACCTGATCTCCACAGTGTCGAGTTTGACTGGGATTCCATGAAGAGTCAGCTGAGTTCCTTCAAAATCTGTGCAAGAAGGAGAGCAAATGGAGGTCACACCAAATATGGAATTTATCTTGATTTCTCTTCTGTTCATTTAATTTAAAATGTGTTAATTGTTAAAAAAATAATCGGCCCATGCATACATCTACCACTTATTAATGCATTTTATTTATTTATGTATTTATTTATTTGTTTATTCTCCCTCCTCTTTCCGTTCAATCGTTCAATCTCTTCAGACTGCTGTGTTTGGAAATCCCTGGAGATCACCGTATTCAGAAACGTCTCATCTGGCGCTAACAACCATGCTACAGTCAAAGTCACTGAGATCCCATTTTTTTCCTCTCTTGTTCTCTCGCGTTTAATGTGAACCTTAAATGAAGCTCTTGAGCAGGGCTCATCGGGTGCTCTTTTGAAGCTTTGAAGGGAATAGATAGCGATCATCATTCCTATAAATATAAAACAGTCATCACGGTTGTTCAGAAGTAGGTTCAGAAAATAGCTGGTGGAAAAAGTAGCTCTGAAATAGAATTGGGGCGATAAAGGTGGTGCGGATACTGCAATCTGCGAGACGTGTGTGGAAAATCTGAAACAGCTGCACATTTGTGGAACAAGGGTCTAAATTTATAGCTGGACTGAAATCACAGATTTGAACCGTAGCAAGTCGATAGCGCTCAAAACTACAGAAACCCAAACGATGAACGTACACAATGGAAGTCTCTCAAACGGTAAACGCAAATTCAGCCTAATGCTAACTCCAGGATGAGCTTCGAAGAACCGAGCAATCCTGGATCATGTCAAATCATCATTGATAAAATTTAGCTAATTGAGTAAAATGTACAGAGAAGGTATGAACCTACAAATGAACTGCATCCAGAACATCTTCCTGAACCGGCCTGATTTATCTGGACACCTTATATCTAAATAAAGCACTCTTTAAATGGAAACCAGCTGAGGATGTTCTCCACCTAAACAGTCTGTAGAGGTTTCATGAGGTTCCATAAGGTCCTTGCTTATGGGCCCAGCAGTGGTAGCTTAATGGTTCTGGGATTTGAACTTGTGACCTTTCAATCCAGAGTCCAATGCCTTAACCACTGAGCTCCCACCACTCACTAGTCTTGGAAGGTTAAACTCAAGAACCATAAGGATAGAATTGAACTAGACTCAATATAAACAGTCTTCTACAATCCCTGTGAACATGATTTTTTACTCAAGTCTCCATCTGTGAACACGCAATAATCTCAACAATGATGGAACTATAATAAATGGACCTTCAGTGGTGAAGATGAAGATGGGTTCCATCCTCGAAAGGTTTCTTTCTCATCAAGTCTCAGGGACATTTTCCTTGGTCTCTTACAAGAGATAAACTTATAATGACTCATTTATAACCCTAACATTTATATTTGGTATTTAATTAAGTAAAGCTGCTTTGGGAGAATGCGTGTTCTTTAAAGCGCTGCAAAATGGCTCATCTTCAGGGAGATGTTCAGTAAGTGGATCATTCATTAAGTAACGAGTCATATGAGACCTGAACCTTAAATATTAATTATAAAACAATATTCTATACAAAGAACAAGCATCAAGAAATCTCTGCAAAAGTCACTGCAATCTCTACTTCCTGGAAATGTCCATCCAAATCTCATCAGCCAATTAGAGTAAAGCAGTGTTAAGCCCCACCCCTTTGAGAGGTTTGTGCTAGAATGGCAACGTTCACTTGCTGAGTGTTAATGACAACCTTGAAGATGTAAATCAGGGGTCCCCAAAATACGACACACAGGCAGGACATTTGGAACTATGCCAGAGACATATTATGGAAATGCATGTCCACCTACTTTTAGCTACTGGATTAGGGATCTTAAGCATCATTTCACACTAGAGAAGATTCAGTGCTCCACTAAAGGCTGTCATCATTTCTTTTTTCCTTCTGTTTCTCTGTAGTTTGAAGACCATGCTGCATTTTTTTGCATTTTGGGTTCATTGCTTTAGGTTTCGAAGTCTTATTCTTTAAGTCCAAATTGTAATTCTATAGTCTCAAGGTCGTAAAATGTCGCATGCATCGGCTCAGTCACTCTGTAGCACTGAGTTTGTAGCTGCCTACTCTTTGAAGTGGGACACCAGGAATTGAAATTCAGAAGAAATCCAATTTCGGGAAAGTTTACTGCAGCCGAGACCTACTTAGAGGAACATTTGTGCTTTTTAGAAGAACACATTCGAGATCAGTGTCAAACAAAAGTCTCCTGATTAAGGAATGTCCGTGGTCTATATGGCTAACTGCAGAGGATTATGAGGACTGAGAAAATGGTAGCCAATAATTATTCTCAGACAGAGGGGAATGAAAGAAAGTCTGATTATAGCACCTTGAGAGTGGGAGAGTGAAACAGAAGGGCAGAATAAAAGAAAGAACGATATACTAGGGTTTATTAAAGTCCTGAACTAATCTTGAATGAAAAGCAGTCTACAAAGAAGGTGAAACAAAGGGCAGAGAATAGTTTTTTCTTTCTTTCTTTTTGTTTGACTTAAAATTTTCCATTTGAAAAATCAAGTATTTTTCCCCCCAACATGACATTTTACATTTCTAAGAACCAACTTAAAGTAAAAGTATATAAATGGAGTTTCGCATCAGTCATGTCGAGGTCATTCAGAGGACCAGAGAGTGAAATGGATAATCTTGAGAACTTTTTTCCTTTGTTTCACTCGCACCTAAAAAAAAGCAGAATTTCCAACAATTTGAAGATATTGTTTGTCACATACGCTCATAAAGGCATTGGTGTAAATTCTATAGGCACACCATAGTATATCCAGAGATAGAAAGATCTCACAAAAGAACATCACATAATATCTATCATTGTGTGGTAGATGAAAGATCTAGCCCACAAGATACAAGGTGGTATCAAACAGTATCAAGATTAGCTCTGTATACAAAACCGTTCTTTCCTATGCATCTATTTTTACACACCTTCACCTTTAAAATAAACCCTTGCACAGCAATACAGCGCTCCTGCGACTCGTCCTGGAAGTCTTCTTTCCTTTTCTTCTGCGGTTCGTGCTGGATCTTCGCAATGGTGTCAAGACGGTGAGCTGGATCTTAATCTTTGTGAAACTCCACAAGAGCATGGATAGAAGGTTGAATGTCAATGTTTTTGTTCATTATGTTTCCAGAAGGAAACTCACATGTGAGGAGGTGAACATGTGGTCAGAAGAGCACCGGTTGCTCCCGATATACACAGGAAGAAGTCTTCAAAGGTCGGTACTCCCTATGACCTGGTAGTTTCACCAGCTAGCTAAATGGGTCACGTGGGTGCTTCCTTGGCTCCAGACGGAGGTTTCTGGTGACCGTAATCTGTAAATAGAAATGTCATTGTCTGATATCTCTCCTGAGACCTGTTGGAACGAGGCTGTTCCAGGTGGGAGCTATAAGTTCTTGCTGAGATACAGCTTTATCAGGTATCCCACTGGACTGAGAGATTAGAACTTTGTCTGGTAATCTGGAACTGAGGAAAGACCAGACCTGAACACACATTTATACAGAGCCTTGTTTTTTTCCAAGTGCTTTACATGGGTTTTGTTCATTTTCTCAGTCCATTTTTCTTCAGAGGGCAATCAGATGCTTGTTCGGTCCTTTATCTACTCGAGACTCTCTTGTCTTTGTGCATAAAATCCATAAGGTCCCTTGCAGAGAATGCAGGGTTTTCATGTATTAAGTGTACTATTTTTAGTCTACTGACTTTACTTCTTTACGATTTGTTTCCATTCACGCTATAATGGATTCTCCCACCCTCACCTTGGCCTCCTGTTTTTTCCTTTTCCTCAGTTGAATGTGGGTCATGTTTACACCCAACCTCTCCATGCCTTCTTTGTTCCTGACTCGTGCTTTGCTTAATGGTGATAACTTACAAGACCACAGTTATAAGAGTAAAGAAATAAAAGTTATACTACATGCCTTTCCTTTTTGAACACACAAAGTCAACTAATGATGTTTTTATCATAAGGATATAATCGCATATCCTTTGCAGCTGTGCCGCAGCATTCCCATCCAGCCACAAAAACGCTTTCAATACCTTCTCTCTCTCTTGTACTACATATATTTGAAAAAGATATATTCTGTGTTACTAAATTTTAAGGCTAATTTTAGGTTTTCTTTAGTAGGCATTAGACACTTAGATTTTTTTTTCTCAATACAAACAATACAAAATCAATAGAATAGCTAAAAGATTTTCAATCCTATACATGCATGAGTGGGAATTTGCACACGAACAGAGACGTGTCAATGAATCATGCGATCCCCACGGCGCTTCCGTTATAGAAATGTATTCAAAGCAATCATCCGGAAACACTATTGGCTGCTAATAAGTCTTACAATTGGAGAAGCTTGTTGAGTATTGAAAAAAAATTCATGCAACATTAAATGGCAGATTATTCTTTTTTTTATCCAGTTTGGACTGCTTATTACTCTTGACATTTTTTTTTTAACACACCCCAAATACAATGCTGAGATTTTGTGCTAATTCCTTACAATGAATACAACTAAGCATAGCTAAAGTCTATTTTGTTGCATTGAAGACAGGCAAGAAGATTGGACCTCAATAAGAAACCAGTAATTGGTCATTTACCACTTAAACCATCATTTTCTTTAACTAGCGCTGTCCATGGTGCTGACAATTGGCAAAAAATGAGGGTTTTAAAAAAATCTAAAATGGACTGTTTGTCTTTTCTTGACATTTAAATATTAATATGTATCTTGTGTGGCCTGCTATAAAGCCCAAACCCTATTGAGGCCTCCTCACCTCACTTACATCAGTACCTGACTTTACTTACACCCTTGTGTTAAAATAAGCACAAATCTCCACAAGCACATGGCTTTTTTCGTAAGTACTAATCACTGCATACTTGGAAAAAACAAAAAAAGCCTGCTGTTTTGGAGAAAGTTTTTACGCAGTGGTCGAAATAGTCATCTTGAACCCTCCTGATCTGCTCCTTTACCTAAGAGAAGCCTATTCACAAAAGGTTTGACTGAACGAATATGATTTCAGCCTAAACACTGACAGTGTCCGAGTCCTGAACAATAATTGGAAGACTAGTGGCTCTGCCCACTTCTGTAGCCGTAACAAATAAAGGAACCAAAAAAAGAAAATGCACTTTTCTAAATGGGATTGAAGGTAAAAGGTCATCACTTGACCTAGAACTGAATCTGCATCTGCTATGTACCCTATGTCTCCCTCGAGATATCTCCACAAATCAAGATCTCATCATTTCCTTGGAGCACCCTCTCCTATTTAATGGACAATTCACGGTTCTTTTCATCATTTTCATCAATTCATCATTCTTGTTGCTAATCTGACTCAGTCACATAGATGTCTTGTTTATGATATCACAAGGACCAGGCAATTTCTCTTCATACAGTGCAATCAGGAGGTTGTTCAGTCCCTTGTCTTCTTCAGATTGGATTGCTGCACCCCACTGCTGGCAGGTCTTCCGTGCATAAAATCCTTAAGATCTCTGAAACTGATCGAAAATGCAGCCACAAGCCTTGTTTTCAATCTCCACAAGCTACCCTACACCATCCTATAATCCACTGTCCATCAAATCACAAAGGAGAAACACATCAAGCTTCTTCTCTGGGCACCCAGGTGGTGGAACCACCGAACTCTCCTTACTAAGCGCTAAACTCTGGCTGAACCCAAAATTTAAGAGAAAATTTAAATTTTGATTGTTTCTTTATGAATGCAGCGTCTAGACATTATTAGACAGTTTTAGGTCTTTCAAGAGAAAAATAGCCTACACAATCTATTTTCGTTTTTCTCTAAGGAGAATGAAGGGAGCCGATTTCGCCTACTTTCTCCGCTTAACTCCTTTAATCTCAGATGTTCCTGATGGCATTCAAACCCTAGATTTTTTTCGGTTTCAACTTACAAATTCCTTACAATTAAGACAACCAAGAATTGCTGGTGTGAAGCTTGCACGGAGACTCGTATCTTAAATAAAAAAAATTTGATAAACAAGTTCTTAATGTTCATTTCAGCTCATATATATTTATATTTTTTAAGAACCTGTCTATAATTTGCAGAAGTCTATTTTGTTGGACTGAAATCAGGCAACACCAGAAAGGAAACAGGAACCGAATAAGAAACAAGTTGCACTGTCCATGGTGCTGCAATGAGACCTAAATCCTAAATGATACATTTCATGAATGTTATTTTTATGTAGATATTCCAAGCTAAATATGTCGTGTGGATACCATCATACCATATATGTATGCATTCTCACATCTAAAATTCAGTACACACTTTGTTTTTTGCACACATGGTGATTGCCAGCTTCTGATTGGTCATCTACATGATGTTTTGCTGGGGAAAAAAATCTTCCTTTGTAAACAGGCTGAGGCAAAAATTCAAAAGGCGACCTGTGCATTCGAAAAAGAAAATGCATACAAATTCGATATAAAACAGTCTATCATCGTGACATTCTTCTGGAATCCATTGCATGAAGAAATGATGAGGGGAATATATAAGGAGGAATTGTGAATGGCAGTGGAACATCACTGTATCAGAGTGGTGTGCATAATAGTGGATTTTTTATTTATTTATTTATTTTTAACCTAGAACACAAAATAATGGTTAATTTGAACAATTACATTTAAAGAATAGCAGCTAAATTACCCACCTTAATAACATTAACAAACATCTGAATTCCCTGCAGCATCCACGCCACTGTATCTGGTGTTTATTTTAGCATTTAGGCAAGTCTCAGAACCTCAGGCTCATTTGATTTGAGCTCATGTGTCGAATAAGCGCTCATGATTCGAAGCAATTTTTTTCCCAGTTTTGTTGTTTTTCTTCTTTCTTTCTCCACATGATTGCTCAGGTAGAGGCAGCTCAAGTACTCAGATGGCTGGAACACCATCAGAAAAAGGCTGCCATTTCATCTGTCAATCATCCTCTCCATTCACTTCCTGGCTGCTAGAGAGCCTTGTGTGCATTTATGCCACAGTGATTTGCATCATTATTATTCCACTTTGGGCTGATGCTCTGGCTGAGGAACCCATGGTGCAAAAACAGCTATGGATGCACACACACAATCACTCACACACACACACACACACACACACACACACACACACACAAACACAGGTTTCCACTTGGCTCTGATCTCTGCACGCCTCCTTAATAGATTGCGTTTCTGTCACAGTTCAGAGGACAAAAGCATCGAATAATTGTAAACTTGATTAAAACAAGGTTATGCAAATCGGCTACAAAGGCAAGAACACAAGAGCCGTGTAAACTCATGCAGACTCTTTTCGATCACAATTAGCCAGCGAATCAAACACTGATTAAGCTAAAAAAAACACCACACACACCTATTCTCTTGCACACTTACATTCCAACTACAGGCAAACATCTGCTTCCGTCTGTCTCCCATTCTTTCTTTTAATTTTCTTTCTCTCTTTCATTGGAGGCTGTGAAGGACATCGATCTGCCGGCGGATTCTAATCGGCATTGGGCCGAAGTAATCTGCATTCATTCAATAAAAAGGAAGAAGTCCTTTATTCCCGTAGATAAAATTCAATCTCTGGCAATGAAAGCAACCATGTTTGTTACAGAAGCGAGAGGTTTAGCCTGATGCTAGCTAACTTTGGTAAATACTCGGCATAAAGACCTGTAGTGTAACAAAAACACTGTAAATAGTAGGGGTCGACCGATTCATCGCTTTTGCCAATTAATCTGTGTCGACAGTTAATTGATGGAATACCTGTACTGTAACTGAACACCTAGCTTAATATGATTAGGATAAATCCCTCATGCACTCCACAAGCAGCCACAACGTGCTCGAGACACGAGTAGAAATCGATTTACATAGAAAATATTGGTCACAAATTATTGGTCGCTTTCTAAATACTAAAAGTATGTAGTACATCTACAAATAACCATATAGAAATAAATTGGTTTTGACCGACCCAAATATGTTCAAAATGATGCGTCGCCATCGAAATGCCAACTTGCATCCAATGCGCACTTTTTAAAATCGGTAACTTTTACGCCAATTGCGAATCAGTGAATCTCATCATCCCAAATATGAACACATGCACACACAGTGATAGAATAATATAACATCATAATAAAATTAAGTAGGCAACTAAAACATTTCACTTCCTGAACAAACCCAGCACAAGCTATGTTCACGTTGATGAGCATTGTGGCACATTTCCAGTGTAACCAAACACAATGCGCCCCCTACAGGTAGTTTCAGGTTTGGTACCATTGTGTGCTTAAAACTGCTACCAAAAATAAATCTGATGTCATGACATCAAACATTAAATGACATAGGGTTTATGTCACCCATAACACACCGAGATCAGGTGACCAAGACCACGTTACCACAAATATGACTTATTAAATATGGAACTGTGGTAGTACTTTTTGGTGTACAAATTAGACTTTTTTTTTTTTTTTTTGATTTGCAGTATTCTCATCTCTCATAGAGGTAGGACATAAATCAGATATTTGGAACTCGTCGCCAAAGAGGGAGAGAGAGATATATGTGCATCCTGATGAATCTTATATAAATGAATGAAAAAATGCTTTCCGTGTGGTCGCTGACGAATGCAAAGAACGCTGTGATTTATGAGTCTCTTCCTGGAGCTGAGGCTGCAGAGTAGCTGGGAAAGTGAGAGAGAGGGAGAGCGAGAAAGAGAAAGAAAAAGCAAGAGAAAGAGCACCACAGGCTTGTCAATAAAGTAATCATTAGTATTAGATTGAGTTTGTGCACCTCGGTGACCGAAGCCACTTTAAAGTCCGAAGGCCACCAGGCTTCAGATTCAATATTTGGATGTGACACATGTTCAACCAGTCCTGGTGATGTAACAACAAAAACTGAGTCACATGGGCCATGTTTTTACACTTTTATTTTATGTCTTCAGTTAGCGGATTTATTGTGTATAAGGTTTATCAGTCAACCCACAAAACCTGTTTTTTCCAACCAAAACACTTCTTAATTAATATCTCAGAAAAAGCATTAAGAAAAATCACAGACACGGATCTACACGCATGTTTAAGGTTTTGCATTGGGATTGAGTGCTGGTGTTTATGTGCGTCTTATCCAGTGGATAGTTATATCCTTAAGTCCATATCTGGGAGTCTGAATGCACAAAAGAGTCTAAAGATGAAGGTCTACATCATTCAAACTGGATATTAGAGTTTGAATCAGAAAATGCGATATGAGAATGTAAAATCATGGAGCCTGAATTAAAAGTTTAAATCATAAAGAGTCTAAATACAAGAGTCGAGATCTGAGAGTCTGGATCAGGGAGTCTGGACCTTCTGGGAGTTAGGACCTTCTGGGAGACTGGACCAGTTGGTAGGAAGATGGTACCTCAGAAGGTCATGAGTTCAAATCCTAGCACCACCAAGCTGCCACTGCTGAGATCTTGAGCAAAGACGTTGAACCCGAAAGTTCCTCTGGACAAGAACATCTGCCATAAATGTAAAAGGAGAAAATCAGTTAGTCTGAATCAGGGATCTACTCTCCGTCAGTTTGAGTCTCTGAATCAGGAAGTGTGAATTCTCAATTCGGTCACTGTTGTGCATGTGAGATCAGGAACTTTTTCCTTGGATGTTCCATGACATGAAATTTATGTGCAAATTATCAAAAAAAAAAATTGTTCAATACAAAAAAAGGATCACCAACACTGGGATGTGAACTAAAAAATATATTCTCAGCTCCTCCTCTGGTTGCGTTTCACAACTATGTTCATTCATAATTAAACACCGCACATGTGCAAACACCAGTCGACCTCCAGCGGAATAACGATTTCAACGAATTTATGGTCATTTCTTTGAAACGGTGTTTGGAAGTCGAACCAGTCATGTCGTATTTCCTGCGAGATCGTGACTGGTATCTGTCTTTCATCTGCACTTGTACTTTCTTCTCCTGTCTATGGAATATAGAGATAAATAATTCATCATCACCTGGTAAAGAGATTTAAATTGTGTGTGTGTGTGTGTGTGTGTGTGTGTGTGTGTGTGTGTGTGGCAGAATATCTAAATGGCTCACTGTAGGAATACCTCCACTGTCTGCTACCTGCTGTGAACTCCAATATTCTGCTAATATTCAGGCCCTCTAAGAGCTTTACCTTTGCCGGGGAACGGAGCAGTTATGACTCATAGCCTTTTTAGCGAGACAGAAAAGGAGAGGAGGAGACTCCAGAAACAAGCTCCAGAACTTTTTGACATTGATGAATGTGAAAAAGAACGTACTGTACAAGAAAGTGATGAACGTCTGCGTCTAGACGTCAAAGCCTTTACCCCCTGATGATTATTCTTTTGACTTTCTCGACTCCTCTGTGTGCTCTATGTGCTTTTGGGTGGCCATGCTTTAGAAAATCCTTACTTCCCACAGGGATTATAAAAAATAAAAAAAAAGAGAGATCGAGAGAGAGAGAGAGAGATTTCATCAGTTTAAAAATTGTATTTCGTTTCACAATCGGAATGAATTTAATAATCCCGTGTGATGCACCGAGTTTGGCAGCAGCACTAAATCATTAGGCGAGACTTTTAAGTAATTACATTTGTGCCAAAAGTATTGAACGTAACTTTGCGAGAAATGAAAAAAAAAAATGCAAAAAAAACCATAAACTTCAAATAAACACCACAGATGTTGTGTTGCCTTCAAATTAAACTACACTATACAGACAAAAGCCTTTAAAAGCTCCTTCTGCTTAACCCCCCTAAACGTCCTTGAACCTTACCCACTTGAACACAGGAAACCCTCTAGAACTTTAGATCTTGAAATTAACTTGAATCCTAATCAATGGAACCCCCTTAAACCATAAACTCTTGAGCCATCAGGACCCCTGGAACCCCCTTTAAACATATTGAACCCTGGAAACCCCTGGAACCCCCTGAAACCTCCTGGATCCCGGAAAACCCCTCCATCTTAAACCTGTAACCATTTAGCCTTTTTGAATTCTTGACCCTTGAAACATCTTGAACAACCTTACACTTTAAACCTTAAACCCCACCTGAATCTTGAATCCTTGAACCGTAAACCCCTTTAACCTTAGGACCTTGGAACCCACTTGAACCATGAACCAATGAAACCCCTTGAACTTCGAAACCCGGAACCCCCTTGAACCATAAAGCCTTGAATCGTGGAGGCACCTTTAACCATAAACCCTCTTGAACCACCTTCACCTTTAGACTCTGGAACCAATTTAAACTTTGAACCGAGGAACCCCCTTGAACCATCATGAACCCTGGAATCCCCTTGAACCTTTAACACTTTTAAACCACCTTGAACTTTAGACCCTGGAACCCACTTAAACTGTAAACCTTTGGACGATCATAAACCTTGTACCCCATTTAAGCAACCTTGAGCTTTAAACCTTGGAACCCACTGGAATCTTGAACCTTTGAAGACCACTTGATCAACCTTGAACCATTGGAATTGAAATCTGGATGTAGAATTATATCACTAAAAATAAACCTAGATGCAACCTCATCAAGAAATAACTTTAGTTCATGAGGCAGGATCGTTACTGCAGTGTACAGGTGTAAAAGTAAAGACGTGAAACTGAGCAAACATGCAGTGGATGAAAATGAACGAGTGTGGGACGTTCTTATCATTTCATCACCGTGGGTAGGTAGCTGTAGACGCTGAGCAACTGAACTAATCACGAATACGGTCTGTGGAACTCTCGAGAGGCTGCATGCGAGAGAAAGATAATACAAAATAGTAACAACAATTATAATAATAATAGAAAGAGCCGAGCCGTGCAAATGATAATCGCGGAAGCCCTGAGAGGCCATGCTTTCTTTTTTTTTGTTCTTGTTTTCTCGTGAACTCGACTTAATTTTCTCGTGAGGGTTTGTGATTTTATGAATTTATTTGTCCTTGACTGTAGGAGGCATGAGATCTCCTGGTCTTACCATAGCAAAAGCGAAATTTCAGAAACGTGGCTTTTAGTCTGTAGGAATCTCACATTCTGTAATGTAGCCTCTTTCTGATGGATCTTCTGTCTAACCCGAGCATCTGTCCACGTTTAAGACTGAACATCTGCTATATTGCCGTGTTGAAATGTGCTAAAGCGTAAATGTTATCCATCAAGTAAAACACGCAAAAAAAATGAGCAAACTTTGGTTCGGAGCTTCTCAGCAATTATATCTTTGAACATCTTAAACGTTTTACGGAAATAATAATAATTCTAATACCGAAAGGCGGATGGAGTGGCCATGGATTCTCTTCTTATACCATGGTCACTTCCCAGCATTGACGAGTTCAAGCGGTCATTGATGTTCTCAGAGTGGAACCTACAGAATTTATCTTAGTTTCCAACGTGTTTTATTTACGCCATGTTATATCTCGAATCACACCCAGAGATAAACTCCTGGATAACTCCAACAGCTATTGATGGAAATCACTGTATTCACCATATACTCTCAAAAATCCTCCATGGAGCTCAGTCAGGTCATTTAATCGCTGTCTCACTCTGGATGGACCTGGAACTGGATGTTTCTAGGATTCCAGTAATATCGACCTCAAACTTCCATTGAAAAACACACCAGCTGAACTTCCAGACAATCACAATCCAGTAGTTAAACCAACCAGGGAGGTAATCTAGATCTTTCCACAAAACTCTAGAGTTTAAAGTGAGCACTATCATCACGTCAGTGGATGCAGCAGTGACCTGAATTAGCAGTCTGAGGACTCAGTTTGTTTGAGGAATCTGGCCTGATGACAAAAGAGCTGCTAAAGGATTAAAGGATTGGTATAGGATTAGGAAGTTGGATCGCTTGAAGCCTTGGAGCAGCCACGATTAGCCGCATAGGTGATGTTATGATCACGGCAGGATTCGTATTTAAATACCGTAGCATTTCCACAAAACATGAGAAGACAAAAACATGTCAAAGGCACAAAATATACAAAATATTATATACTATGTGGACAAAGGACTTTTCCAGCCGTATCTGGTTTTCCCCAAATTGTTTTTTTCCTACGCTCGAACCAAGAGACCCAAACAATGCTTCTGTGCACCAAACCAGCTTCATGAAGATCTGCTTTTCATGGTTTGGACTGGAAAATCTTGAAACCTATTGAACACCTTTGAGATGAACATCTGGACATATTGGTGGTTATTATAACACCATATAGGGACTATTCGGATGAGCAGCCTTGCTTTCCATTATCCATAACCCTTCCTTGTCATTGTCTAGAAGCAGCCAAATCATGGACCAGGTGACACATTTGACAAAACTCTTCCCACTGTTTTAAATTTTTCCACGCAGCTTTTCCTACGCTAATGTGGACCTTCAGAAGAGATATGGATTAGTGTGTATGGCGTAACAAAGGAAGAAACTGCAGATGAAGTAAATGCAGAAAAAAATGCAGATATTTTCCAGAAGGCCATATCTGGCTCGAATTGGCTCTGCGTTCGAGGTTTTCATCAACAATGTATTAATAATGCACCAGTGTGTTTTGAGCTGTGTGTTTAGACCTCTGAGATGGTGTGTGTGTGTGTGTGTGTGTGTGTGTGTGAGTGTGTGTGTGTGTGTGTGTGTGTGGCAGTTAGGAGGATGCTTTATTGTCACGAGTGCTCAGAGACCTCAAGGCACAGAGGGGTGATGGGCATTCCCAATGAGCAAGACCAAAGAACTAACAAGACTCTATTTCACCTGTATTAAGCTGCGTATTTTCTTTTCTTATTCATGCATCTGAGACACAAGTTACTGGACCTCTGACCATTAGTACAAATAGAATGAGACACAAGTGGCCCTGGAGCACAGAGAATAAAGGGCCTTGCCAAAAGTGGCAGCTTGGCAATACTGAGGTTTGAACCCTGACCTTCCGATGAGATACCCAAAACCTTAACCTCTGAGCTCCCACGTCAGATTGAGCTTTAATGTACATTTGGAAGTTCTGTCAACTGGACTTCTATCTGGTTAAACTGAAAAGTTTTACTACTCATCTGAGCAGGTTCTTTAGTCTGAGGGAAAGTGGCAGAATTTCACAAAAGTGTATGTTGCAGGGTCAATAATCCTCTCCCCTTGAAGAGTTAAGATCAAGACCAGAACAAAAAATAGTCTTGATGTAGACCTTTCTCTGAGAGAGGGTGGACTGCTTAAGCAGTGGATGAAGATCTGAGGAAGCATGGTGCAGTGTGAGGAGTGAGAAGAGCTTTGACGTAAGAGGGGTCAATTTTTTTTGGCTTTGTAGACAAGTATCAGTGAACTGAATTGAACCGGAGCCAGTGGAAGGACAAGCACCTGAGCACCGTGTGGATAAAAATGTCAGAATCTTTCTGTTGTTGCAGAAAATAAATTGGCAAGAGCATGTCTGATTAGCAACATGTCAGGAAGTTAATTGTCTAAGGTTGTGAGGTCCAGCTTGGTGGTGCCGAGGGCTCAAACCCCTGACCTTCTAATCAATAGCCGAGAGGATTCACTATTGAGCCACAACTGGCCTTTACACAAACTAGCGAGGCTCAACCTGGGGGTCTGGAAGAAACCAACCTGCAGAGACGGAGCACACGCACAAAACTTCCTCGAGTCTGCTTCCTTTCGCAAAACCATATTCGCTCGTTTCATTCCTTGGTAACACACAGCGTAACAGCGGGATCACTCTGTTTGTAAGTACATCAGATCCTGATACAGTCAGCAACGGCATTGACAACACACAGCAAGCATCGCTTTTCTTCTTCTGATCCTGTTTATTCCCAAAGGAAGGCAGTGTTTTGTGGTGTGTGTGTGTCTGAGGATTACTTGCTGTGTCTGGGAAAGTGTGAAGACTCCTGTTGAGGATGACAAAAAAATAGCAACCTTCCCTTTACGCACTACAGGAGGAACACAAATTTGTGACAACCTCCACACTTCTAAAAGTATTTGGACACCCAACGTTTCCACCCATATGTGATCCTTCTCCAAACACACGTTTCCCCTTCACTTAGACTATGAGACCCAAACCTGTAAAAACTCTGTGAAGATCTGCTTTCTGTGGGTTGGATGTTTGTGGAAGATCTTCAGTGACCTCCTATGGAGCCTTATAATAAGAGGGAACGGGGACCAAATGTGGTGTGAATGTCAGGTGTCCACAAACCTTTGCTCATATAGTGTTGGGGTCATGTCCAGCCTGTTATTTATGAGTTGTTATAGAAGTTAGTCATCTCCAACATTTCTCTCCATGAGTGTTTTTTTCATATTAGTGACTAACACACATCCTTCCTGGTCAAAAAAGCAATTTATCAATAATTGCACATTTCCACTGCTGTATCCTCGTCCCTCTGCAGCACAGGATTAGCACTTATTAGGTTTCACCATGTGGTTAATGAGGTTCATTTATTAGAACATGAAGAACACTATAATGGACGTTCAAGAGCCAAATCCTTCCTCCTCTCCTCCCTCTCTCCGTGCTCATCATCTAATATTGTCATTCATTTCCCCATCCTACATTTATCCAACTCATTAATGCATCATAGCACTCATTTCCTGCCCTATCAGGTCCTGACTTTACTAACACATGCTTGTGGCTAAATTAAATCTCAAAGAAATGTCCACAAAACCTATTGGAACATCTCCTGAGAAGAGTCAATGACCAAATAATGTTTAAAAAGAAGCAGAGAGCAAATCTTTTGGTCAGTCTTGGTGCACAGCGAAGCCAAACAACAGCCACAGGAGAGCTAGCAAATCATGATAACTAGCTAACAATGATAGCAACAGAGTGGAAGGAAATGCCCGAGAGCTCATTAGAGTGATAGTGAAAGTAATCTCACGAATCAGCAGGAGCCCAGTGTTCGACTTCTATAGCGTTATAGCTTGATTTTGATGCTAAATCGCTTGAGGTACTACAGTATAAATGTGAATAATCAGATGTGGATTCTTTAAACCAGGGGTCTCCACGACACTGCCCCCACATTTGAAGCGGCCCTCTGCACAATGCCAGAGACATATTTTGACAAAAAAATAGAAAGGGTGGCTTTAAAAACAAAAATGTTAATTAGTTACTAATATTAATAATCAGCAGTCAGCAGTTAATAATCAGCAGTCAGCATGTTTGTTTTTACATGCCAGACTGTATATTATTTATGTTTATTTTTAATTTATTTGTTATATAATTATATTTGTAAATTCATATCCTCAAATGTATTTAATTAAGCACATTTTCAAGTTTCAATACCGCTTTTTTTTTTTCTAATAAAATTCCAGACTATTTCCCCTCGGGTGATTATCGGCGAGTACGAGCCCAAACTAGCTGAAAAATGAGGCGACTCAAAGAAAAAAAAGTTGAAGAACCCCTGCTTTAGACAAAGGTTTTGTACTTTTGTAATTTATTTATTTTTATCAGCCGTGTAGCAGCTACCACCGGATAATCAGCAGCGCTAAATTCGCTAGCACTCTGATTAGCGGAGTTGAGTAGCACACAGGAGCAGTCAGGGGTATTTAATCAGAGGTAATTATGGAGTGATTACAAGAGGAGTGTGTGGACCGACTGCGCTCAGGATGGATGGAACACATGAAGGTTTTGTGTTTTCCTCTACAAACTGTTTCTTACTTTGATGGCTCGTTCTACAGTATTTGTCTGGTTCGGCTTGGCTACAAAATCTGGAAAGGATTGTTGTTGCTCCTCTGCTCACTCTTCAAGAACTGTACTCATCCAGAGTGAAGAAAAAAGCTCAGAAAATCATTCTGGATCCCTCACATCCAAACATCTACTATACTTTTTGAACTTTTGCCATCTGGCTGGACCAACAGAGCAGAGGAAGTTTCTTTCCCATGCAGTCAAAGCCTCATTAACGTTTAAATGCTTATACCATTGTGCAATATTTTTTTATTTATTATTTTGGTTATTTTTTTTTCTGTGCAATAATATCTTTTTTTTTTTTTTAACACATGTACAATACCACTTTTTGTCCTTTTATAATCTTATTTCATTTTATTTATTTATTTGTTTTTATTTATTTATTTATTATGTCATCAAAATGTGCAACTGGAAGCTTCACCAAAACTCATTCCTTGCGAAGTGAAAACTTGACAATAAAACTCTTTCTGGTTCTCATTTTCCTACCTGGGATGTCCCTCAGATGGCCGTTCTTGGTTTCTCATCTCACACTGTTTCTCTTCTCCTCCCGCTGAGTGTCTCTCGTTCCGGGACAGTCACAATATCCCGTTTCCTGCCAATAAAAAAAAAAATTAATAACCTATTCAATCATGATATTCGCTGTTTTTTTTTTTTGTTGTTTTTTTTACACTTTTTTCCTGGAGCAGTCTGGAATTCATTTATTTATTCATTTTTTGGGGATGGAGAAGAAGAAGAACGGACTAATATAATATAGTCACCGAGAAAAAAAAAAAAAAAAAAAAAGTGTTCCGTCCTAATTAACACTTCCTGATGGGTTTTTATATTGTGCAATAGGAAATAAACGCATCCGTAGCTTCAAATCAGGTGTCACTGTAAATTATTTCCTGCCTTCGTTCCTTTTTTTCAGTCAGCATTAAATCGCCTGCAGTTTGGTTGAAAAAACAACAGAATCTAAACACAGATCTTGAGACACAGCACCTTAAAGTGTATCCACTGACTAATGTTTTGCACAGCAGTTATAATGTATATTAGTATTTTTACACAATATCTTCTTACCTACTGCACCTTCTGTACACATGAACCCATCGAATATAAAGTGTTTTGTAATAGTGTAGTTCAAAGAACAGAGGATATCAATCTCTAATTGTTTAATTGAAGAAACACCTTTAAAAATTAAAACACAATAAAACAAATCAAATGAAAAACCCACTACATTCAATGACTTGAGTTGCAGGTTATGCACTTTTACAGCAAAAAAAAAAAAACCAACCTCCTGTTTTGCCATTTATGATAACAAGAGAGAACACCCTGAATCACTACACTCCCAAGATGACGTATTTCAAGACTGCAAGATGTGTATAAAACAGTCCAATGCCTGTGTTTGGGCAAAATAATACTCAAAGACCTGTGTTTAGACTCAACAAGAATCAAATTCCTGTGTTAAGTCTGTCACATTGAGTTCTCAAATCTGACTCACGTCTCAGAAGGTGTTCAATAAATCCAGGCTGCAAGGTTTACATTAATGCTCTTGCTTAAATATTGTTTCAATATATTTTATAGCCATGATGAGCAGAAAAGTATCACACGATTGAGATGGATGAGCTACCAGAGCAGATCACTACATAAGGTGCCCTTCTGATTTATCAGCCAAGAACAGGAACATGAGGTTATCATGAAAACAGGCTCATACAAACATTACTTGGTCTCCTACCAGTCTTCAATTGTCCAGTTTTGAAGTGTTTGTGCCCTTGGTGGACTCGGATTCAGATCTTTGCGCTGTCCAATGCAAGAGTAGCCACATTGTGTTAAAATTCTTTTCAGATCATCTCAGGTGTAAAGAGTGGTTGTATACATTTTCTGAGTTCTTTCTTCACCATTTAAAACATCAGCAAATCCAGCAAAAGAAACAAAACACAAAGAAAATAAGAAGCATGACCTAATCCATGATCGTGGAGAACATCATCCATGAGACGAATGAGACAAACAGTGCAATCCAACGTAAAAAGCTCCCTTTTAGCTACGAGTGCTAATTAACTGAGAAGGTGCAAAGATCATATAACCTGACAAATGGGGAGGTACAATGGTTGATGGAAAATGTAGTCGCTGTCCATTTTCCTGACCCAAAGAAAAACTTCTACTTTTAGAAAAACACGATCGTATTTTTCACCAGGTGGGGCTGGGATTGGATCTCTTGACCTTCTGGCATCAGGATATGGAAGCTGAGCTACTACTTCCTAATGTGTTTCTAATAAAGTGGGAGAGTCTGGTATCTGAAATGGCATCCACTCTGAGAACTATGCTTCTCCTAGTTTTATTTATATATATATATATATATATATATATATATATATATATATATATATAGATACAGGGAGTGCAGAATTATTAGGCAAATGAGTATTTTGACCACATCATCACACACTCAGGGAGAAACACCGTGAGCGCGCAGACGCTTTTATACCGCCCCTTCCCGGTGTCACGTGATCTGACACGCCCACTCGCCTTCAGTTCTGCAGTGGGATCGACACGTGAGCACGACTTTCTACACGTTTATAGCACAGAAAGGTGTATCAGGTGTAGGGACAGGGACAGGGACAGAGGCAGGGGACATGGTGGACACAAACCTGGGCTTCAAGGATAATGATGCAGCTGATCATAATTAAAAATGTTTAGTATATATATATATATATATATATTATAACAGCATGATGTATGAATGGAGAGTAAAAATAGCCTGATGTCTGACAGCCTGTTACCTGGGCTTGGGATATGTTTACCTCATTGGTGGTCATAGACCATACTCTGAGCCCTTGACCTGCTCAGGTTGATGGAGAGGCTTTGTAAAGGCTGTGCAGCTCATTCCCCCCTGAGAGCTATACCAGGGTAATGAAGTGGCTGAATCATGGCAATGGCTCACACACCCAAGCAAGCACATGTCAGAAAACCCCTCAGGCATGACCTATACATCCCTCTGAAACTAAGTGGCTGGAAAAGAAGTTCTCCCAGACCGGCTGGACCAAGCCTGGACTGGATATGTCTTATTAATAAGTATAGATGTGGCCTATATTGACTGAAGAAATTACATCTTCCCTCTCCATCGTGGCGTGTATACGTTCCAGCCCGTCTCCCAATCGCTGATCTAGAACATTCTCTGTCTTCCCAAGGCCCAAGTCCGCTTTAATGTGGAAATTCATTTCTCAGCAAGCGCCGAGGAGGAAACGCCGAGGAGCCACGGAGTAATGAGTAAGAAGGTGCAGATGACAAAAGCAAACCATCACGTCTTAGACATATATATATATTTCCATTGAAATCAGCTTGTCGGTTTCTTCACGAATTAAAATCCTGTTATCCAGCTCTCGCCACGAATGAAAAGGAGCTCATTTGCGTCGTCTCTCACCATCTGGTGCAGGAGCACAAGGGTGTGAGGAAAGAGCCATGGATCAGTGTAATTGCGTGAGACTGAGCCTCACCGGGGCGCAAGAGATTTGAAGTCTGCCAAAAAAATATTTGGGAAAAGCCAAAGCAAATGTTTTTTTGTTTTACACACTCAATCACACAGCTTGTTTTGTTTCGCTTGACTTTCATCGCATCTTTTTAACATTTTACTTGCACGTATTTGATCAAAATTGCGCTGAAATGAAAGCACTTGTTGTTGAGGTCTCTCTCGCTCTCTCTCTCTCTCTCTCTCTCTCTCTCTCTCTCTCTTTTTCTCTCTCTCCAGATTTGTGCCAAAAAAAATTGGAATATAATCCTGGTAGTCTTTTCTTTCTTTTTATTGCCTTGAAATAATAATAATAAAAAGTCTGCACTTCCATCATCTGTTTATTGTATATTTATTATATTTATGTATTTATTTATTTATATCAGATTTATTTATGTTCATTGTTTTTTGCACTTCTGGTTAGATGTTCACTGCATTTCACTGGTGCTGTACTTGTACTCTGCACAAGTTAAATCCGATCTGATCTGATCTAATCTAATCTAAATAATAACAATAAAGAAGAAAAAGTGGTTTATGCACATTATACATTCTTTCGTCGCACATCCCAGCAATGTTAGAAAGCTGGGGTCAGAGCACAGGGTCAGTCATGATACAGCGCCCCCGGTGGCAGCTTGGAGATACAGTGGCTTGAACCCCCAACCTATATATATATATATTTGTGGATACCTGATTATGAGAATAGTGCTTATTGAAGAACACATTCCACATTTAGTCTTCATTCGCTCTCATATAAAGCTCCACTCTCCTGGGAAGATGTTCGACTTGATTTTATGGAGATTTGTTAGATTTCATTTAGCCACTTAGTAACGTCAGGTAAAGATGGACGTGAGGAAGTGAAGAGGCCTGGGAAAAATTTATCCCAAATAGAGTTGGAGCTCTACAGCAGGCCACTCAAGATCTTCCACACACACACATCCAACCCATGGAAAGCAGATCATCATGATGCTGGTTTTGCACACTTTGTGTCATGCTGGAACAACTTTGGTCTCCTAGTTCAAGAGAGAATTTCATGGTACCACATATACAAAGATTTTTTACAATTGTGTGCCTCCAACTTTATAGGAACAGTTTGGAGAAGGACCTGGAAAAGTCATGTTCTCCATGTATTATAACTGTTTCCATTGAGACTTCATATTTCACATCCAGAAATCCCACTACAACATGTTTACACGTTTCTCAGATTTCGTCGACTTAAGCGCCATCTGGGCAGACGTACGTGCAGCTGTAATGTCATCGCCGCTAATCCGGGAATTTCCTGTTAAATCGTTCGTGGCTTGGGGTATTTTCACAGGATTTTAGTTGGATTTGAGGTTTTAAACAAAAGAACAATCAACACACCCACATGTTTTTGGCTTATTCACGTAGACGTGGCTGTCACACAGGAATTGCACAGGTTGGCACTAGAATCATTTGGTGATGATGTAATAGTTAGCATAAACTCTTATCTTGACCCCTGGTATAACTCAAACTCTATTTCTCTACTAATTTCTCCTTTTTACTTGAACTAGGAGACCCAAACCTGTCATGAAAATACCCCTGTGCACAAAGCCAGCTCCATGAAGATCTGCTTTCCATAGATGGGAGTGGAAGATCTTGATTAGCCTCCATGACCTTAAACCTTCGAGGCTCAGACGTGGAGGAGCTCATGCATCGTAATGGAGAGGAACGATTTGGAGGTCATGAGGAGAAATGCTTTACATCCAAACTGATTAAATTCGAGGCTATGGATCAAACCAGACATCTTGACATCTCTCTCTCTCTCTGTGCAATAATAGTTTAATAGGTTTTCATGGTCAGTAACTTGATGCACAGTGGTGAAAGAGATGTCTTATAAGGAAAAAATAAAAGAAAGAGAAAGAGGTTTGAATACACATGAGTGAATCCGATCTCTCTCTCGTCTCATCTCATTCACATATTCATACTCCTCTCTCCCGAGGTGCAGATGTGACGAGTTTTGAGTCTGGTTCCTCTCAAGGTTTCTTCCTCATGTCATCCAGGAGAGTTTTTCCTTCACAACAGTCGCTCCAGACTTCATCATCAGGGATAAACACATCATTTACCTTAACTGTTAAAACTCTGTAAAGTTGCTTTGAGACAATGTCTGTTGTGAAAAGCACAATAGAAATAAACTTGACAGTTTTTCCTTTTTTGTGACTAGCACACGTCCTTACTAGACAATTTCCAAAGCTCGTTTTCTCTTTTCCCTCAATCCTTTTAAAAAACAAGCAATTTCCTATTAATCGCACCTTCCCACTGCTGAATCCTCGTCCCTCTGCAGCAGAGGATTAGCACGTATTAGGCTTCACCACGGGGTTAATGAGGTTCATTTATTAGAACATAAAGAACACTATAATGGACGTTCAAGAGCCAAATCCTTTCTCCTCTCCTCCCTCTCTCCGTGCTCATCATCTAATATTGTCGTTCATTTCTCCATCCTACATTTATCCAACTCATTAAAAGAAAGGAACGCTCAGAAACCATGAGGGATGCATTATAGCGGTCATTTAATCAGTGTGTTCCACTAGAGGGCTAATGAGAAAACCCCTGAGGACTGGTATGCGTCCTGAATGCGAACACTGGAGCACACTTTAAAATCTAGAGGAGCATTTTTGCTGGAAGAGTGGAAAATATTATAAGAGCAAAAGTGGATGATGTGGAATTAGATATTCAAAAAGAAGCACATAGCAATCCTGTGATCAGGTGTCCACAAACTTTTGCTCATCCAGTGTATGAGAGGGATTTATTTATCCTGTTACGGATCGATTCATGGATTGCGAGGTTTGTGAAGCGGAAAAGCATCGACTCCAGCACCGATTCTTCACCTCGGTCATTCTTCTTGTTTTGTGCGCCACCCGATGATGCAACTCCTTGGTGTTGAGTGCAGCGTTGCAGTGAAATGGAAATCATTTTAAACATCCACTTTAAAAAACCACTCCATGTAAAATTAATACTTAATCTTATTACAAAAAACAGCACTTATTCGCCTCTAGAGGCCGCTCTCATAATTACAGTGATCCGGGGGCTGGAAAAACTATCGTGCTATTAACAATCGATGGCAATTAATTGTCGATCTGTAATTATAACCCGATCATTTGCCTTGGAACCTTTAAAATAACTCAAAGGTCTTTTCTTCTCTCATCCAGGTGGTGACTGTATATTTCTACAAGTGCATGTCTCGATTGTACAGTGCCCTCCACAATTATTGGCACCCCTGTTTAAGATGTGGTCGTGGACTTCTAAAAATTCTCCTTTTTTTTTTTAAAACAACATAGAACCCAAATGCAAAAAAATAGAAAAATCCAACCTTTTATGTAAGTACATTACTTTGGTGGTAAAAAAATCACACATTTAGAAAAAAAAAAAAAACTTGAAATCATGTGTGCCACAATTATTGGCACCCCTGATGTTAATACTTTGTACAACCTCCTTTTGCCAACAAGACAGCACTTAATCTCCTCCTATAACATTTCACAAGATTGGAGAACACAGAGAGAGGGATTTTTGACCATTCTTCTTTGCAAAAACATTCTACATCATCCAGTGTCCTGGGTCCTCTCTTATGCACTCTTCTCTTTAGCTCGCCCCACAG